>OZ010595.1:15971223-15991223 GCA_963932145.1 Acanthosepion lycidas | reverse complement strand
GCATATTTTATGCCAACCAAAAAGACAAATTCGAGGCAACCTTCAACGTTAATGAGTTCCTCACAATTAAGGAGGCCTTGAATGCGGTGGAACCGCGCACAATTTCCTTGCTGACTTCAGACGTTAAAACGCGGAAGTTAATCGGAGTCAGCAGGGAAAGTATGGAAGAGGCCCTAAAGGCCCTGCAGATCAACCCCAAAGTGCTAGCGAGAAGGACTAATGCCTTATGGGACATCCTTCTCCAGACTGAACAGCAAGCCAAGGAGTTGGCAGGGAGAACCTTAAGCACAAAAAATTTGAGGCTTCAGGACGGAGTACATGGGCACCCGCAGGACAAAAGTTACCGTCCATGGGGTGCCCGTAGATGTCTCAGAGGACCGTATGGGGGCCTTCTTCACCAAATTTTGGGAAGTGAACGAAGTGAAGGCCCTTAGAAGTAAATCTGGCATCGAAACAGGGGACATGGAGGTACAGGTAACCCTGGACAGATCGGCGTTCAGGAACGCCCCCAACACATTGATCTGCCGTGACAGGAAGATGCTGGTGGTGGTGGAGGGCAGAAAGCCTTGGACCCCCGAAACTTCCCACAAGCCCCAGACGTAATAACCTGCGTGAGGGAGAAGGGGGCTTACTTAAAAGTGTGGAACCACATCTTCGAGGCTAAAGTAGCCTTCACCGACATCAGAGTCGTGGAAACAGAGAACTCCACCTTAAAAAAACTAAGGAACTTTTGTGCTGTGAGGGTCCCTGTGTTGCTCCATCCCTCCTTATATAGGGCGGTAAAACTAACATACCCCACGGACGTCGGCGGGATTGTCCTGGACGGTCGTATGACGACCGAATTAGGAACGGGGAATCGAGGACAGGCCGTCGGGGTCCTTACCAGCGCAGATTTCCGCCCGGTATGTGAGTAGGCTTTTTGCTTTTTTCTTTTTTCTTTGCAGGCCTAAACCATGTCTGTCAAGATAGCGACGCTGAATGTGAATGGCTTGAGGGATCGGGGTAAGGCGGCCCGCCTGCTCCGGGACCTCTTGTCGTTCGGCGTGGATGTCGCTGCGATCGAAGAGACCCACTTTGTTTGCAGTTCCGATGCGTGTGTGCTGTCTAACGACTTTGTCGTCTATTCAGCATATGGGGACCGAGCTGCCGGAGGAGTGTCTTTGCTGGTGAAGCAGACTCTAGATGCGAAGGTGGACCTTGTGCATACCGATGCCGAGGGACGGTTGATCGTGGCCGATATTGCCGTGAAAAGTGGTTCGTTTCGGGTCGTTGCGGTTTATGCGCCCAACGACCAGGGGGAGCGGGTTTCGTTTTTTCGGCGGTTGGAGCCTTTCCTGGTGGATTCGACGCGCTTAGCTCTAATGGGGGACTGGAATACCATCCTGGACCCCAAGTTAGATCGGGGCGGGGTGCTAGCGGGAGAAGGAGCGATCGTAGCCTGGTCGATCTGATCGCCGACTTCGGTCTCGTCGATAGATACCGGGTCGATCACCCCGGGGGAAAAATGTGGATGTGGGCCCGTAGCTGGCCTTGTGACAAGGTTGTTAGCTACCTTGACAGAATGTTAGTGAGAAGGGCCGACACAGATCTGTTAGATTGTCCCACGTTCCACTGGGTAGGCTACATGGACCACAAACTCATTTGTGCCCGTGTGGCGCTAGAACATAGGCCTAAAATGGCTGGCTACTGGAAGTTCAATCTGTCCTTACTGGACAGGCGGGACTTCCGGGAGCAATTGACTAGTTTAGTGCAGCGGGAGCTAGTGGGGGCGGTTACCGGGAATAGGTGGTGGGACAGACTTAAATGTAGAATTAGGTCCTTCACCACTGACTTCAGCAAACGGCTCGCCCTAGATAGAGCTGATAAGGTGAGGACGCTTAAAGCTAGTCTTTCCCGGGCGGAGGCTGGGGGGATCCCCTAGAGATAGCCTTAGCTAGGGAGGCCCTGGAGCGTTTGAATAGCGAGCGCTACATGGGCCAGGTAATTAGACATAGGTTAAGCAAGATGTCTTCCGAAGCCGTGAACATGGGCGCAGATCTGCGCCGGGAAGAGGTCCGTCGAGGTGGCGATCGTTACATTCGTGAAGTCAAAAACCCGGAGGGGCGTACCCTTCAGGGCCACCGACGACATGTGCGAGGCGTTTCGGCGGCATTTCGAGAACCGCTTTACCAGGAAGCCTGGTCTTCGTGAGGACGAGTTTCGCAGCTATTTGGCTGACTTTCCTCGGCTTTCGCCGACTGAAGCGGGGAGCTGCGAGGGAGAGATTACCGAGGGCGAGGTCTACGCAGCTTTGAAGAAGGTCGGCAGAGGCAAGTCGCCCGGTCTGGATGGTCTGCCTTATGAAGTGTACTTGAGGCTGTCGCACATCTTTGTCCCGATTTTGACGGTCGTGTTCAACAACTAGTTCCGGCAGGGGTCCCTCCCCGACCGGTTCTCCAGGGGTGTGATCACGCTGTTGAAAAAGGGCAAGGGTGTCGGGGGGAACCTAGACGACTACAGGCCCATAACTCTGCTAAACACAGAGTTAAAGATTTTGGCCAAGATCCTGCAGGAGCGCTTGCAGTCAGTTGCCGAGTTTCTGTTGGGTCCTGTAGCAAGGGTGTCAAATTCAAGGGTGAAAGGGACGCAACTCTTTCCGTCGGAAAATGTCTCACACACTGCAACGCAAAGCCATGTACATCGAACACTGGTGAAAAAATGGTGTCCTGTTCATTTCTTTTTCCTGCTTTTATGGAGTCCAGAAACACCTCATTACCATGCGTGTAACGCGACTTTGCGTGACCGCACGAGACCGTAAATATTAAAAGTCACGGACGCCATCTTGGATCCTTTCCTTTCGTAACCCACAGGCCAGACAGACGCGAGGGCGTTTGGGAGGTAAGCCATTCCTTTTTTCCCCACACTCCCCCCTGATCTCATGATCACAGAGGTGACAGGGAGGCGGCGATCGCTTTCGCCGGGTGCTTCTTCGAAGAGGGAGGCTGCGAGCCTCATCGCCGCTTGCGCTCATTTCCGCGGTCTGAGGGTCGAAAAACACCGCGTCCCTTGGAAGGCTGCTGATATCTGAGTCACTGCCTGATGGAGCTGGCATGAACCAGAGCGATGCCTCACTGGTCTCAGATTCCGATTCGCTCCCGTCGTCCGGCGATGGTTGCAACTGCGTCGCCGGCCGCAGGTCCTTAATGTGACGGGGCACACCGTCGACCCGCACCGCCTGTGGGCTGATCACCTCAGTGACGCGTCCGGTTCCGTATTTCGTCGTGCACTTGCTGCGCGGGTTTTTAACCCAGACGACATCGCCTTTCTTCAGCCTCTCTCCGGTTACTTTCAGTTCCGTCAGCGGGTTGGTCTCTATGCCCTTCACTCTGACGTGGTACCTATGCAATGTGTCGGCTGGAGTCGTAAAGGGTGAGACATCATCCTTCGGGGTCACGTTGTACAAGTGGACCGCCTCAGACACCGCGCAGCCCGTCCTGGCTGCGATGGTCTTGACGGTCCTGTGGTTCCGCTCGATGATCCCATTTCCACTCGGTACGTGGGCGCACCGGAACCGTAGGTGCACTCCCCAGGCATCCGCAAACCTCCTGAACTGCTCACTGTTGAATGCGGTGCCATTGTCGGTTAATATCTCCGTTGGGGGGCAACGTTCAAGGAAGATACCATTTAACTGACGGATGATGGTGGCTGAATCCTGCCGACGCAGCAGCCGCCATATCGCAAACCTGGATGGACCGCAATCAATGGGCGTCAGGAAATCCTCGCCGTTGTGGTGAGTAACATCTATCGCCAGCCGGCTCCAGTGGTTCCTCACGCTCAGCTGCCCTTTCTTCCAGCGAACGGGTGCTGGGTCTACGCCACGCAGTTTCTGACCACTCTTCTGACGTCTGTCTTTTGTACTCCTGGGTCAACCAACTTGGCGAAATACAGGGTCCGCTTGACTCCGGGGTGCCCGCTTTGTTGGTGGACTTCTTTGATCCGATTAGATCGAACGGGACTCATGGACGCAGCGCAGGCGGGTTGCACGGGCTCAATAGCTTTCTTAGTGGCGTCAAGCCACCTTTGGGGCACCCTCGTTAAACAATCTGCCTTGTTGAGGCTAGATTTGACCAGGGACACCTCCATTGTCAGTGCGTACTCTTGCACCAGCTTCACGATCGTGTCGAGCCGCCGTCGGATAAGCATCTCGCTGGCGGCTTTAGTCCGCACCCTGGCCCTCCCGGTAAGGGTATCCGAGATCCACTTATAGACGCAAGCGGAATCCGTGAACAGACGCAGGGTGGTCGACTTCCAGAGGATCGCCAAGTTGATCCCCTTGATGACAGCATCGAGCTCTGCTAGGTTTATGTGCTGGGAGTCCTTTTCTGGACGTAACGAGCAAGCATTTTCCACCACGGCTCCATCGTGAACTATCGATACACCAGTTGCAAGAGAGCTTGCGTCAACCCACACACTGAGGTCTTGGCTGTCGACGCACCATCTGCCCCGCGCCGGGTCTTCCTTGCGTACTCTAGCGAGGACCTCCCTCATCATGGTGAGGAGAGGAGCGTCGTGAACTTCGTCATCCCATCCAGTGGTGACATCAGATGCTCTCCGCTTGATGAACGCCACTGCAACACGCAGCCAGCCACCTACAGGAAGGTGCCCAACTAACTTGCCGCACAAGGAAAATATGCTTCGCCGCGTGACAACGGTGGGCATGTCTGGGACCTCGTTTCCCCGTTTCCACTACAGAACGTCATCCTCTCCCCAGACCTGCAAACCAAGCACTCGTGCACCATCCTGCAGCCTCTCCGGTTCCTTGCTGAGGAGGCCAAAGTTGTAGAGATGCTCCTTCACGCGCGCCGCAGATATGACTCCCTCGTTCACGTACACGTCATCAATATATGCAGATGTTGCCCGCCGTATACGCTCATCCTTCGTCAGAATGGCGTCAACAATCATCTGCATGCCCCTTGATAAGCACAGTTTGATAGGGCCACAGTGATTGGTGCACACGCACTTGAAGGTATGCTTTGCGAAGATCCAGCACAGATACATTTGATCCTGCCTGTCGCCATTCCCTTAGCTTCTCGGTACACACGTCCGCGCGGGCTGTAAAAGGGTCCACGTGCTCGTTCAGTTCCCGATAGTCGAGCACCGGCCTCACCTTTTGTTTGTTGTGCTGGAGAACCGCCGTTAGCGGGATCAGGCCCTTCGGGGGCCCCAATTCCTTCTCTGGATAAGGAACCAACCACCCGTTATTAATCCAGGCTCGCAACTCCTTGTCGTATTCCGCACGAGCTAGCGGGGGGATTTTATACTCTGGCACACTGTTGTACAGCTTCTCTGGCGGTTGATCGTCCGACCATTTCCAGGAAACTGTCCAGGACTTTGTGCGCTGGTCGAATTCCGCACGAAAGTCAGGCCGTTCTAGCTCCATTGCTGCACTTAGAGCAAGACCAGTTTCAGTGAAACGCGCCCGACCCTCTTCGTCAACATGGACGCCACCCACTTTTTTGATGACGTCCATTCCCAGGAGCAGATCATAGCCGAGCAGTTCTCCGTCCACGACCAGGGCTTGTACGGCTACTGCAGGCCCATCGCCGATGCTTGCGCGGATGACGCTCACTCCACAAGAGGCTAGCGAGCCCCCGCCAACAGTCAGAATTGGAATCTTTTTCTCATCCCACGTGTCACCACATGCCTTGCGCACAAGGGTCCGGGTGCACCCGGTGTCTACAAGCGCGAAGCGCTCACGCCCGTTAATCCGCACGCTCACTCCGGGTAGCGCCTTGTTCAGCGGTGATCTGGGGAGAAGACTGGCGCTGTAGCTTACTCCCCTTGCCCGTTTCCCGGACAGCTTCTTGCTACGTGGCCCAGCTTGTTGCACCTGTAGCAACGCATACGTCTCCGTGTTCCTCGGTTATGCGTATCCTTCGCACTGCTTCGGCTTCGGCAGTCTTTGGAGAAGTGGTTCAGTTCGCCACATTTATAGCACCTTGTGTCCTCAGTTGGCGGTGCGGGTGCTTCCACAGCTGCTGAGACAGGCTCCGCGTCATCCTTCAGAATATTCCGGGCTCTGGCCAGTAACTCGTCTAACCCCAGCTCATTGAGCCTTGACGATGCTCGTAGCAGTCGACTGGCGTTGTCTGGGAGTCCGGCCAGAAAGGCGCATCCTAGGATTTGGTCGCTTGCTCCACCGAACGGTGCGGCCAGCTTCCTCAAATCGGCCAGATAAACATCTACCGTTTCATCTGGCCCAAGCCGCCGTTCGGTGAACTGCCTCCAGGAGACAAAGGGGTCCGCACCGAATGCCACGTATAGAGCCTGCTTAATTTCCTCCAAGTCTGCGTCAGCCCTGAGCTGCTGATACACGGCGTAAGCTCCTTTGGTGAGCCTCAGAGGGATTACCAGTGCGGGATCTTTAACTTTACACAGCCGGCAGACCCGCTCGGCCTTTTCCCACCACTCGACCACAGACGGGCCAGCAGGGGAACCGTCGAACTCTGGTATCAACTTCAAGTCGAATCTGTCCATGTTGTAGTAACAGCCGAAATAGCTTGTAGCAAGGGTGTCAAATTCAAGGGTGAAAGGGACGCAACTCTTTCCGTCGGAAAATGTCTCACACGCTGCAACGCAAAGCCATGTACACCGAACACTGGTGAAAAAATGGTGTCCTGTTCATTTCTTTTTCCTGCTTTTATGGAGTCCAGAAACACCTCATTACCATGCGTGTAACGCGACTTTGCGTGACCGCACGAGACCGTAAATATTAAAAGTCACGGACGCCATCTTGGATCCTTTCCTTTCGTAACCCACAGGCCAGACAGACGCGAGGGCGTTTGGGAGGTAAGCCATTCCTTTTTTCCCCACAGGTCCCGAGCAGACCTGTGCTGTGAGGGGTCGAACAATTCAGAGCAACCTGCATTTGATCCGCACGATCATAGAGGGAGTAAAAGACGACGAGATAGTAGTGCTGATCAATTTGGATCAGTCCAAGGCATTTGATAGGGTTGACCATTGCTACCTGGCTGCTGTCCTGCAGGCCGCCGGATTCGCTCCCGACTTCTGCCGCTGGATTAGCCTCCTGTATCGCTCCCCCAGTGCGGTGGTACAGGTGAACGGGAAGCTGTCGGGCGCTTTTGCGCTGTCTAGGTCGGTTCGTCAGGGTTGCCCGCTGTCGCCCCTACTTTACGCTTTGGCGTTGGAGCCTCTCCTTCGCCGGCTGAGGGACAGGGTGTGCAGTCCGGCCCTATGCGGAATCGCCGTTCCTGGCGGGGCTCGAACCAGGGTTTCCGCGTACGCCGATGACGTATCTGCCTTCGTGTCGTCCCGCAGAGACATTAAGGCGGTGCTGAAGGCGCTTGATCGGTACGAAAAGGTGACAGGGGCCAAGATTAACCGCGACAAGTCGTCCGGCTTGCGGCTAGGTGCCTGGAAGGGGGTCGATCTTCCGGGGCCCTTCGGTTGGACGGACGGTCCTGTCCGCATTCTCGGTGTGTCGTTTGGACCCGACCTCCAGCTGGAGAAGAATTGGTCTGAAGTACGAGCAAAGGTCGACGCAGCCGACGGAGGTTGTCCGTAAACGGCAGGGCGGAGGTGTGTGCTACATACATCTTCCCTCTGATCCTTTATCGATTGTCCGTACTTTCTCTCTGTGACGACCATAGGGTGCCGCTCGAGCGCTCGCTATCCTCCATTTTGTGGAGGGGACGCGGGAATCGGGTCGACAGAGATGTCTGTGCACAGCGTACGTGTCATGGGGGGCTGGGAATGCCGCACTTGGTGAGCCACAAACGTGCCTCCAGGCTGGCTTTCCGACGCCGCGCGTTGACAGGAGATTCGGTTATGGCGGGGATTGTTAGGGACGCGTTCCCTTGCCTTACTATCACTCCCCCCATCTCGTGGGTTGAGCGCCGTCGTAAACCCCGGGAGCAATCGGTTTTCCTTCGCGAGTGTCGGTCGGCCTCGCTGGCCGTCCCTCGGTCCAGTGACCTTTCTCGGCCTAGGAAGGTCTTCTATCGTTTGTTCGTGGAGGGGTTCGCGAAGGATTCCCTGCGCGAGGATCTCGGTTTGTCGGAGGACGAGTTTCGCTCTTACTGGTCCTTGGCGCTAGCGGCGGATTACTTCAGTAACCCTGAGTTTTCGCTTACCTGGCGACTGGCTCGGAATCGGCTGCCTCTCAATGACAAGGTCTTCATATGGGGCTTGGCGGATTTGCCAGACAGCGAACGGTGCGGCCTTGGCTTAGAGGAAACGGCTTCACACGCCTTCTACCATTGCCCCCGGATCCGCCCCTTATGGGACCATGTCGGCGAGCTGACGGCTCGTCTCGCTCCCGAAAAGCTCGTGCCCATTGATCGCGCATACGCGTGTGACAATGTGTTGCCCCCGTATTCCGGGGTGAAACGGATGGTGTTTCTCATGCTGCTAGCCACGGCCCGAATGGTGATATGGACGACGCGACAGGAGGAAGTCTTGCGGGGTATCCGTCTTTCTCATCAGGATCTTTGAGCATCAGCTCAAGATGAAGATCAGAACTGATAGGAAACGCTTGCATTCGACAGTCTTCAGCGAAAGGTGGGTGACTGAGGCGAGCTTGGTTCGCGTGAACGGGGCTAGCCTTGATTTTCTCTTTTAGGTCAAGCCTACGTTACATCAGGGTGGTTTCCTGTGGAGCCCTCCCCTTGGTTAGGTTAGACAGGCTTTTGTGTACCTAGTTAATGTGAGTGAGTGTTGTTCCCGGCCTATATCCCGGCTGATCTTTAGTTATGATCCAGCCTGAGATTCCCGACCTCCCAGTTTGTTTTTGACCCCCCTTTATCTCGACTGGGTCAGCTTTATATTTTCCCATGCCCTTATGATTTTTTATCCTTTTCCCACTCCCTTAGCGAGAGAGCTGCTTGATTTTGTCCGAGGGGCAGAATACAGTGGCTTCTCTGTTTTGAGGGTTGGACGGGTCCTACTAACATCAGTTATGTTTAATTTTCATTATGTTACTATATATTTTAGTTTGTTATTGGTTTCATCTCCCTCCCCTCTCATCTTTACATCATAGAATTTTGTATATATATCTTTTTAGTATCATGAAATTTTTATGACACGGGGCGCGTTTTGTAGGTCTCCCTAGTGTGGATGCGGTATTATAGTGCATGGAGGATCGATTGGTGACGGACGAGTTCTTGTGGTGAATGGGTAAATTGTAAAGTACGAATGGGTCGCGAATCAGATTAGCTAAGTATAAGATAGTGAAGACCAGCCTTCTACCCCTCCCCCTTCTTCGACCTTGTGCCACAATTTTGTATTTTATACGAAATAAATATCAACAGATTCGGGGTTTTTGTATATTATGGAATTGTTCGCGAAGATGGATTTCTCACCATTTAATCATTAACCTTTGTATTTGTTTTATGAATGAATAATTCATGAATATATATATATATATAATATATATATATATATATATATGAACGCTGATGTCAGAGTTAAACGGATGTATTTTTTCATGGCTCTAAGAAAGCGATGTTAAGGAAAGTCTTGATTGTTTTTGTTTTATTTTTGATTATTCTTATATTTTTCTAGTTTATTATATTATAATACTTAGTTATGTCATTCATTTACAGTATTTAATATACGTATTTTATAATTTTTTGTACATATTTACCTATAGACGTGGTTTACAATTTTTCTTTTTATTCTTTCTATCTTTTTTTTATTTTAAAACAATCGTTGTTTCGCAAGTGAAATTTCTCTCTAAGAGTTATAAGAATATTTAATATATTTTTTGTTTGATTAATTATATCGTGGCATGAATAATTTTAATTTATTTAAGCGTGTCGCGGTCGCCATTAGCCGCTCCTTAGAAGGACGGACTTGACCTTCACAACTCCTGATCTCGCAGATTTAAGTCAAGCAACATGCGAGAAACCAGACGACTAGTTCAATATCGTTGATGCCAAACCGTACCTCGTGAGCATCGGATTATGCAGCGCTTTCTCAAACATCGGACAACAATTGTATTAATTTAATATCTACGGTTTTCTACTCCCTCTAGCCAGGGAGTTCTTGAATAAATCGCTCCAAATATCATAAGCCCCTTTTTTCGTCCAAATCCAAGCTGGGCTGGCTTCTGTCGAACTCTCTAATGCAGAGAGGGAAGCTTTGCCGGAGGGCAAGGTTTCCTTCGGGGAGGTAGACAGGACCTGAACCCGTCAAGGCGGGTGGGTTCAAAGGTCATATTTTTGGCCGAGCCTACGGGCTACCCAAACCGGCCTTGTGCCACATTTAATCCTCGTGGGTGGATTAATAAATACCAAGCTGCTCGGCCCGGTTAGGATCAAAGTGTAGTATCTGTGCTTTGTGATCATCCGGGCTGGCTTCTGTCGAACTCTCTAATGCAGAGAGGAACTCGGAGGAAGCTTTGCCGAAGGGCAAGGTTTCCTTCGGCGAGGTAGACCTGAACCCGTCAAGGCGGGTTCAAAGGTCATATTTTGGGCCGAGCCTGCGGGCTACCCACATTAAACCGGCCTTGTGCCACATTTAATCCCCGTGGGTGGATTAATAAATCGGGGGCCTGGATCAAAGTGTAGTACGCTGCCTTTGTGAGCTTCCGGTGCTTTGTCGAGAGTGTTACTCTTCGGCGCGATCCCGTCTCCGCGGTCGATCCGCCCTGGTAGACGTATCACCTCTCTGACCGGCTTCGCCAAGTGATACACTTTGGCGCGATCCCGTTTCCGCGGTCGATCCGCCCTGTGAAGTCTATCACTATTCTGACTTGTCCCTGTTTAGGGACTCCGTCTTCGCCAAGTGATACACTTTGGTGCGATCCCGTTTCCGCGGTTGATCCGCCCTGTGAAGTCTATCACTGTTGTTGGTCCGCCCTGTGAAGTCTATCACTGTTCTGACTTGGCCCTGTTTAGGGACACCGATCAACCTGCTGCTGTTCCCGTCTATTCTCCCACCCGGCAGTCGACCAGCTACATCCGTTTCGCCGATCAACTCTACATTCGTTTTTACCAATACGACCGAAAGCAGCTACCCCTAAACAAAACCAGTCATACCGGACCCGACACCGACTTGAACACATTTCTTTAGAGTACACTCTTGTACAATTGGCATTAATAAAATCGACATTATTGTTTCATAAACCTTCGCCTTTGTCCCCTCATTGTCTTGGCTGTTCACACGTTTCTTCATAAAGCTTGCGGGGGCGACATCCTTATCGGCCCCGCAACAAGTGGTGACTTCCCGACGTGAGACAGCTAAGCGATGATGGAGTCGGTCAAAAGTGATTCTTTGGACATGACGGCCGCGATCATATCTCTGCCTGCATACCACCATAATGCCAAGAACTGGTTTTTGCAGGTAGAATCTATCTTTTCCATGTTACGCATCACTTCACAGCGAGCCAGATTCGCGAATGTAATGCAGAAACTCCCATCCGATATGATGGACGAAATTTCTGACGTCCTCTCCGATTTGCGCGAACATGAGCCATACGATCACTTAAAGGAAGCGATCCTCAAGCGCACTGGGCGTTCCGAGGAAGACATGATTCAGGAAATTCTACGGAACGTCACCAGAGGCGACAAGACGCCATCCCAGCTTCTCAGGTATATGAGGAACCAGCTGGGAAAGCACAATGTGTCGGAAAAGGTTCTTCGAGGCTTATGGCTGGAGCATTTGCCCAAATCAGTAGCTCAGATTATCGCACCAATGACGAGAGCCACGCCTCTGGATGATTTGGCGGAATCTGCTGACCTGGTTTTTGCGCAGTTTGACCACAGCGTTAACGCAGTTCACGCCCCCGACATAGCAAAGCACGAACGCTACGAGCCAAGTAAGACAGAACGAGCGTTGGCCGACCTTCAACGACAAATTCGAGAGATCCAGATCTCCCTGCGCCCACGGACAAGGAAATCGACACCATCTCGACGGAGACGAACCCCCAGCCGAGAACGGCAAAGCGACCAGAGTGTTTGTTGGTTTCATCGCACATTTGGCGACAGAGCCAGAAATTGTAAACCTCCCTGTGCACACCCGTCGGCCCGGGGAAACGAATAAACCGGGGAGTGGCGACGACTAACTCATCCGGTGCCAACACGCAATGTCGTCTATTTTACGTTTGGGATCGCCGGAACAAACTGAAATTTCTCGTAGACACAGGTGCGGCCATCAGCGTGGTACCCTATCAGAACGACCACGCCGCTAAGCCCACCCTGGTCAAACTACGAGCTGCGAATGGTTCCGCGATAGACACATACGGAGAAAGGGCCCTTACTTTGAATATCGGCATGCGACGTGATTTCACTTGGACATTCACCGTGGCCAACGTGAAGGTACCCATCCCCGGCGCGGATTTCCTGGCGCATTACGCACTGGCGGTCCATATGAACCCTAGGACCCTGTCAGATACGACTACGAATCTCCGTGTCTTAGGTACCCCTACACGTCGAGGCTCCACAGGAATCAGCGTCGCAACGTGCCATGGTCGCGAGTACTTAGATCTCCTGACACAGTTCACGGATATAACGCTGCCACTCCAGGTAACGGCTTCAGGTGACCATCAGACTCAGCACCACATCAGGACTAGAGGTCCTCCCGCACATTCCCATCCGCGGCGACTCGCTCCGCACAAACTGGCGTACGCCAAGGAGCAATTCGACAAAATGCTGAGTGATGGCATCATTCGTCCTTCCGATAGCCCTTACGCCTCGCCACTACACTTAGTGCCTAAACCTGGCGGTAAAGAGTTTCGGATATGCGTCGACTACCGAAAATTGAACGCGTCAACCGTACCAGACCGGTACCCTGTCCCTCATATCCATGATTTTGCGTCCGGACTCGAGGGCGCTCGCATATTTTCAAAAATCGATCTGACAAAAGCATACCATCAGATCCCCGTCGCTGCGGAAGACGTCCCTAAGACGGCAGTCACAACACCATTCGGCCTATATGAGTTTTTAAAGATGCCGTTCGGTCTACGTAACGCTGCCCAGACCTTCCAACGGCTCATAGACGAAGTCCTGCGCGGACTACCGCACGTATACGCTTACATCGACGACATCTTGGTGGCCAGTAAAGACGCCGATTCTCATAGGCAACACCTGCGAGAAGTCTTCCAGCGACTCTCGCACTACGGCCTGAAGTTGAACCTGGACAAGTGCGTTTTCGGGGCGCCCAGCGTTGATTTTCTCGGGCACCGCACCGACGCAAACGGCATAGCACCTCTGCCAGACAAGATCAGCTCGATCTGGGATTTTCCTACACCGACGTCCATCAAACAATTGCGACGTTTCCTCGGTATGCTCAATTTTTATCGTCGGTTCATCCCAAATTGCGCTACCATCCTCCAGCCACTGACGAACCTGCTGCAGAGAAGGAATAAGGACATCGTGTTGGAGGGGGATGCTCTGCACGCATTCCATACAGCGAAGGCTGCATTGGCAAATTTTACTAGGCTCTCGCATATTAACGACGATCCGAAGACGCGGCTCTTCCTGACGACCGACGCATCGGACGCTGGAGTGGGCGCGGTGGTTGAGCAAGAATTCAATTCACAACGCGAACCCATCGCATTCTTTTCAGCCAAGCTTTCGCCAGCCCAGAGAAAATACAGCACCTTCTCCCGAGAGCTGCTGGCCATTTATCTGGCCATCAGGCATTTCAGGCACTTACTGGAAGGTCGAGATTTTACTATTTATACCGACCATAAACCGTTGACGACCGCGATGAGTAACAACTCTGACAAATATACATCTCGCGAGATCCGGCATCTCGACTACCTGTCACAGTTCTCGACCGATATTCGTCACATAAAGGGGAAGGACAACGCCGTCGTGGACACATTATCGCTAGCGGATATTCAATCTCTTCAGACCGGCGTCTTGGGTCAGGATACCATAGCCGCTGAACAAAAATCCGACCCCACGCTGCAAGACGTCCTTTCAAATACTTCTTTAAAGCTTCGGGAGTTCCCTGCATCCTTCAGCGACGACACCCTGTACTGTGACACCAGCCTAGCAAGCCCTAGGCCCTACATCCCACCGACACTTCGAAGACAGGTATTCCAACATTTCCACGGGTTGTCTCATCCGAGTAAGAGAGCTACGGTCAAACTTATTACCGACCGATTCGTTTGGCCTAATATGAATGCGGATATCCGAGAATAGGTTTCCACGTGCATGGAGTGCCAGAAGTGTAAGGTCCACCGACACACTAAATCCCCCGTTGGCACCTTCAGCAGTCCCGATGCACAGTTCTCCCACATACATGTCGACTTAGTGGGAACGCTTCCGATGTGTCGGGATTACCAGTACCTTTTGACGGTTGTGGATCGTTTTTCGCGGTGGCCGACCGCCATACCTATAAAAGACACTTCTGCAAGTACCGTCTCCAGGACCATCCTAAAAGAGTGGATTGGAACTTTCGGCACACCCCAAGTCATCACGACTGACAGAGGATCACAGTTTCAGTCGTCCCTTTTTCGGGAGTTTACCAACCTACTTGGTGCCAAGCACATAAAAACTACCGCTTATCATCCGTGCGCCAACGGCTTAGTCGAGAGATTTCATCGGTCCCTTAAAACCTCCCTGGCCACTAGACCTGACACTATCAATTGGGTGGACGACCTGCCTTTGATTCTCCTAGCATTGAGGAATACCGTAAAGGAGGACTTAGGTTGTTCACCCGCCGAACTGGTTTTCGGTACACCTCTTGCGCTGCCCGGCGAATATTTCAACGACTCCCTTCAGACGTTTTCAAAACCAACAACTCCTTTCGTCGAGGAACTCCGCCACAAAATGGCTCGGCTTAAATATGCAACTCCGTGACAGCAACCGATGAATTCGTACATCCCTCAACACTTGCGGGATTGCGAATTCGTTTTCGTACGGAACGACGCCGTGAGACGACCACTCACGCCGGCATACCAAGGTCCTTTTCAGGTTCTTCGGCGCTCCGACAAGCACCTTACAATCAAGCGCGCCAACTCGACCGACACCGTCGCGATCGATCGAACCAAGCCTGCTTTTCTGGAGAAGCGACAGTACGACGCAAACCCGGCTCTGCGGCCCCCTGATGTTATTCCAGCGCACCAGGCACACGCCGCACCGCAGACATCAGACGACACCCCAGCAACTCCTGTGCAGCAAACCAGATCCGGTAGGAGGGTCACTTTCCCTAAAGACCTTCGTAAATATTATTATTATTAATTGATATGATCAATTTTCTAGGGGAAGGGCCTTGTCGCGGTCGCCATTAGCCGCTCCTTAGAAAGACGGACTTGACCTTCACAACTCCTGATCTCGCAGATTTAAGTCAAGCAACATGCGAGAAACAAGACGACTAGTTCAATATCGTTGATGCCAAACCGTACCTCGTGAGCATCGGATTATGCAGCGCTTTCTCAAACATCGGACAACAATTGTATTAATTTAATATCTACGGTTTTCTACTCCCTCTAGCCGGGGAGTTCTTGAATAAATCGCTCCAAATATCATAAGCCCCTTTTTTCGTCCAAATCCAAGCTGGGCTGGCTTCTGTCGAACTCTCTAATGCAGAGAGGGAAGCTTTGCCGGAGGGCAAGGTTTCCTTCGGGGAGGTAGACAGGACCTGAACCCGTCAAGGCGGGTTCAAAGGTCATATTTTTGGCCGAGCCTACGGGCTACCCAAACCGGCCTTGTGCCACATTTAATCCTCGTGGGTGGATTAATAAATACCAAGCTGCTCGGCCCAGTTAGGATCAAAGTGTAGTATCTGTGCGTTGTGATCATCCGGGCTGGCTTCTGTCGAACTCTCTAATGCAGAGAGGAACTCGGAGGAAGCTTTGCCGAAGGGCAAGGTTTCCTTCGGCGAGGTAGACCTGAACCCGTCAAGGCGGGTTCAAAGGTCATATTTTGGGCCGAGCCTGCGGGCTACCCACATTAAACCGGCCTTGTGCCACATTTAATCCCCGTGGGTGGATTAATAAATCGGGGGCCTGGATCAAAGTGTAGTACGCTGCCTTTGTGAGCTTCCGGTGCTTTGTCGAGAGTGTTACTCTTCGGTGCGATCCCGTCTCCGCGGTCGATCCGCCCTGGTAGACGTATCACCTCTCTGACCGGCTTCGCCAAGTGATACACTTTGGCGCGATCCCGTTTCCGCGGTCGATCCGCCCTGTGAAGTCTATCACTATTCTGACTTGTCCCTGTTTAGGGACTCCGTCTTCGCCAAGTGATACACTTTGGTGCGATCCCGTTTCCGCGGTTGATCCGCCCTGTGAAGTCTATCACTGTTGTTGGTCCGCCCTGTGAAGTCTATCACTGTTCTGACTTGGCCCTGTTTAGGGACACCGATCAACCTGCTGCTGTTCCCGTCTATTCTCCCATCCGGCAGTCGACCAGCTACATCCGTTTCGCCGATCAACTCTACATTCGTTTTTACCAATACGACCGAAAGCAGCTACCCCTAAACAAAACCAGTCATACCGGACCCGACACCGACTTGAACACATTTCTTCAGAGTACACTCTTGTACAATTGGCATTAATAAAATCGACATTATTGTTTCATAAACCTTCGCCTTTGTCCCCTCATTGTCTTGGCCGTTCACACGTTTCTTCATAAAGCTTGCGGGGGCGACATCCTTATCGGCCCCGCAACAAGCGTAACATTTATTTCTATCTGTTGTTTTTACGAAAGTGGACGTAATTTTCGGAATTAGAGGAAAATATTTTTTGTAATGTTTATTTATATTTGAGTTGACTATTAGTATTATTTGCAAATTAATGTAATTTCAATTTTATTAAATGCGTTCCCTCTTATAATCGTTATTTTGCTACGGTTTTACTACTAGTCTATTTGTTTTATTTTTATTTTTTATCGATCAGTTTTTTTTTTTTTTTAAAACAACAACAACAATAAAAAATAAAATTTTCTCTTATACTTTAATAAAATGTCATATGTAAAGGAAAGTCTTGATTGTTTTGTTTTTAATCATCCATTATTCTTATATTTTTCTTTGTTGATTACAATATTTGTAATGTTATATTATTTATTGACAGCATTTAATCTCTTGGTCGTATTTGTTTATCTTTAAAATAAGCCGTGGCATACAACGATTTTTCTTTGTTTCTTTTTATTTGAAAAATGTTTAGCAAGTGTAAAGATGTCTTGCTAAGAGTTAAATATTTAATGTATTGTATTTGTTAAATTAATTATAGTGACATAATTCTAATCTATTTATATCTAAGCGTAACATTTATTTCTTTTCTTTTTGGTGGTAGTAATTTTCGGAATTAGAGGAAAGATTTTTAAAGATTATTTTGCTTATCTTTGACTAAATGGCTCATTATCGCTGATTTGTTTATTTATTATTATTTTTATATTCAAAGATTATAATAACATTTGGTATGAATTTTATTCCTTTTTACATTTTCTTATTTATTAATTTCAATGTAACGTAATTTCAATTTTGAAGCGTTCGCAGTTTTACGTTATTTTTTTTTTTTTTTTACTTGTCAATTTTGTATTATTATTTATTTTTCAAATATTTTAAAAACAAAACCAGCAATAATAATAATAATAATATTAATTATTATTATTATTATTGTAATATTAATATTAATAATAAAAAATATTCTCATATAATAAATAATAATTTTTTACGGTAATATTGTTTACTCCGACATTTAGTGTAATATATATATTTAGCGCCGGGACAAGGAAATTTCCAGGTTAGTGTCTGGAGGCGCAGTTAGATCACTGGGTAAGATGAAGCCCTCAGCCTTTGTTAAGGCATTCATCTAGGAGAAGGAAAACTCTGATGTAACACCTGAGGTCTGTTGTTCACGTTATCTGTGGCAAACTTTTGCACCGACTGCGTGCTATCAATAGTTCCAAAAAGTGTGGATGGTTCTACACAAGCCTTCACCACTGAAATCAAACAATGTGTGGGTTTCTGACAACCTTTGTTAATTGAGTATCATTAAATCCACTCAAATAAGTCCGCTGGCGACAGTGATAAAGTGACGGAGACAGGCAAAGGATATTGCTGGGAGTCTCTAGCTGGATAACTACACAGTGGCAGACTGATGGGTGATGGCCGCTCAGCGTAAAAACTGTGAGCAATTACGTTGTTCGTGTCCTCTTTCAGTGACAAAGCAGGCCTTTTTAGGATCAGCACTGCTTTCCCCAGGTCGGGGAGGGGGCGAGAAAAGGTGCCCTAAACATTGCATGCTCACCTTCAACCTTGGCAGCGCACTGCAGCTGTCTGGGTATCCAATATGGCAGTCAAAACAAAGTACAACAATTTTTATCTTGGGTCTTGGAATGTACGCACACTTCAAGATAATGACTCATTTCCAGAGCGAAAAACAGCCCTCATCTCTCTTGAACTGAAAAAATACGAAATTGGAATTGCCGCTCTTAGCGAAACTCGACTAGCAGGTGTGTCACAGATGACTGAAGTGAAGAGTGGGTACGACTTTTTCTAGAGTGGTAAAAAAGACACTGAACCTCGGCAGTCAGGTGTAGGTTTTGCCATAAAGTCTTCCCTAGTTCGCAACCTGTCGTCGCTACCCAAAGCTGTATCAGATAGAATCATGACACTGACTTTAGAGTTGGAGCGTAGCACACGTGCAGTTCTTGTAAGTTGCTACGCCCCAACTTTAAATAGTCCTGAGCAAGACAAGGATGAGTTTTACAACCAACTTCGAGATGGGTGATTTTAACGCTAGGGTTGGAAATGAACGTCAGTCATGGCAAGGCGTTTTAGGTTCCCATGGTATTGGGTCTATGAATGCAAATGGACTCCGCCTGCTTTCTTTCTGTGAGGAATATGGCTTATGCATAACAAATACTTGGTTTCAGCAGAAAAATAGTCATAAAACAACATGGATGCATCCGCGATCGAAAGACTGGCACTTGATAGATTATGTGATTACAAAAAAACGAGATTCGAATGACTTCAGTTTGACAAGGTCTTTTCACACCACATGTTACCTCTCGGATCATGCCCTACTTCGAGGTAAAGTGACACTGCATCTATCTCACAGAAGGGTGAAGAAGTGCCATGTGCCAAAGCGCATAAACACACTTCCTCTTAAATGTGTTGAACAACAGTCAAGACTTGCAGAAAGCATGGACGCAGCACTTAACTCAGTTGACATTACTTCTGACATTGAATCATCCTGGAAGGCTTTACGTGCGGCTACGCATACCACATCTCTTGAGGTACTGGGTCTGTCTATTCGTAAGCACCAGGATTGGTTTGATGACAACAATAATAAAGTACAGGAGCTAATTCAAAAAATGCACAGTTCTCATAAGACATGGATAGAAGACAAGAAATCTTCCGAAAAAAAAGAAGGCATACACTAGTTGTAAATCTCAAGTTCAAAAAGCCCTAAGAACGATGAAAGAGGCGTGGTGGTCCAAACAGGCGACTTCCCTCCAGGAAGCGTTTGATAGAAAGGATTCAAAGGCATTTTATGATGGCATGAAGAAAGTGTTTGGTCCCCAAGAAAATGGTGTTTCTCCCATTTTCTCCACTGAAGATGACCTTTTGACGGACAAGAACGATATCCTGAAAAGATGGAAAGAACACTTTGATTCCTTCTTGAACAATGCCTCATCCACCAATGAGGATGTGATTGCTTCAATATGTCAGCGACCTGAAATCCCGGAACTCTCGTTTGAACCGACATTGCAGGAAGTTTTAAAGGCTATTAAGCAAATTCTGGTTGAAAAAGCACCGGGCAAAGATGCTATCCCACCAAAAATTTTCAAATATGGAGGGTCAACACTCGCTAAGAAACTTTTACATTTGTTATTGAGATTTGGAGACAAGGAATGGTCCCACAGGACTTCAAGGACGCATCCATTCACCATCTGTTCAAAAATAAAGGGAACAGAAAGATATGCGACAACCATCGGGGAATTTCTCTTTTGTCTATAGCTGGAAAGATTTTGGCCAGACTGATTTTGAACCGAATAATAACTCATGTAATTGATGAGATCTACCCTGAATCACAGTGTGGCTTT
>OZ010595.1:15447217-15952217 GCA_963932145.1 Acanthosepion lycidas | reverse complement strand
GATCATAACTCTGTGAAACCAAAAAAAGACTCAGTGCCCTGCACATTTTCATTGACTTTATTTAGCTACTTATCAAAAACTATAAAAATCATGGCCAGTGAACTCTCTCCTGACCTGCTGGTTGATACAGATATACAGAAAATTTTATTGATGCAGTTATCACAAATTCAAAATAGTGGAAAATTTTTCTGTGCTCTAGCAGAGTAGCAATGGCTAATGCAACATTATCACCTCAAGCATCTTGATACTGTTTAGTGGACTTGAAAATAAGAGAGAGGCTTTGTACAATAAAGTGGAATTCTTAATAATGAAGAACCTCTGCTGTAGTGTAATACTGGGACACAATTTTCTTCAACAATACTCTCATGCCAAAATCAATTTGGTGGGCCAACACCATCATTAAAATTATGTGGACTAATGACAGCTAACATGTCTTACCCAGCATTCTCTGCAAATTTAATCCCTGACTGCAAACCAATAGCAATAAAATCAAGATTACATCCACTCTGACCAGGGGACCGCCTTTATGTCAGATCACATCAAGCAATTCTTGTGAGAACAAAGTGTGTCTATAAGTAGGATAACACCTTAAAACCTTCAGCGTAATGGCTAATGTGACAGGTATGACAGCATAATATGGAAGTCAATACAGTTGGCTGCTGCTAACCATGTGTTCCTGATAGGCCACTAGGAAAGCTTCTTCCCTGAGCATCTATATGCTATTAGAAATTATTGCTGTCTACGGCAACTAACGCTACTCCACATAAAATGTTCTTCTCCTTCCTGTGACAAAGCTCTATGGGTACTTCTCTCCTGTTGTGACTTTCCCAACCTGGGACCATGTTACTGAGTCATTGTGCTTGTCAGAACAAGCATGAACCACTTACAGATAAAGTAGAGCTAATAGAGGTAAACTCCAATATACTCATGTATGCTATCCAGATGAGAGACAAGATACTGTCTCTCTAAGAGATCTGTTTCCAGCAGGTAGGATGCACCCAAACTTGGAACCTGATGAAGAAATGCAAGCAAGACTTGATGTGGCTTAGCCATCCCAATGATCCAAAGGATCCACAAGATGACCAGACATTTGAAGGATTTTCTTCCATATGAATAAATACTGGGAGAGAATGTGGTAATATAATAAGCACATCTCATATTCACCTTTTGTTTATAAGCATCCATTACTATAAAATAAAATATTTGCAGCACTAAAGCTGAATTAGTCAAATAAAGCTTCTACTAGTTATTATATTACAACTTTCATGGTGATTCTTTGGATGAGATCTTCACTATGGTACCTAGACTTTATTGATTTAAGTGCAGTATTAGACTGCTAATGAGTTCTCATCAATTTAGAGTCAAGTTGACTCGATGTAACCATAAGTTCTATGCTGTTTCTTTTCTCGTACTTCTTACTTGTGGAACTTTCTTCTGACACCTTGCTTTCCAATCAACTTTAATCTTCAGAAATTTAAATGCAATATCAATACTATCTACTGTTTTCCTCATTACTCTTCTATTATTCTTACTCACCCAGTAATACCATGTGTCTTAGTGGCTTTACTGCCATACCTCAATTAAAAAAATGTTCATATATAAATAGTAAAAGCAGGTTTTTATATCATCTTGATTAAAAAAAAAAAACAATGTCTGAAATAAAGAATATTATAAGAAATATTTTTAATTCAACATTTTTTGTCAAAAGCAAATTCTTCCATGCTCAATGTTTGCATGATTTGCATTTTATGAAGTACATTTGCTTATTTTTTAGAATGTGTTGATGGCACTTTTGGTGATGGTTGTCAGTTAAAATGTCATTGTGCAGATGATTTGCAATGCAGGCACATTGATGGCAAATGCCTGGATGGTAAATGTGCAGTTGGATACAAGGGAGAGAACTGTCAACAAGGTAAAGAGTTTCTCATTTTTTTAATAATAAAAATGATGTTCTTATAAAATTTTAAAATGAATGCAGAGATGAATATAACATAGAAAGTATATCAATTTACAACTGAGGTGGTGAGTGATTCAGCAATATCCACACAAACTGGAATTCTTTTATCTGTATGTTGTGGAAGTTAAATCTGATTTCCAACTCATAATGCATTGATGATAGGTTGGACAGGAAAATGACAAACATTTATAGTATTTTCTGAGAGAATGGTTACCTGGAGAATGTCACAACAGGAATCACTCTCCAGCTCCATAGTAAACTCAAAAGACAGATGGAGGGAATTAAGTTGGAAGTGGAAAGCTTCAGTCTCCTCCATGGAATCAAATACTAAAAAAGAATTGTCCACATAACGCAAATATACATAGAGTTTAGGGTATCTTTCAAATTGAAGGTTTTCATAGAAATCAACAAAAATATTAGCTAAAACAGGACACAAGGGGCTACTCATCGAAACCCCATCAATTTGGGCATACATAATATCATTAAAGCAGAATGCCACCCCCTCAATAGCTAAATGCATAAATTCCAGAAACAAGTTTTCAGGAATGCTAGGGGGACCAAGGTGACCCCTATAAAGAGTGTCAGTGCAGATCTGTAAAGTGTCCTGAAGAGGGACATTGATAAATAAGAAGACACCATAAGCTTGTTCAAAGAATGCAAATCTGGATCTCTAGCAAGGTTAGTCTGGAACACAAGAAGTAGAATACAGTTGGAGACAAATGGCAATTATTCAGCCAATCGTTTAGCTAATATATAATATATTCGTGTATGTGTGTGTGTATATATATATATATATATATATATATATATATATATATATATATATATTATGAAATGGCTGTAGTCCAACAATTATTAATATATTTTCTGTTATTTTTATAGATACAATTTATCTAAGTAAATTAAACAGTATTAATTACATTTATTGCCCTGAATTTCTTGAACATTCAGGCCAGTAAATATAATTAATACAGTTTAATTAAAGACTGAGCATTTACTTAGATAAACTGTATCTATAAAAATAACATTTAAACAGAAAATTTATATATGTATTTCCTTTTTTGTTTTGGTATATTTTTACATATACATACACACACACACACACACACATGCACACTTATATATATACACACACACACACACACACATAGATACACACACACATATATTGCAAAAGACTGTTTTTATATTTTAAAAACTTGTTTGAAATTTAGAATTTATTGTTCTTTTCATGGCTTTATTTACTTTTTTCCCATCTCATCTCTTTTTTCCCCCCTGTATTATGAACAGAAAATTAAAATAATGTATGTATATAATGCAGAAAAAATGCTTTTGTGTTTAAAAAAATGTCTCTAAAATATATAATTTATTTATTTCCTCTGATTCAGTTGACTTAAACTTAATTCTGCCAATTGCATTGGTTCCTCTTCTGGTAATTTTTATCATCATTGCACTTGTGATTTGCTTCAGGTGAGATCTATATATTTTTCTTTAATTACATTATTTAAGAAAATATAACATACCTTATTTTTCTCATCTTCCGCTAGTGCCAATCTATGTGTTGTTAATATATGTTTTAAATTTACATTTTGGCATAATTTTACATTTAGACATTGTCATGTCAGAAAGTAATCAATAATTATTTAGTTAATACTTTAAGGATATATTTTGAATGTTGATCAACAAATAAAATTTGGATTTTTTTTTATATTGTAGATTTTATGCAGTTTTAAGTGTCATTATTCTTAAGCAAGAATAAATTTGTCTTGTCAGATATTTTAACACAAATTTCCTAGTTTCTTGCAGTTACGGCTTTTTTATTCTGTTTGTGCTTTTGGGAATCAGCAGAGGCTGTAGTCTGTATTTTCATTTTTGAGAAATTTGAGCAAGTAAATATTTTTACACAAAAATAAAGCCAGATTTTATCAAATAATTTATTTAACTATTGTATACTTCTCAATTTAATGTTTGTGACTGACTGTTGTTGAGTTTATTTATGTTGTTGTTTCTTTATATTATATTTTTGGGAATTTTTTAGAAGGAGAAATTCAAAAAGAAGAAATCATCAAGTGAAAGAACCATCTGGAAACATTATTCCCATGGAAACAGGTGACTATATAATGACATAGAAAGGATGAGGGTAGTTCCAAAAAAATCTTCTGGCAGCTGATGTTTTGGTGGGAACTGAGAAAATATATGCAATGGATGATTAAGTTGACCAATCACTGTTTGACATATGTGTTTAAAATGTTATTAAAACTTAAAAACTGACTTTTCACAAGAGAGACCCTGACTTCCAGAGAGAGAAGGACACTTCCCACCAATTACACATTTTAAAATGTTGTGTAAAATGTAAATGAGAAGATTGTTGAGAGAAATGAGGGTTGCTCCAAAGTTCTTGCTCAATCCATTTCCAAGATCTAACAAAATGACTAAAACATTGATTATTTTTTAAGTGCTTCTTGTTATTCATGCCAATGATTTTTTATGTCTCCTTTGTAGTTTTAAGAAAAGTCAAATAATAACTGTGAAATACATGAAAAGATGATGACATCAGAAAACAAAGCAAGAAATAGTAAAATGGATTTACAAAGATTGTCATTCTTTCTTTCACTGAAATCATATCTTTTTCTTTCTTTTAATGGACCAAAACTTTAAATTATGTCCTGATGATGATGTGAATAATCAAGGAAATGTTATCAAAAGATCATATGAAGGATTTCTATAATTACCCTCCATGCAAGTTGCTAGTGTCTTCTGGTGACAGCTATCAGTGGGCCTCTAGAAGTCTGTCAGTGGTAACATTGCTGAGAGTTGGCAGTTCAACAGTGGGCCACCCAGTGGCAGATTGTTGGCTTGTGTTTATCACTCTTTTCTTTTAAAATATATATAACAAGTTTGTGTTAATTTTATATTTTTAAAAAGAATCATTATACAAAAATGAGTGTAAAATCTGATGGAATTCATTTACTAATTCATTAATAAAGTAAAATTTTGAATTCAATTACTTACACCACTTTAAAGTTTTGTTGATTTTTATATTATTTATAAAACATCACTAAAACAAGCTCTCTTTGATTTGTAATCTTCAAGATATACATTTTAAGAATTTGGCAATTAGCTGACTTATTGGGTAAATGGCCTTGAAAAAGACTATAAAATCTCTGTTTTGTTTCTTCTAATTTTAGCTTACAATTAGCATACTTAACACATGAAATAGACCCTCTGGTTTCTCTTCCTTCATATTACCACTTGAGCTATATTGATGTGTACAATAAGCTTATGGGACAACCAGGTTGTTAATCTTTTTGAATGTTGAAATCTCACAAAAATAACAAATGTACATTGACTTCTAGAATTTTCTTTATAAGTACAAATATTTGGTGGGGAGAATAAAATAAAATAAATGAGGGAATAATTCAAATATTTATTATTGCCTTCTGTTTTATTTAGATAATTTTGATGTTAAATCCAAACAAATCTCCAAACATTCAAAATTTACTTCATTGGAAGAAATCCTTAAAAAGTACACTTTTCTGTCTACAGACATTTTGCAAGAGACCAATCCAGAAATCCTCAGAGAAGGATATATTCAGACTGAAAATGTTTACCAAAACCTGGTTGTATTAACAAAAGACAATTTCTTGTCTTATGTTCAGCAAAAGAAAATGGAAGATGAGCCATTTTCAGATGAGTTTTTGGTATGTAATTATCTTAATAATGTGCATATATATATATATATATATATATATATATATATATATATAGGCACCTGTAAAGATTCACAAAAAATGAGCATGCATGATGAAAAAATACCCCAAACTTAATAAAAACAAAATTTTATCATCAAAATCTTAGTGTTGTTATTAAGAGGAAAGACCAATGAAGGTTTTTTATTTAAAAATTATGTTCTTGATCCTTTTTAGAAACTTTGAAATTTTGGTTAAATATTGTTTTTCTGATGACAATGTGTGACCCTAAATTTGAGGGATTTTATGTTGTGAAAAACACATTGCTTTTGATATTCTTGCTAAAATCAGATAATCATCAAATTTTGAATTTGTAGGATTTTTTCACAAATGAGTGAAATCATTTTTTAAACATTTCCTTTGTAGAAAATCTTGAAAAAAAAATATTTTTTTATTTATATGTCACCACCCACTTATTTAATTTTATGAAATTTAAAGAAATTCTTTTTCTCATGATATCAAGACAAAAGCTCCTTCCAATAAATTTACATTAGTTTTGAAATACAGCAAGGTATTTTGCTTATTAGAAATATTAAATTTGATCTATTAGCTTGAAATTAAATTTAAGACTCCAAGAAAGATTTTTCATTTAAAAAAATGACTTTAAACATGGAGTATCATGTGTTTCTGTGGAAGCACCTAGTTTTAACTTTATTGTGACAGTAAATGAATTGGCAAAAATCAGAGCAAAATTTATTTTTTGTCATTTGACAGACAGCAAACCTATCTCTCTATGTCTTGCTTCTGTTTTCATCCCTTTCCCTCTCTCTCTGCTTCCATCTATCTTTCTCTCTCTATGTGTATATATATATATATATATATATATATATATATATGAAAAGTGTATGTATATAAATATATATATATATATATATATACAATTTATTATATATATTATTCATATATTATATATGTGCAGTACTTATTGGAAAGCACTCATTATCAGAGATAGAGCTAACATATTTAGTTGAATTGATGTGAGTTTGGGACCCTGGGTTTCACACTTTTGCTATCATCAAACAAAGCCTGACAATTGCAAAAGCATGAAACTCAGGGTTACAAACTCACATCAACAATCCAAGTAAATTTACATATATATATATATATATATATATATATATATATATATATATATTTGTGAATAAAGCCTGAAAGTTTCCTTAAAATCCAACAACTATTTGATTATTTGATTTTTGATTGCAAAAGCATGAAACCCAGGTTAATTTCCAAATCAATAAATCAATGTGTTTTTCAATGCATATGGACACAAAGGTTTTATGAACACATCCTGAGACTAGAAATTCTTTTTCCTTTTTCAAAGGTTCTAAAAAGAATTAAAAAAGTATAATTTAATAATCTAAAAATCCATTGCTTTTTTCTCATAATAGCAACATAAAGACTTTGTTTTATTATGTTTGGGGCATTTTCTCATCATGTATGATCATTTTTTTTAGCAAATCTTTGGATATATATATCTATATATATATATATATATATATATATATATATATGATATGTGTGTGTGCCTGTATATATATTTATATATATAATTTCACCTCCGCTACATTTTTTCTTTTTGCCTATTTTTCCCATCTTCATCTTCCTTGGTATTTACCAATATCTTTCGATACATAGCTTCCATCTTTACACACACACTGAAAGTAAAAATAAGCCATATAATCCAAAATTCACATCAATAGCACCCACTCCCACCAAAAGAAACAAGATAAAAGCCACAGTCAATTTGAGCCTGAGAAAAAATAAAAGCATCAAAGCAACATTTTCAGCAGTCAGGATGCTATCTTGGCCTGAATTCACAATGCTTGTAATAAAGGTCATACCACAATAAACTACATCTGCATCTTGGATAAGACGATAAACTATATCCGGCAGCAAGGCCTCTGATCAGGAGGTTTTGAGAAGAGTGGAACCACCTCTTAATAGCTGGTGTTCCCAGGCCCATCCTGACCTGGGGTGGTAGCACTTGTTAAAGTCCCAATTATGGGCAAATAGTTAACCCCCAAACTGGGATCAAAAATCTATGAAAGTGTAAAAATATGTTTTAATACCAGAAATGCATTTTTGTAAAAATATTACCAGCAATGAAGTTTTGAGGAAAAAATTATTACCAGCAATATATTGTTGGAAAAATATTACCAACAATACAGCCTCCTGGGCAAAATGATAAACTACATCCAACAGCAAAGCCTCTGATTGGGAGGTTTTGAGGAGCATTAAACACCCTTATAATTGCTGGTTTTCCCAGGTTCACCCTGACCTAAGGTGGTAACACCTGTCAGGGTTCCAGATATGGGGGAAAATTTACCTCCCAAAAGGGGTCAAAACAATATGAAAGTATAAAAATAGGTTTTAATACCAGCAATACTTTTTTGGAAAAAATATTACCAACAATAAAAATCTTGTTGGCATTAAATAACCCATTGAGGTTGATATATCATAAAACAAAACAAACCAAACCAAACCAAAGGTCATACCTACAGACATTAAAATATAGTATAGTCACTCCCTCACTCTCTCTCTCTTTATATATATATATATATATATATATATATATATATATATATATATATATATATACATACAGACATACATACATACATACATACATATATTACTTCAAACATTATTATAGTGGACACTTCTTATCATAGACATCCCATTTTTAATTATTAAATACTGTGTATTGACTCTGCTGAATTGAAAAAATGTAAGTAAATCAATCCATAATGGAAGACACACACACACATATATATATAATTTATTTTAGAATATTAAAACATGTTAAAAATCACTGCACAATTACAATTATATTTTAACTCCATAAATGTATCTCTTCAGGGGATGTTAAACTTCTGTTAAAAGGACTCACATTTGCAAACAATTTATAAAAGCCTATCCTTATTATTAAGTGGTAAAACACAGTTAAAAAAATATTAAAAAGTATGCAAATGAAGGAAAGTTAATATAATAATAAAAAGAATAACACCCAGTTAAGAAAGCTTTAAAAAAATATACAGTCAGCTCACATTTATAATAGTGACTGCAACTTACAGTGCATTGCGACATTCATGTGCATACAAGTGGGTTTTTAACCCTGCTGCACTCTTACAAGCTTTTTTGCATAAATAACAAATGAATGGTGTAATGAGTATCTTGAAGGTTATTTTGTCTTGATGGAATCTATTAGTGTGACTCTTTAGACCAGCTGATGATTTGCAGATTTTGACACAAAACTGACACAGGGTCAGTTGGCCTGGGAGGAAGGTGTTCAATCTGAGAAACATGGTCTATACTATTGTGGCAATGGTATTTAATGTGACTGGTTAAACCAGCTTTGGACAAGAAAATTCTGCTGCAAAAAGTACATTTATGCTGGGAATCTAGAGGCAACAGATTAACATCACCTTTCCTTAAGGCCTGTTTCACTTTTGCATGCTCAACCCTTTTCTCTTGAAAACTGTTGCAACCATCATAAACAAGTTTCTGCCATTTAGACCTATCACCTGCCTCCTTCTCCCAATTGTTTGTACTTATTCAAAGATTTTTAAGGTAGCTTTTTTGGTTTGTGTGGAGGATGTTTACAGCTTGTCAATTCACCATAGAACAACTGTTTTGGAAGGTAATCATCCTCCATCCTTATGATGTGATCAGCAAAGCACATCTGGTTATGTGTTAGTATCTTTTCAATATTAAACGTATTTGTCCATTCCAAAATTGCAGTGTCCGCCACAAAAGATCGCCACTTAATACCTAGAATTCTCTGAAGGCACTTTTGATGAAAGCGTTCCAAAGTTTGGATGTATCATAGGGAAGTGGTCCATGTCTCTTAGGAGTATAGAAGAGCAGTTAAAATGCACCCCTCATACACACTTAACTTAGTTTTGACTGAAATACCTCTATCTGACCATACGTGAGATTCCAAGATTCCAAAGGCTTTACTTGCTTTTTGTACACAATGACTTATTTTGGCATCAAGTGAGCCATCTTTTGAAAGAACACTGCTGAGATAAACAAAAGTATCAGTAACTTCTAATCTATGTCCATTAAGAAAGATATCTGGTTCACTATAATGCTGAGAGGGGGATGGTGTATACATGACCTTTGTTATCTTTAAGCTTATAATAAGGTCAAAAGATGAACATGCCTTAGAGAACAGGTCGATGGCAGCTTGCATATCTTCCTTACTGTGAGACACCAGGCCATCATTATCTGCATAGAGTAGCTCTCTGACTACAACATCAAAACATTTAGATTTTGCATTGAATCACCGGAGATAAAAAAAATCTTTCTAGATGTCCTAAAGCTACATCACCATTCTGAAAACATACAAAAGTGTCACAGCAAAATAGAGGGAAAACAAGGTAGGGGCAGGAATATCTCCTTGCTTTACACCATTATCACTTGCAAAAGGTTCCAATAAAATGTTGTTGATATTTAAACTACCCTTCATGTTCCAATGTAAATCATGAAACATTTGGACAAAGCCAGAAGGACATACTAATTTGCCAAGAATGGTCCAAAGAGCCTCTCTATTTACAGTATCGAATGCCCTAGTGAGATCAACGAAAACCTCATAGAAAGGAATTTGATGTTCTATGCATTTTTCCTGCAACTGACAAGCTGAGAAAATCATATCCATGGTGTCACAACCTGTTCGGAATCCACTTTGATTTTCAGAGATTATCAAGGGACAGATGTACTTTAGAAGACAGTTCAACAACAACTTTACAAATACTTTACTAACAGCTTCTAGAAAGCTGATCTCTCTATAATCAATGCATACAGATTTACAGCCCTACCCTTTATAAAGAGATATAATGATTGTGTCAATCCAATCTTGATGAAGAGTCCACCTAACCACACATCTACAATAAGCTTAGGAATAACTCCATGAAGGTGAGCACCCCCACAACACAGTATTTCTACAGGTATCCTGTCCAAACCAGGTGCCTTTCCAGTATTAATTTGTTTAAAAGCCTTTTGAACTTCATCCAGAGATGGAAGGTCTAACATTCTGTAAATCTTCACACAAATTTGGGTCAAATAACTTCAATACAGATACTCCATTTGCTCTCATTTTTCGTCAAATGCATAATTTTGATTTTCCTCTAACCATCATATGATCACTACCACACTCAACCCTACACATTACTCTGACATTACAAACATCCTGCAGGTCACATTTATGACAAATAACATAGTCAAGAATATGATCATGTTTTGAGTGATAATGTATCCAAGTGACTTTATGAACCAATTTGTGCCGAAAGAAAGTATTGCTAATTGCAAGTTCAAATTCAGTACATAACTGAAAAAGATGAAGACCGTTGCTGTTCATTTTACCAAGTCCATATTTTCCAGTAGCATCCCTGGTGTTACTATCTTTAAATAACCTGGCATTAAAATCACCAAGCAAGACAATCTTATCGACCCTTGGAATTTTTTAACACTATTTCTGAGATCTTGGTAGAAATCCATCACAGTTTCTTCAGTATTTGTTAGGGCGGGCGCATAGACAAAGATGATGGTTATAAAACACTTATGAAGCAAAGGAAATCTCAAGATTATGATACAGTCACTAATACCTTAAGGGTGCTCCGGGTACTTTGTCAAATCAGATCTGATAGCAAATGCAACACCTACCTCACACTTTATACCATCAGGTTTTACTTTCCAGAAAAAAGGTATACAGCAACTTCTTCAGGATCCCTGGTAGACACAGGTCAACAGCCCACAACAATCAACAATGTCTGCAATATATATATATATATATATATATATATTTAAACATGTATTATTAAATATAACAGACAATGAATGTCCATTATGCCTGATCATGAATGTTTGCATTAATTTCTGAGGAAAATAAAGACAAAAATTGTCCAACATTTGGATATTTTTTTACTAAGTTGATCCTAAGCTTTCAGCTCACATGAGCCATCTTCAGAGTGGTTATACAGACATGAAACAAAGATATCCAAATAAAGAGAAAGAACAGACAGAATAAGAATCCACCATTCTTAACATTTTTTTTTTAAAAAAGTGCTCAGTACAGCATACAGCAAAATATTATAATATTTTTTTTATTATAAAATATTTTACATCACTCAAAAATTTCTATGTTTTGGAACTGAAAAATTGTTCCATCATCAGGCGATGTTATGATGAAAATAATTTACTCAGGAAATCAGAAAACAATTTGGTAGGTTATTTGAGAGTTGAAAAGGAAGGAGGAACCAAGATTCCAAACTTTTGTGGGTATGTCTTGGTTAACCAATCACAAGATGAATCAGATGTAAAATAGAAAAGTGAAAAATTGAGTTAAAAGTTAGGTGTAGGCATGTTATTGATTCAAGTCTAGATAAACTGACATTTTTAATGCACGTCATCACAATATAAATTTAAGATACAGTGGAGTAGACAGATATATTTAAAAAAAGGTTAATTTTAAAGAATTTCAAGTTTTTTTTAAAAAAAATTTATATACTTGATAACTTGTCAGGTCATCTCATAAGTTCTGTCTGAATTTTAACTTTTTGTTAAAATGAAAAAAATTAAAGAGTATTTTATGTCTAATGAAGCTGAACATTATTTTTATGTTTAGATGCATTTAAACTGATCAAATTTTATTTCAGAGAACAATAAAATTAAATTTTGTTTGATTAAAACCCTGCAGAAGTACCCAAGAATCATTTGAGGCACATAATGCTTCATGAGTTCAAGAAAGGAAACTCAGCAGCCGAAGTGGCTAGAAGCATTCACTCAGTTTATGGAGAGGAATGTGTGAATGAAAGAACTTGCAGAAGATGGTTTGCAAAATTCAGATATGGAGATTTCACCCTTGAAGATGAAGATCGAACCGGACATCCTTCTTGAAGCAGTCCTTGAAGAAAATCTTGCTTTATCAGTTGAGGAATTGGCAGTGGTTCTCAGTTCAAACCATACAACTGTTCATTGTCATCTTCAACAACTTGGAAAAGTTCCTAAACTTGAAAAATGGGTGCCTCATGAGTTGTCTGAAAACAACCTCAAATCCCGAGTTGACATCTGCTCTTCTCTCCATTCTCGCCAACTTGTTTCACTTTTATTCAATATACTTGTGACTGGCAACAAAAAATGGATCTTTTATCGAAATGTTAAGTATCATAGACAGTGGCTTGGTAAGGGGGAAGGACACCAGCCACAGCCAAGAAGGGAACTTCATGGGCAAAAGGTTCTTCTTTCAATTTGGTGGGATCGCCAAGGAATAATCCACTTTGAATTCTTACCACCTAATGCAACAATTAATGCTCAAATATACTGTCAGCAATTAGAGTGTTTGAACCAAGCTTTGAGGAAAAAAAACCTGCTCTAGTGAATCGAAAAGAGGTGATGTTTCATCAGGACAATGCGCGACCCCACACAGCAAGAATCACGTCACAAAAGATCGAAGAACTTGGTTGGGAGAAAATTCCTCATCCACCTTATTCTCCCGATCTTGCTCCTTCAGACTACCATTTGTTTCGTAGCTTACAGAGTCATTTAGAAGAAACAGCTTTTGTAACACAGGAAGTGGTTAAAACTGACATGACTGATATATATATATACCTAAGTATATATATATATATATATATATATATATATATATATAGATAGATAGATAGATAGATAGATATAGATATAGATATATATATATATACAGAATCATTTAGAAGAAACAGGTTTTGTAACACAGGAAGAGGTTAAAACTGAAATTTGTGAGTTCTTCAAATCAAAGCCAAAAGAATTTTACAGTAATGGAATTAGTAAGCTTGTTAATAGATGAAATGATGTCATAGATAATCAGGGAAAATACATTGTTGATTGAATCTGTAATTAAATGTAACATTTGGTCACTTGTTTTCTTTATTCAAAATTCGGACAAATTGATGACCTGATATCTTAAAGTGAAGTTAGTGTGAAGGTAGTTATGGAGAGCATGAAGAAGGGACTAAGCATAAACTACAAGAAAACAGAATGCATGGTCATCAGTAAAAGGATGATCCCGAAATGCGATTTGCAGGTCGTGAGCACTAAAATCGTAAACGCAGAAGTTTGAATATCTAGGAAGTGTTCTGACAGAGGACAGTAAATGTGACATTGAGATTGGTAAACATATTGGGATGCCAAGGATGCATTCCAAAAGCTAGTCAGAGTATTGCGAGGCAGTAATGAAGAAAAGAATACTGAGCTGTTACATGATATCTGTCCTTCTTTACAGCAGCAAATGTTGGAAGATTTCCTCAAAGACAAAGAAGAGACTTGAGGCGACAGAGATGTGGTTCTACAGAAGGATGCTAAGGATATCATGGATCAAGCTTGTGAGCAACAATGAGGTCTTAGAGAGGATGTAAAAAAGCAGGAGACTTATACTTAACAGGAGGTCCTGGAGAATGTGATACTCACAGGTTGAATAGAGGGAAAAAGAGACAAAGGAAAACAATGCATGACATACCAAAGGCCCTTGAGCAAGTGGATGACATAGCATCGTCTGGGAGAGGTGGCAAAGGGAAGGAACTGATGTATGTATATGAATATATATCTATGTATGTATCTATATATATGCATATATATGCATATGTATATATATATATATTTGCATATATATATGTATTTATATATGTATGTACATTTTTATATATGTATGTATATGTACATTTGCTTAGTGACCATGAAACCCAGCTTTGAGACTTCCTGATATTATTGGTCTGGAGGAGGATGATCCCAGCGTACGGCACCTTTGGAAAGTGCCTGAAAACCATACCATGGGTTGACCCAAGCCTTCTGAGTGAAATTAGGTAGACATGATACTTGTGGGACAGTCGATAGCTGTGCAAAGTCACAAGTCATCATGACCGAGGGTTTGGGTGTGTAGGCCTTGTTCAGATTGTTGATCCTTCTAGATAACATGCTCTCTCTCCCAGAAACTGTAACTAAGGTCTGCTCAGCAAAGCATATATGTATATGTATATATATGTATGTATATATATATGTATTAATATATGTGTATATTTGCATATATGTATATATATATGTATGTATGTACATTCATATTTGCATATATATATATATATATATATATATATATATATATATATAAAGAAATATAGTCTTAAGGTGTGCTATATTTATGGAATAAAGTGCTCAATATCAGAGATAGAGCGTGTGTAAATATAAAAGTGAACATAGAAGTCAACACTTAGAGGCGACAGTCTGTTTCATGCTATATGCAATCGTCAAGCCACGTGTGCTTGACGATTGCATATAGCATGAAACAGACTGTCGCCTCTAAGTGTTGACTTCTATGTTCACTTTTATATTTATATATATATATATATATATATATATATATTCATGTATATATTTGTGTATTTAATTAATTATTTATATAAAAATTACAATAATGTATATCAAAAAACTGTTTTGTATTACTACTTGCTACTGTGAATAAGACATAGTTTTTATATTACAATGTACAACCCTGAAGATGATCTCGGAAGATGATTGAATGTACTTGGGAAATGGAAAATAAAAATAATTTTCTTTCTCATAGTACATTTCTCAAATCATTTAATTGCAATACACGGAATGTTATCTGTGAGTATGAACGGACTTTATTAAAAAATAATCAAACATAATATCTGTAATTTATTTAATCAGATATGTATAACCCTGACGAACTGAATGAGACAGCGCAGAAGTGCACAACCACTTTTCATTCATCTGTACCACAGCATTGGATTGTGATACAGGAGGCTAATCCACTTGCAGAAGTTAGAATCTGGAGGACAGCAGCCAGGTACTGATGGTTGACCTTATCAAATGCCTTGGACTGATCCAAATTTATCAGCACAGCTTGCTTGTCATCTTTTACACTCCCTAGGATTGTGCAAATCAGATGCAGCTTGTTCTGTATTGTTCAGCCTTTCACAACACAAGTCTGCTCAGGTCCCAACAGAAACTTATCAACTGTCTGCTAATGCTCTGTTAGGATCTTGGCCAAAATCTTTAACTCTGTGTTTAGTAGAACTATGGGCCTGTAATCATCTAATTCCCACTCTCCATTCTTGCTCTTTTTCAACAGCATGATTGCAACCCCGGTGATATGACTAGGGATAGAACTCTGCTGGAACCAGTTGTTGAACTCAACAATCAAAATCGGCACAAAGATGTGCAACAGCCTCAAGTACAGTTTGTAGGGTAAACCATCAAGTCTCAGAGACTTGCCACTGCTGACCCTCTTCAATGCCAAGCAGACTTTACCCTCCGTGATCTCACTCTCACAGCTAGCCACTTCAGTCAGCGAAAGGCAAGGAAAGTCAGCCAAATAACTGTAAAAATCATTGCCATTGAGACCAGGCTCCTTGGTAAACAGGCTCTTGAAATGTCACCAAAACACCTCACACATGTCATCAGTCAACCTCTGGGATCCTGGCTGCAGAGATAAAACAACATGCCCACTCCAAGGAAATTGCCAACAAACGAATATAATATATAAAGCCAAGGTAAGTGCAAGCAACAGCACAATGTACTACATTGGTGCCACTGAGGGACCATTCAAGAAAAGAAAAAACAACCATGACCTTTCATTCTCCAACAGAAAATACTCAAATAGCACTACACTATCCACATACATATGGTATCTAAAAGACAGGAATATTACACCAAGAATAAGCTGGAAAATATTGGAAAAAGTACCTGCCTACAACAACATTACAAAGAAATGACTACTTTGCCTACAAGAAAAGGTAGCAATAATTTCTCATACCCAACAAAAGAAATTACTAAACATGAAATCAGAAATAATTTCTAAATGCAGATATGAAAACAAATACCTATTACCACAATTTATGCCAAACAGAAAAAAAAACAATACTACTATACAAACCACCATTGACTATATGAACATACAAAGAGATAACACTGACACCATAACACCATCAATTAATTTCTAATTCAAACTACCATCATAATAAATTATAATTATTGTTATTACCAATCCACCACTATTACTACAATCACTTCTACCACTTTACAATAAGTATTTGCTGCTACAATTGTTATTACCATCACCCACTCCTCCACCACCATTACTACTGCATTGCCACATTTTCTCTATCTTTTTTGCTGCTCTACTTATGCATGCTTTTCACGATTGTGAGAAAGGCATCCATTTGCACTTCAGAACCACTAGAGCGGTTTTCAATCTGAGAAGGTTCAATGCCAAGTCAAAAACATTCCAAGCTTCTCTACACAGTTGACACTGACTTCTTAGCTCATACAAAAGCTGGCATACAGCATATTATGGAACATTTCTCATCCTCATGCGCCAGCATTTGGTCATACAATAAGACTCACAAAAACCAAGATAATGTTTACTCCTGCCCCCAGAGAACCATATATTGAGCCCAACATCTTTGATCATGTAACAAGATTAGGAGTAGTTGAGAAGTTTGTTTACCTTGGTAGCACAATTACAAAAGATGGCTCATTGGATGTCAAAATATATCTACACATCTAGAAGGCCTTTGTGGCTTTCAGAAAACTGGAAAGGAGAGTATGGGCAGCTTGTGACATTACCAACCATACAAAGATATGTGAGTATAGATCTTGCATTCTAATAGCTCTTCTGTATACCTCCAAAACCTGGACACCACTCAGCAAACATATAAAAATACTTGAGCATTTCCAGCAGAAACACCTGAGAGGCATATTGAATGTCAAATGAGAAAGTAGAACACCAGATACTGATGTCCTAATCAGAGAAAACTGCCAAAGCTGGGTAGCTCTTGTAACATCTTCCCAAATGTGATGGATAGGACACAATTCAAATGAAGGAAAGTAGACTCCCCCCAAAATTGTTTTATGGCATATCAGAAAATGTCCTCAGCACAAACCAAGAAAAGCAAGGAAAAGGTACAAGGACTGTATCAAGAACAACATAAAAAAGCTGGTATTTAACATCAACAATTAGAAGGAGACAGCCCTAGATAGAACTGGATGAAGAGGGCAAATAAGAGATGGTTGTCACTCTTCGAAGAATGTCATCTGGAACACAAATGGTTGAAAAAGCAACTTCGGATGTGTGATAACCATAGACTTGATTAGGGTATCGAGGGCTGGACATGTGATTTCTGTCAGCACATACTTCTTTCAAAGGTTGGCTAGGTGAATCATGTGAAGTCACATAAAGAAAAGATCGCCCTTGACATTCCCTAGACATAATGTGTCACAGCTTGAATGCTGTGTGACAAAAACTGAAAAGACACATGATTGTGCAGAGGAATCAGGCATAGTGGTATGAATACATCAAGGTTGTGTCAAATACATTGTTCATCTGTCACTTGTGTAATAAGTCATGCAAGTCCTCAGTCGGCCTGGCAAGTCACCTTTGAGGTCATGCATGTGAGAGGTTCAAGGTGGCGAGTGAATGTGATTAGGCAGCCATAATCTGTGAAGATTTAGTGGATCATCATCATCATCATATGTGTGTGTGTCTATATATATATATGTGTGTATACATATATATATATATATATGTGTGTGTGTATATATATATATATATATATATATATATATATATGTACGTATAAATCTCATTTTCGGACTGTTGGCTCACTATAAAATACAGAAAAGTGATTTCTTTAACTTGAAGAAGGTCACAAGATCGGAAATAAGTATGGCAAAAACATGAAAAATTAAATATAATATATACACGAAAATAAATCCACGTTATAACCAAAAACATTTGCAGTTTCTCTCTTTTTTTAAAATATACATTTTTCTCTCAGTGGAACAATTATAAACTTTTTCCTATATATATATATATATATATATATATATATATAGATATAGATATATAGATATATATATATATATAAGAACTTTAATATTAACTCATATATAACACATATTCATAAAATGATTATTTTCATTATGCATAATAATTAAATTATCAATTAAGTCTAAAGATTTAAACAACAATAATAATGAATAAACAGTAATTAATTATGTTTTTTTTTGTTATTTTTTACAGAGCCTTGACAAGCGTGCTGAATATTCATGTGAAACTGGCAAATTATCTGAAAACATTCGTAAGAATCGTTATAAAACATTATTACCCTGTAAGTATCCTAAAGCCTTTGAATCTATCAGTCATAAATGTTTAGATTATCTTTCTTCAATTTTACAACATTATGATGAACCAAGGCTAATGTAAAATTCTTGTAATGAACACTTTTCTTGGGAAATTCAAAAAGAAACATTTTAATTATTATGCTTATCAGTTTTGGAGACGAACTAAAAAGAAAGAAATAATGGAAAACTAGTTTTGAATGACGTGTAGTAAGCTAATCATGCAAACCATTGCAAATATGTTTAATCTTACCAATGCGCTTTACTATTGTGAACTTGTTCCAGATTAAAAACAGTTTAGGTCATTTCTATATTTGTAAACATTTGATTAGCATCCTAATTTCACAAACCATTCTTTAGTGAATTCATTCTTCCAAAAGTATATAACTCTTATAGCTGAGTGGATTACAGCATTGCTTTCATTTCATTGAAGTTTTGAGTTTAATTTCTGAATTATGAACTGTAATAGAATATGAGGTGTTGTGTCGGAAACCTACCACCCCTCTTGAAGATGAACTTGTCTGCGTCTGTGAACAAAGACTTTAAATAGTGGCATGTCAGTTGACATGAGAGAGAGAGAGAAAAAAAAAATAATAAATAAATAAATAAATAAATATCTTGGCTGAGCTAGTTATTAACTACTCAGGCAATTTCTGTACCTTTTTACCAGCCTATTAAAACCCCTTTTATTGTTACGTGTTATTTGGTGTTTGTCTCTACTAACCACAAATAAACATCATAACAGTGGCGACGAGAGATTCGTTCATCACGCTGAGTGGAGAATTTTTCAACTCTAGGTGGACTATATAAATTTTTTTTCTTGCTCTGAAAAAAAAAAAACAAAAAAAAAATACGTCGAACTTTGTTCTTCATGAAGAAATGGGATTTCAACGTGCCAAAAAGAAGTAAGACTTCCACTTGTACTTATTGTGGATATATAGGTGTTTTTCCCTTTTTGACTGTTTTCAAAAAGTGTTTTGTGACTGTGTAATCTATTACGCATAATGGAAGATTTGATTACAAACGAAAACTCTAGTGCAAAGTCAAATTCAGCAACAAGAGCAACAAAAATTGTTCCGGGAACAATTATTGGATTTACAAGTTCAGCAGCGAAATGACACAAAGGCTTTATGAAGCGATTTTACTTAAGAATCCAGTAAATACGTCATTCACGGCCGAAGGTATTGCTAATTCTACTGAGTTCAAATTTAACCCAGAGGAGGGCATAACATTTCCTGCGTATTTCAGAAGATTTGATTGAAACAATATTTGAAAAAAAATGTGATGGTTGCACTGATGAACAAAAAGTGAGTTTACTTTTAAAAGTTGGGTACAGATGAAAATAATAAGTATACGAATTTTGTCCTTCCAAGAAAAACTGGTAACATTTCTTTCGAAGAAACTGTTAATACTTTATTTAGTATTTTTTGGCGAGCGAGTTAGTTTGTTTCATACTCGTTTCTCGTGTTTGAATATGGTAAAGCGTGACGATGAGGATGTTGTTACGTATGCTGGAAATGTTAACAGAATGTGTGAACGTTTTATGTTACATGATCTTTCAATTGATCAATTTAAATCTTTGATATTCGTTCAAGGCTTTACTTCTAGCAACGATAAGGACATAAGGTCCCGAATATTGGCAAAACTCGAACAAAATTCCGAGATCACTTTGCAGAAGGTTACGGAAGAGTGTCAAAGAAATGAAAACTTAAAACATGACAATACACAAATTGAAGAAAAAGACATATCCCGTGTCCATGCTATTCGACCAGAAACGGGAATAGTTAATAAAAACGTTAAAAAACCAACGTGCTTGGGATGCGGTGGTGGTCATTTTAAAAGTGAATGTTTTTTTTCGTGACAAAAATTGCTATTCGTGTGGCAATAAAGGCCATATAAGTACTCGTTGTAAAAGCAAAAGAAAAAAAATTTAAGTCGAAAAAAGATAATGTGAATATTGTGTTGTCACGTCAGGAGATTGAGGAGGGGCAGAAAAGAAAATTCGTACAGGTAAAAATTAATGGAAAAAATGTTAAACAACAGCTAGATACTGGAAGTGATATTTCCATTATTAATACAGCAACATGGATTAAAATAGGCAGACCTTTGCTTAAAAAGACTGAAAAAGTGGCTCGCGGGATTTCTGGAAGAAAATTGCATTTTCAAAGTGAATTTTCCTTGTAATATTTCATTTGTTGGTAAGACGCTAAAGTCTAAAGTGTATGTGCTACAAAATGCTTCAAATTTATTTGGAACAGATTGGATTATACTTTTTAATTCATGGGAACTCCCTATAAATTCTTTTTGCAATAGAATTAATGTTTCTTCTCCATGTAAAAATCTGGTTACAGACAATTTGGTGAAAGATCTGAAAATAAAATTTCCACAAGTATTTTCAGAAGGTCTTGGATGTTGCAAAAAGACGAAGGCAAAATTTGAAGTGAAGGAAAATGTAAAACCTATTTTCAAGCGAAAAAGAAATGTGCCATTTGGTGTTTTGGAACAGGTTAACAAAGAATTGGAACTGCTTGAAAATTTAGGAGTTATTTCATGCATTGAATTTTCAGAGTGGGCCTGCCCTGTTGTATATGTTAAGAAAAAGAATAATAAAATTCGGATGTGTGCCGATTTCTCTACGGGTCTAAATGATTGCTTAAAAGACCACACATATCCTTTGCCTTCACCAGAAGACATTTTTGCAAGTTTAAATGGAGGAAAAATATTCTCTAAATTGGATTTATCGGATGCCTATCTCCAAGTGAAAGTGGACGAAGAATGTTCTAAATTCTTGACTATCAATACACACAAGGGTTTATACAAATTAAACCGTCTGCCTTTTGGTTTAAAAGTATCCCCTAGTATTTTTCAGCAAATTATGGACACTGTGCTGGCAGGGTTTGACTTCGCCATTGCATATCTTGATGATATTTTGATAAAAAGTAAAGATCGAAATGAACATTTGGAACATATTAATCAGGTTTTTGAAAAAATTGAAGAATATGGATTCAAACTTGGAGCTGAAAAATGTGAATTTATTATGAGTGAAATTAAGTTTTTGGGGCAGATAAGAGACTCTGATGAAAGAAGACCAGATCCGGCGAGGGCAGAAGCGATCAAAAGCATGCCAACTCCCAAAAATGTAGTAACGCTACAAGCGTTCTTAGGACTTGCTAACTATTATGGGATATATATTCCTAATATGTGCAGCCTTACGTCTCCACTAAATAAATTGCTTAAAAAGGGAGCAAAGTGGAAATGGTCAGAAGTGTCAGAAGGCGTTTGACAAAATAAAGAATATTTTTACGTCGGAATTATCACTAACACATTATGACCCTAAACAGGAAATTATAGTGGCATCGGACGCAAGCGAGTACGGAATAGGTGCGGTAATTCTGCATAGATTCAGAGACGGCAATACGAAGCCAGTGGCACATGCATCAAGGACATTATTACCCGCAGAAAAGAAGTACTCTCAAATTGAGAAAGAAAGCTTAGCTATCATCTATGCTTGTAAAAAATTCCATAAGTACATACATGGAAGAAGGTTTATATTGCAGACCGACCATCGCCCGCTGCTTTCAATCTATGGTTCGAAGAAGGGTATACCTACTCATACGGCAAACCGTTTGCAACGATGGGGAACCATTTTGTTGAATTACAATTTCAAAATGGAATTTTTATCATCTAAAAAATTAAGCCATGTTGATGGTTTATCTAGACTGATCCCAACGTCTTCGGAACCGCTAGAAGATACGGTGATAGCATCGTTACAAGCAGAAAATGAATTGGTTGAAGTATTGTATAACACAGTAAAAGAATTACCGGTGACATTAGATGAAATAAAATTAAAAGCAGAAAATGACATCTTTATTAGAAAAATGAAAGAAGTTGTAACTTCAGAAAAGTATAAAACTTCTTCACCAGCATATTCGATATGTGATGAAGTGCTGTTATATGCTGGAAGAGTCGTGATACCGGTTGTACTACAAAAGCGGATTTTGAAGGAATTTCATCAGGGGCATCCTGGTATTGGACGTATGAAAGCCCTGATGAGGAGTTACGTTTATTGGCCAAATATGGACAAAGACATTGAACAGGTAGTTAAAACTTGTAGAGGGTGTCAAATGGTAGCGAAAGCACCGCCAGTAAAATACACACCATGGCCAAAAACAGATGTTCCATGGACCAGACTCCACATAGATTATGCTGGACCCATGAATGGTAATTTCTACTTGATAGTTGTGGATAGCTATTCCAAGTGGCCTGAAATTTTTAAGTGCAAAAGACCAACTGCTTCTGTAACAAAAGATTTTCTTACAGAACTGTTCGTACCAGAAAAAATTGTCACCGACAATGGAACTCAATTCACAGGAAGTGAATTTAAGACGTTTTGTAAGACTCTGGGAATCACGACTTCACCGTACCACCCTAGGTCAAATGGACAGACTGAACGGTTTGTTGATACGTTCAAGAGAGCCCTTAAAAAAACAAATGGTACTAATACAGATGATGGTAATATACAGCAGTTTTTAAGTATATACAGAATAACACCAAATCCAAACGCAATATCAGGGATGTCTCCAGCTGAACTGATGTTTGCTAGAAAAATTAGATCTGTATTCAATAGGCTGTTGTCGGAAAGAAAAAAGAGTTACCAGAACAAAACGCATCAGGAAAATATGAAATATCTCAGGCCGGGAGATAGTTTTTTTTTTTTTTAAATTACAAAAATGGGAAAAAATTTTGGCAAGATGGAGTGGTAACTCGAAGAATTGGTAAGATGTTATACATAAGTAAAAAATGGACGGACAAAAGACATTTGAACCAATGGAGGTATTATATGATTTATTCGATATACCAACTCCACCATTGCCTGAAACAGTTGTCCAAAGAAGGACAAGCAAAAGAAAAAGAACTAGGGTGGAACGTTTAAGTCCAGATCCCAAAAGAAAAAGATATTAATTCCTCCGGAATTAATTTCAGGGGGGGGGGTGTTGTGTCGGAAACCTACTACCCCTCTTGAAGATGAACTTGTCTGCGTCTGTGAACAAAGACTTTAAATAGTGGCATGTCAGTTGACATGAGAGATAGACAGAGAGACTGTCGAACTCTCTGCATTAGCAGAGGGGAACCCGGACGAGGCTTTGCCGAAGGGCAAGGTTTCGTCCGGGGAGGTTGACAGGGCCTGAACCCGTCTAGGCGGGTTCAGAAAGGCCATATTTTTGGCCGAGCCTACGGGCTCGGGGATACCCACATTAAACCGGCCTTGTGTCACATTCGATCCTCGTGGGTGGATTGATAAATACCGAGAGACAGAGAGACAGAAGTTCTTAGCTGAGCTAGTTATTGACTACTCAGGCGATTTCTGTACCTTTTTACCAGCCTATTAAAACCCCTTTTATTGTTACGTGTTATTTGGCGTTTGTCTCTACTAACCCCAAATAAACATCATAACATGAGGCCAGTGTAAAAAGTGGAACGAGGAAATAAATATGACATTTACAATGTCTGAAATGATTCCAGACATGACAAAATGGGTCTGAACAATATGTTTTTGTATGAAATAAAGCATTTCATTCTATATTTCCTGAAGATTATTGGATACAACAAATATTTGAGAAAGGCTTGATAGTATATTGGTTGAAATATTCTGATAAAAAAAAACTATGATGAAGATAAAAGTATCATTATTAATATTATCCATTAAAAAACGTCATAGTAAGCTTGATTGATACTTCAACCTGGTTTTGAGTGACCAGGAATTGTGAAAAATAGTATTTTACTATTTTTAAAATTTAACTGGAGTTAAATTTTAAAAGCATAAAGTAAGTGAAATATACAGTTTTAAATGTATGCCATATGCATGACATTATAACATAACAATAAGAGTATTAAATAATTGTGTCAGAATTAAGAATTAATACAGCTTTGCTGACACACCAATGGTTACAAAACATAAACTTCAAACTAACACAAATTGTTCCCTGAACATGCTTGCCACTCAAAATATCCGACAAGCAAACAGAGGAACTGTCTTGTGCTCAGTTTTGTACTTCATGAATGGCAGAGGACTGCCATTGAATACTTGTTGGCTATTTCCACCACTCACTGCAATGAATACTTTCAAAGAATGACCACATTTTTCCTTGCTATAATAATAAATCCAGAAGACATTAATATTCTATAAATCACACAGCATAGATTAGGAGAAAAGCAACTTTGAATTCATAACTATTGTTGCGGAAGTGAAGAATGGGTAACCTGGAAGACAAAACTTGTCACTGTTGTTGTTATCGATGTAGAGGTAATTTCTTCTTTGCCTCAACAAATGTGAATTCAAGGAAAAGGAATACATTGGATTTTGGGTAAATAAATGTATAATTTATTTACAAATAAAGAAAGCCATCAGACTACTTCCTGTTGCTGCTGTAAAGTCAACACAGTGAGAGGGGAAGAGAGAAAGGGAAGGAGAATGAATGTTGGTGGTTATCGGCTGATGTTCTGTGAAAACAGTGGCATTGAAAGTTGAAATTGATAGCATCCTGTTCAGTGTGCCTGCTGTGTTCTCAGCCAACCTCTGTGTGCCAACATCTCAGCAGGGGCTCTCTCCTTTGTGGTGTTGAATCGTGATTTTATATCAGTCGTATCGACTCCAAATCAGTTTGTGTCTTTTAGTGGGAGTCATTTTTACTGGCCAATATATAATTCATTTTATTTAGTTTAACAAGTATTGAAGATAATGTCCAAAAGTGAAGAAGAAATCCTAATGGGCATGGCTAGGCTAGATGATCCCACAGAAGAAGGATCACATGGGACGAGGTGGCAGAACACAAACAAGAATCCATTCCAAGCTGTCATAGGATTAGGAGAGAGTGTGGTGAATGTGTGTCAGTACAGACACAAAAGAGTTCCCAAATTGTTTATGGACATGTCTATCAAAACCAGTTATATCCAGGCTTTACCCATTAGCAGCAAAAAATTTGGCATATTCAGAAATAGGCCTCTTTGCAACTTACAACTAGATCCAGGTTTCTGTCAACTATCTACTGTCAATAAAAGCAACAGGAAAACCAGCAGTGAGATGATATGTGAAGTTATTCTGTTGGACAGTTTGTTCTTCAAATTTCATGCCATGCTGTGGTTCCTGAAGCAGTTTCATTTTGTTTCCTCCTGTTTCTTTCCCTGCTTTGCCTGTTAACCTGTAGTTCTTGGGAGAGCAATTGGTTAGGTGTTTTCCCCAATCTCAACACACCCTTGCCATAATTTACATAACAGGAGTTCACAATAAAGTCAAATAAGAGAGAAAAAGCAGAAATAATATATTTTGTATACATATGGCTTACTTTTTGATTTGCATCCCTACCGACAGAAAATTTAATGTAGAGTCTTTTACTTCATACAGACATTATCTATTTTTCTACATGACATTAAACTCGGCATTGACTTATTTCTTTGTATGAGCTTTAAAAAATTCTTGATACCTACCAACATCAGAAAATGGTCCAACTCTCAACTTTTTTTTTAAAAATGTGGAGGTATCATCTTTATAATGGAACCTCAATGCTAACTTTGGGACTTTTACTTAAAAATGAGAGCTTATATGCCTAGATTGGTCCTTAATTTCTATTCTAGAACCTTTAATAAAATTCAAATATTACCCTTTCTACAGAAACAATGGTAATATCAAAAGACATATGAAACTTTGTATTTCCCATTCTAATCAACAATTGTTTTTTTTTTTATTTTTAGATGATCATTCCCGTGTTGTTTTACACAGTGATGGAACATCAAGTGCAGATTATATTAATGCCAGTTACATCAGTGTAAGTTGTTTCTTCTTTAAATTTCATTTTATTTTTACACTGTCAAGAAGGCTTTCCTAATATTTCAATAACATCTTCATTTGAAAGGATAAAAAAACTTATATCTATTATATAAAAATTGAAGTTGACTTGTGTCCATTTGATGTATAAGTGTTACAAGGCATAAAATCCATATATTTTCTTTTTAATCACAAATAATAGAAAATGTGTGTGTGTTTATGTACATATTTTAAGTCTTTCAGCAGGAAAGGCATTTGCATATTTTTCAGAAAGAATAAAATATTTGGGCTATAATTACAAACAAGAAGGCAACAGGATTAAAGAATTTAAGAAAAAATATAGAAATTTTTTAGGTTTATTCAGTTGAATATAAATGTAATAAAAGTCTATCAACTAAATGAGAAAACATGGCTCCTCATTTACTGAAAGAATAAAAGAAAAGCATTTGATAAATAGATTTTTAAAAATGCAGTATCAAAGATCATTACTTTCTTTATTAATAATCTTTATTAACAATGTTTAAAAACTGGAATATTGCTTTCTAAATAGAATGACACAATTTCCTAACATCTGTGATTTTCAAGATTTGTTAATTGTTATGATTTTTTTTTTTCAAATCAACTGGTACCAAATACCAATTCTATAATAACTTTACCTGGACTATTATATACTTTTTGCCCAGGTTATATTATCTCTATTTGTTTTAGGTTGGAAACAATTATATTGCAGCACAAGGTAGGGCAATTTTTATCATCTATTTTTCTACAAGTGAATAAAATGAAATCTTGCTCATTTAAATATTTTAAAAAGTATTCATTTAAATGTTTGCTTTTAAAATTTCATTCATTTTTAAAATAGCTGAATTTGTGGTATTCTTTACTTCAAGCCAACTCATGATGGAACTTTGGAAACTGTGAATGATGATTTTCAGTTTGGGTTTTCAGTAGATAAAAGTAAAGATAAAGAATGTATAATTAATTTGACTTGAAAACGTACTCCTCTTCATCATGGTATACTTTTTCTTTTCTAAGGTCTTATCAGAATTAATATATAACTTGACTGAGCTTCAAATTCATCACCTCCTATCATGCTAAGAAGAGTGTAGAAAATGTTATATAAATTTAAATCTTTAAATTAATTATCCCTCTTAAAATTGTTTTAATGAAACTGTTGTATCACATTGTTCCATGACACTTGATTAGTAGTCAATTTCCTGCCTGTTTCTTAGTTTACTATACACTTTATATGCCTTCTACTTAACATATGCAAATAGGTACAATCCGATTTACCAATCCACTATACCTCCCTGAACAGAAGAGATTTAATGCCTTTGTTTGTTCTTGAACATCTTCTACAATTACTTTCCTCTTTTCTCCCTTGAGGTTTATGTCCTGTTCTTTTAGTGGAAATCTTGGTCTCATTTCATCTTCTTCAGTGTTTGAGTCACTATGACTATCATCCATAGGCTCATCTTTTAATGCATTGTTCTAATCTGAAGAAGTCATCCTCTCTTCTCTGTCAAGGTCTTCTTCTCCATTAACACAGATGAGCTTTGCAATCTCTCTGCATGTGGAATCATCCTATAACTAAGCAGTGACCTTGGTAAGTAACCGTCTCTAGTATCTCTACTTGGTGAAAATGCTTTTATTCCCATCTTTACTGTCTGCACCACTCTTTCCATAATTTCATTAGATTGTGGCTGATAATGATGGTGTTTTGCCAGGGAAGCAGATAAAGATGTCTCAACCAATTACATAGATCTTCATCACAAAATTCTGGTGCATTGTCTGATACCAATGTTTTAGGAACCCCATTTCTAGAAAATGCTACTCTCAGCATTTGTTTTATTGTAGTCATTTTTCTATTTTTAACTTTAACAACTTCAGGCCATCCTGAAAAGGAGTCTACTAAAATTAGAATTAGTCCCATGCCATTAATGTGTGTATAATCCATATGAACACACAAATATTGAAAAAGTGGCATTGGTCATTGAATAATTTATTTCTGCTGCCATCAATCTTCTTGAAAGGTACATTATTGAATGTCCTTCTCACAATAAAATTGCTGACACAGCTCACTCACTTGCATCCATAGTTAATATAACGTTCTTTTAGGATCAAAGATTTTTACAATAAGTTTTTCTGGGAGTACCTCTTTTAAATCCCTAAATGCTAAACTTTGCCTTTGAGCCCATTTTAACTCGCTATTCTTTTTCAACAGTTTAGCAAATGATTCTATTAATTTGCTGTATTTTAGTACATATCTATTATAAAAATTAACCAATCCTAAAAGATTCTAATTCTTTTTTATTGGTTGGTATAAATACCTCTGAAATTTTCTTAATTAGGTTTGGATCTGGTACAATGTTTTCTTTTAAAATTTGATACCCTAAATATGATATTGTATCACAATCAAATTCACATTTGTCTCTGTTTATTGTCATCCCCACATTTTTTAACTTGTTTAACACATGTTCTGCTTTTAATTTTTTCTGATTTTAAGTTACTGATTAATTTCAACATATCCATCTTTAGAACATTCTACTATTGTAATGGGAATAATTTCAGATTGGTCACAGGTTTCAAAAGTTCCATTGAAGTATCCCAAAAGTTTTTATAAAAGATCCATCAAATTGTTTCAATTTCAGATAACTTTTTCTCAATTTTGGTTTACCCATTTGTTCCCAGAAATTTCTTGGGATCAGACTGACTTCACTCCCCACATCCACTTGCATTGGAAACATCATGATATTTAATTTAATTTTTTCAAAGGAATTATTTTCCTTAAGTCTTTGTATTGAAAAGATGTAATCAATTCACTCTTTTTCCACATTTTATATACTATAACTTTGTATACAGACTGAAAATTATTTTTTTCTTTGGTAGTTATGACAAATTTTTCCAAGAGTAGGACATTTTTTTCTGTCAATTTCATGCTTAGAGTTACAGTATTTGCATTTCTTGTATTCCTTTTTTTATACTGCATGTTTCAACATTGTCATCAGTAGGATTATATTTTTTTTGTCAATTCCAGCTGCTGTATAAGTTACACACATGCAGTTAGAGATAAATTATTCAATTGTAATTGTTCCAATATTTTATATTTATGAAATGTATCATCAGCCATACCTTCAATCAACTGTAATTGAATCAATTCATCGTTAATATTCAAATCTTCAGTTCCAAGTTTTTCAAATTAGCAGAATCTGCTAGCTTCTCTTAATCTGTGAAGATATTGCATAAGTGATTCATCTTGTTTCTTTATAATGGACAGAAATTTGTTTCTTTCTGCTATGACACATTTCTTTTTAGGTCATAAACTTCTTTTTATAGTTTCTGAAATTTCAACAAAAGTTAAATTCTCCAATTGTTTGGGGTATGCCATAATAAAAAATTTTCATTATGGCTTCACAACCTGCTGAAGCTACGAAGAGGTTGGTTATTTCATTTTCTCCCTTTCTTTCTTGGTTGTATTTCAATTTTTTAGCTTTAGCCTGGGCAACAAAATACCGGATATAAGTCTCAACAAATTCAGGTTCATCCTGTTCAACTTAAACATCCCACCGACAACACTATATTATTGTATTGCATTGTTCTATGACATGTGATCAGTTGCCAACTTCTTGCTTGTCTCTATACACTTTATATGTCTTCCACTTAACATATGCAAATAGATAGAATCCTATTTACCTATCCACTACAGAAACAAAAATCATATAGAAACTATGAATTATAATATAAACATGAAAATGAGTTTTTATTTATATTATTGTGTCATATGGGAGAAAATCAACATGTATATTTAGTTGGGTTTCTTCTGCTGATTTCATTGCTGGCTAAAGGCATCACTGTTAGTGAAGCACCTTGATTTCACTGCTGACAATCTGGGCAGTCAGTCTAATGCATTTGCTTATCTGCCGTAGAGGTCCATTACTAAAGCCAGGCTGGTTGGCTCTGTCTTCATAGGTGAAATCAGTGTTGGCTCTATAGCCAGTCAGTAACTCAGAAAGGGTTACTGTGAAAATCATGTGGGCTTTTTACGATTAGTCAGAAAAGATGTTTTATGACTGGTATTTTGGGTGGTATTCTAGGAGTGGATGCATGGTACTGGATGAAATAAAGGTCTGTTTTTGTCATTTTAGTTGCGGATATCGAATTGAGGACTTTCATTTGAATTAAATGATAAACATTGCTAAGGAGTTAAAGTAGTTAAAATAATAAGGGTGTCAATGAAAAGCCATCCCTTTAAAACTCCATTTTTTTGTGGATATGAAAGTCCAAGGTTGCTGAAAAAATTTTAAACAAATTTATCCACTCTGCATCAAAGCTGTCAGTTTTCATATTTATTCACATGATTTTGTTAATATTTGCATTAATCATATATTGATTGTGTACATTTGATTTTTTTCAAGATTATTTATAAGTAAAAGATCTTCTGAATAATGTATTATATCAGGACATAGTCTTTCTATTTAAATCTGTTTAAAGACAGAACAAACTTATACCTATTAGGTTTATTACATATAAACTTTACTCTTTCAAAAAATCACAATTTTTATGCTTGGCAGAGATAGTCACTAACAGTGACTGATTTGTCTTGCTTAAAACATTGTATGTCTGATTTGAAATGTTTCCATCTGATATGCGAAGGTAAGTTAATAGATACAACTTAAAACATCCAATAAAATACATTGAATTTACTATTGGGAAATCCTTTTATCAAACTATGCTAATGAAATATAAAACTAGCATCACCATCTTTGTTGTTTTGATCACTGCCTCTTGGTTCCTGTCTTTCAACAACTTCTGAAGAATTTCAAACAGTACCTCTTATTTCACTCAGAATTTTTCATCTTTCTGTTGGAGAACAACAAAGGCAATTATTGTCAGTTTCTTTTGAAGAATTGTGAGACAAACTTTAGCAAGTGAAAAGGTTGTGAATTCAATGACTAACAAGATACTAGAGTTAGCAGCATGTGAAGAGTACACCAACATAAATACTGTGATCAGGATACCAAATATTACAATGAATTTGATCAATTTCTGACTTGGTAATAATACATAATCTCTAAATTTCAAAATGACTATCATGGATGAGCTGTCAATTTTCACAATTATTCCCTTTTTTAGATTATGAGTTGGTTTCTAATATATATGAGATTATTGCATCAATTTAGGAAGAGTTAAATATGTTTGAGAATTCTACTTGACCTATTAATCACTCTCTCTATGTACCTGAACTTTAAATTTTAGGACCTTTGGAAGGAACAATCAAGGATTTTTGGAGGATGATTTGGCAAGAAAAATGCAACACAATTGTTATGTTAACTGAAATTATGGAAAATGGAAAGGTAAAAAAAATCTACCTATTCATTTAAATAATTTATGTATTTGGCACCTAATATGCAAAACACATACTAGTACATATGTATATATTTTATATATATTCTTGTATCTGTGCATGGATCTAAAAGGATACAGACTGTATTTATAAAAACTATAATTAATTTCATAAAAAAGAATAAATGACATCATTAACATCAATGAATGTATATCTTGTAATTGTGTTATAATTCACTTTGATTTTTATACAGTTGATGATGTATTAGGGTGTTTGAAAAGTAATTACATATTTCACTGCAATGAATTAGGAGTCACCTAATCAAGGGAAAAACAAGTTTGAATGGTTCAAAACTACATTTATTAGTATATCATCTCTTCTACCCAACAGTATATCATTTATAATGTATCTTAGTGTTTAATCTCATAAAGATGTATAACCTTAAAAAGAAACATATTCACTATTAGTGTATGAATTGCAAAATGCAGTCCTGCTACAGAAGGATTATATGGATGCAGTGAAGGCTCATGGATGTTAGCTTCAGTTTAAAAAATGGTGATTATGATAAGATTCACTCTAAATGAAGAACTTTTGAAAGAGACTATTGAATTGCATCCATGTCAAAGCAACAGATTTGGCACAAAAACTAAATGTATCATGTTCAACTGTCCATAAATATCTTAAGTGTACTGAAAATACTTACAAAAAGAGTATTTGAATTTCTCACGAGCTTTTGATTGAGAATCAAATCCAACATTCCACTACCTGCAATGTTTTAATCATAATGCCAAACTTTCATTTTTGTATTACAGGTGATGAAAAATGAGTTTTGCACATCAAGAGAATAGGAAAAATATAGTAGTTATCAAATATGAGAATATCAAAATGCCATTCACAGAAGACTTTATTTTGTGTCTGGTGGAATATGAAAAGTATCATCCATTATGAGTAACTGGAATATAGAAGGACCATGACTGCAGACTTTTATTGTCAGCAACTTGATCAATAAATGAAGCATTACAGTGAAAATGTCTAGCTTTATAAATCTGCAGCAGGACAATTCAAAGTCACACTCAACAAAACAAAGTCAAGAAAAAAATAAGATTAAGATGGGAGGTTCTTCTACATGCTCCATACTCTACCAAATTTAGACACTACAGATTTTCATTTGTTTCAGTCATTACGACATTTTATTGGTGGCAGAACATTCAAAGACATATGTTGAAAACACCCTTTCAAACTTTTTAAAGGGAAAACACCAAATTTTTTAATTGTGAATTTTAAAATGTACCTTCTCATTAAGCTGTAGTCATTAAAAATGAATGTAATTACATTTTTGACAATATTTAAATAAATTTAAGTTACATTTATCTTTATATACTTTCTAGGAATACATAATTAATTTCCAAACATCCAAATTTATATTTGGATGTCTTTATTGAACATTTTGAACATGTAAATATTAAAAAAATAATGCTTTTCTTTCTGCACTTTATTAAAGATTTCTTTATTATGTGTAACTATGGCTGCTCATAATCTTTTAAAGAAACCCACATATCATCAGCATTTGCAAATTTCTACTGATTTTTTTGTATATATTGGGCACCATTCAACCAATCTTTTGCTCCTTCTGTTATCCTTCCTTTTGCAATTTTATCCACCCACCTCCATTTTTGTTACTTCATCAATCCTATGATATTCATTACTTTCTTCTGTTCTCTAATTCATGTTGACCTTTTCCTATTTCTTTGAGTTATTCTGAGCATTGCTTTGCTTTTTCTATTGATCGTTGTGCATTTCCAGGTTTGATTCCAGAAATCTTTTAAAGTTCTATGCCAATGCTGGCATTATACATTCATTTTACACTTTATGCTTTAATCATATTGGTAATGTGTTTTTCATCATATCTCTATTTTAGTAAAATGCTTTTTTCCAATAAAACCTTATGCATTGTTTCAATTATTTTTATGATCTTTCCCCAATTTTATTTGACATAAGTAGTTGTATTCCTTGACCTCATCCAGATCTTTTTCAAATAATTAATCATTTCTTGTGACTCAGTGGTCCTGAAATTAGTAAAATGTCATTAGCAAAAAAATGGATGTTTAAAATATTCTTTGTTGATGTTTACTCCCATTAGTTTCGAATTTATTTTCAAGATATTATCAAGGCATGCTGCAAATAATATAAATAAAATTGTATACAATAACAGTACACTATATATATATATATATATATATATATATATATATAAAATGTGTATGTATGTATGTATGTAAGCAAATATATGGATATAGATCCGACAGTATGAAGAAAAAATATACGGAAAAAACAAACAAAAATCTTTATATGCAAATATGTTTAAATGTTAATATAATGTCAACGTCGGACATTTCGGTCGAATAAACCATCTTCAGAACATATTCATAAAATATAATTAACATTATCAATTCAACATGACAAAGACGACGGACATAAGAACAAGACTTATCCAAACAGATAACTGAAAGTTTTATATGATCAGCGTTCCGTTTAAACATGGTCACGTTGTCGTCATGTGGGCGCCGCTGTGAAAATGTATTCCTAAAATTTGAGTTTTTTGAATGAAAAATGAAAAGAATTCTATTTTGATCTAAAATTTATATGTACGCTTGTCGAGCATTAATCTCGCTAGAAAAGGGGAAATACTAAATTTAAACAATGCTTTAGTTGTACACACAACAAAAGCAGATCATAATTTCGATTTTGATTCCGTGAAGATTTTAAAATATTTTCATAATAAAAATCTTAGGAGGATTTATGAAGCAGGCATAATATCCATCTCACGCACGGTGAATACTAGACCTGGCTTCTTTAGTATTTCCCCTTTTCTAGCGAGATTAATGCTCAACAAGCATACATATAAATTTTAGATCAAAATAGTATTCTTTTCATTTTTCATTCAAAATACTCAAATTTTAGGAATACGTTTTCACAGCGTCGCCCACGTGATGACAACGTGACCATGTTTAAATGGAACGCTGATCATATAAAACTTTCAGTTATCTGTTTGGATAAGTCTTGTTCTTATGTCCGTCGTCTTTGTCATGTTGAATTGATAATATTAATTATATTTTATGAATATGTCCTGAAGATGGTTTATTAGACCGAAACGTCTGACGTTGACATTATATTAACATTTAAACAACATATTTGCATATAAGGATTTTTGTTTGTTTTTTTTTCTGTATATTTTTCTTTATATATATATATATATATTAAAATATTTTTATTATAAAGATTATAATAAAAATATTTTACATCGCTACACAAAATCTTTCATGTTTCCATACTATAATTGTACTTTGTCAGGTGATGGTAGATAACTTGTGATAAAAATGATTTATTAGGGAAATTTAAAACCAAATCGTTACCTCTTTTTGGGGGGATATAAGGTCAGAATTAAAAAAAAATATACTTGGGGTATGTTTAGATTAACCAATTAAACATCAGATCTACTCTAGAACAGATAAATAAGCTTTTTGGGTGGGTTAGTTTTTCATGTCATGACAAACTAATGCAGGGATAAAATTAAAACTTTGGAATTTTTATATTTAAAATAAACTACCCATATTTGGTGGACTATTATATACTAATAAAAGAATAGCTATAATCTTGTAATACACAATTATTTATGAAAAATTTTTTTAACTATATTTTAAGGTAAAAGATAGACAATGCCAGCATGAAACCATTAATTCATTTCTTTGGTTTAACGGGACATTTTTGTTAAGAATTTTTATATGTAATTTTTCTTGTAAACCCAGGAAACAGATCATGCAAGGATTTACAAGTTCTAGTTTTTATTTAATATTTTCCTTCTTACCATAGGGGTTTTGTTAACTTCTTTTAAATACCAGAAATACTTCTCTCTCTCTTTTTTCTTTCTCTCTCTCTCTCTCTCTCTATATATATATATATATATATATATATATGTGTGTGTGTAACATTTTAGATATAACCAAAATACATCTGTAAAAGGATAATATCAATAAAGACGAAAGGAAAACTTATCTTAGCTGACACATTTCAGCAGCATCATTTACTCACTTTCATTTATCAGACATTAAATTAGATCACTTAGCATCTTCCCCAATTTACCTCGACTTTTCAGATAACCTGATGAATATTTAAGAGCGTCTCTTAAATTTAAAAATTTTAAAAAACTAATACTATTTTTACTTTTGTTTATATATATACTTCTTGCAAAATAAAATTCTTATATTTGCCTTGATAAAGTTCATCAGAGAATGAGAAGAGGTTGAAAAAAAATCTCAGTCCAACCCAAAAGCCTGGGAAAATTTGTCTTTTTGGAAGGAAAAAGAAAGTTCAGAACACAATGTTATTTACCTATGGCTTATATGAACAAACAATGGCAAAACAAGTGACAGGTCTTTCTTTCCAACTTTTTTTAAATATAAATTTTTAAGATGTGTAATAGGACCTTATTTTCAGTAAAATTTCTCAATAAATGTTTTTATTTTATTATATAAAGAAAATCAAATTTTTGGCTAAATGTTTGTATAAATCTCCATTTTTCTCTCAGTAAATGCAAATACTAAAAAACTACATATCACTACATATTTCTTTTTCTTTCAGTTGAAATGCTGTGCCTACTGGCCAAATTTGAATGAAATAGAAAATCATGGAAATTTTCAAATCCAATGTGTTCAAGAGAAACATTCCATGGTCTATGTTTACCGAATTCTGGCAATCAAGAAGGTAAGAAGTAATGCCAAGAACTATTAAAAATTTGAAGGAAAATTAATGATTCACTCTTGAACCTCCAAGTAATATTTCAAATCCCAAGTCACAAAAAGCAGAAGTTAATTTTTCTATATATCTGCTTAAAGGTCACAAAAATAGAGCATTATGCTTGATGTCAAGCTACTTTCTATTTATAGAATTTGTATTATAATTACTGACAAATAAATAAAAGGAACTACTCTGCAGTTAGCAAAAACTACTTTTAAAATTTCAATTCAACTTTACCAATATATATACTAATCCCTAATCAGCGGGAGTCTAATGTTATATGATTTTTGAGCATGCTTGAAATTGATAATAATTTTGCGAGAATAGTGAGATTAATGGAATGATTTATCTTGTAAATAAATTTTATTTTTACATATATAATAATAATATTTTCTTCCTTTTTTGAGGAGGTGGAGAAATAAAGGTATTATTTTGATTAGTTATCTTTACATTTCTTTTCCTTTTCTAAAGTAGATGCCATTTTCTTTTCAGCTTTTAAACATCAATACAAAAATCAATGTGAACATAAATGCAGACCAAATACTATTATTTTTAAGCTCTAAATTAGGCTATAAATTGCTTTATTTTTTACATTAGAACATTGTAAAGGTATCTTGCTATGATGTTTTTGTTCTTTAACAGTAACAAACAAAATTACAAACGTAAATCAGATCATAAAGATACAGATAATAACAAGAGTGAAACAAATAGAATTAATGGAACGAATTTGTTCAGGACAAAAGTATTTATATTGACATAAAGCACAAATTAAAGGTTTCAGCAAAATATTCTTATAAAAAGACTTTTTTTCTGTACACTGTTAATCAACAAATCATTGACTTGAACTTTGGATGTGAAACACAATTATTTCTCTTCTTTTAAGCTGATGTCCCACATTTCTACTGTATGTTAGGATTGCATATAAAATCATATCACTTGATTGTTTGAAACATTTATTAATTATTTAATAAACAGATTTTCTCATTGACACCAACAGAATATTATGAATTTTCAAAAGTTTTCACTGATTTCAAATGGACTGAAAACATATGACTATTAAAGACAATTCCTTGTAACAAAATTCAACTCCTAAAAATACATTTTACTCTCTCAAAGCATTGTCTTGAAAATTAGTGAAATCTTTACATAGAGATAAAGCTCAATTGTAGCCAATACCAAAACTGTTTTCAAGGCAAATTCTTTTTCTGATTAAAGAAAGTTACACTTGTGTCATCCATCTCATTCTGATATCCACATCAAGTTATGTCCATCTCTATTATTTTGTACATTATCTATCCATCTAATTAACATTATATGCCCTTTTGCAGTCAGCTTTTCTTTTTCATTTTTTTTTAATCATTTCACCCCAAGCAAAGTGATAATGCTACTAGAATGCAGGGGGTTACAAGGAGGGAAAGGAGATGAGAAGGCTTTATTGAGGAGAAGTGATGAAAGGACAATAAAGAAATAAGGTTCAGGATAACAGAAGATGGTGACTGACATTGTATTTTAATTTTTGAATAATGTGAGAAAGTAAAAAAACTCTTGTATTTTGGTAGTTGCCAGTTTGTCTCAAAAAGCATTGCTGATCAGCTCATCTCTGTTCAATTCTCTATGAATGGATGCCTTTTAACAGATTTAAATAAGATCCCCAAAAAAGAATACACTTATCATTTTCTCAGAGAAATGTCATATTTGATAACCATATTGTAGCATCTTAATAAACTATAATTCTAAAGATTTCATATATGTTAAGTGCATAAAAAGAGTGTGTGTATAAAGGACACAATGCAGTTTAAATATATCAGACAATGATAAAAAGCAAAGATATTGTTGATAAAAGAAAAGACATTCTGCAGAGATTGGGTCCTTAAGCTATAAATCTTATTGCATGACAATCTTTGAGAGGGACATTTTGTTGATTAAACTGATGTTTTAGCAATGGAATAAATATGGAGACAATCCTATAGAGTTAAAATATTAGTCCACTTCTTCTAATCCATTTATCAGAAAAAATATTCCTTGTATTCAAGAAGATGTTTGATTGGCTGAAAGTTTAGATTCTTCTAAGGAAACATGTTTTATTTTTTGAATAAATTCACTTTCATTTGCATTTTAACTCATATACAAAACATGTTGGTAAAAATCTTATCTGCACAAGAAGCTATATAGAAACTTTGTATTATTATTCTTTCTGTTTATTTTATCATAATGTATAAACAATGATTGTTTCTTCCTGTATTTTGATTAAACTCTTGTCTTCACTCTAGAATTCTACACAAGAAGAAAGATGTATACATCATTTTCAATGCACTATATGGCCTGATCATGGTGTTCCAGAGGAACCCACATCTTTTATTGAATTCCGAAATAAAGTCCGATTTTCACCATCTTCAAAACCACCTTTTGTAGTACATTGCAGGTATTTCTTTTCTTGCTTACATTGCATTAAGATCATTAAATGGGAAATTTAATAATGAATGTTTATTAAGAGATATATAATTTTATGTTTATAACTGATAAAAGTATTGATCAAAATATGAATGATTTAATCATTTTCTGTGGATAATCTCTTTATTTTGAAAGTACTGTTGATTAAATGGTGTAATTTTATGTTAATCTTTTAGCTTATTACCATTTTGTTAGCATAATTAAAATAAGCAATTTAATAACAATAAAAATAAAGCTTCATGTAAGTTTCTATTTGAAGCTTATCAGAAAACAATATCAACTTTAAAATATTTATTTAAAAAATAAAGATCAAAATAGAGGGAAATTCTCATAACTATTTCCCTAATTTTAGTCAGAAATATTTTACTTCTACTTATTTTGATAGAAAAATTCTCTTTTGTGGTAAAGGATTACGAGAAATATTACAGAATTGTTTTCTAATAAAGAATAAGACAAATGTTATAAAACAATTTTAATTTTTCTCTCTTTTGAGTGAAAAAAACATTTTGTATTCAAATGGTCCTTTTGAAAATAAATAAGATGAATGCTAAAAAATATTTTGATTTTTCTCACTATTAAGAGAAAAACATATTTTCTATTAAGATTGTTATCTTTAAAAAAATCAGACAAATATTACATAATATTTCATTTTTTAATTTTTTGGGGGATTAAAATTGTCATTTTGAAAAGGAATGGGTTGAATGTTACAAAATATTCTGACTTTTTTCTTTTAAGAGAAGGGAATATTTTATTTTGTATTATGATTATCCTTTTAAAAGTAAATGGGATAAATGTTTCAAAATAATTTGATTTTTATTGCTTTTGGGAGAAAGAATTATTTTGTATTTTTTTAAGAATTTTCTTTTAAAAAGGAATAGGATATATTTTAGGAAATTATCTTTCCCTCTTTTGAGAGAAAAAATATTTTTATATTAAGATTGTCTTTTTGAAAAAGAAATGGATAGATGTTTTAATTTAGCATTTCTCTTGTTTAATAGAAAAACTGTTTCATGTTAAGATTTGCTTTTCATAAAGGATGTATATTACAAAATGATTAGACTTTCCCTCTTTTGAAAGTATGTTTCATATAAAATTCTCCTTTTGAAAAGGAATAGGTGGCAGCCTTTTACCACATTTATTTAATTTTGTTTAGGAACCCAAGCTGATGTAACAAAAGGACAAGGCAAAGGTATCAATATATATATATATATATATATATATATATATATATATATATATATATATATATATATATATATAAATTGTATTCAGCAATGCATACAATAAAGAATGTGTATGAAAAAGCATGCAATGAGTAAGACAAGAGTTGTCTCTCTTTGACTATCAAAGTTCTCTGAAAAGGAAATGAAAGACTTATTAGTCTGTTATAAATGTTTTTTAAACAGTCCTGCCATGCAAGAGGAAAATTATGTAAGTGTGATAGAATATGCAGCTTGAGAGTTGAGTGAGAAGATGGGTACATATCTTCAACTGATGTGGATTTTTGTGGCAGCTGAAGTCTCACTGCGGGTCTCCTCTTTTCCTATGCTTATATAGGTGGTCATTAAATTAGGAGTGCTGCATGGGAAAAATCATTCTCCACATGCAGAGAATCTGATTGGTTGATACTGACCAGTCAGTGCATAAGTTTTGGGGAGACTTCTTGGAGCCGATTTTCTCAAAAGTGCACAAAATTTACTCTATGAAAATATAGCGATTTTTAAAAATTGTCGCTTCAGATAGCAGCATTGCTTCCTGTCCAATGAATGACTGCTGTTGAAGATTTGAATATGTAAGGGTGTATGTATGTGTGTGTGGTGATGATCACCATACCCTGTTGCAACTCTAATTCTTTAACTCAAACAGAAATACTTATTTCAACATCCACAGCTCATATGACAAAAACAAAGTTTAATTCTGTCTGGTTCCCTGCACCCACTTTCAGAATACTATTTAAAAATACCAGGACCATAAAACATCTTTTCTGATTACATTAGCAATGGACCTCCATGGCGAGCACACTTACCATGCCATCAGTAATGACCCCAAAGCACATCCATTAATGCATTTAGCCAGTGACAAAATCAGAAGTGGCAGTAGCAATACATCAATCTGCCATCTTGTTCTCTTGCTCGCACCTCACAGCAGAACCTTACAGTGGGCGTATTCATTCTCCTGCTCTCTCTGTCTCTGTCTCTCTGTCTCTATATATAGAAACTTTCAATTCTTCAACCTTACAACTTCATCAGGGTACTCTGCTTAATTTAGCTATTAGTTTGGAACAAGGGATGAGTCAGGAGTTCTTCATGGCAGCAAATCACATGTGGGTCAGTGAAGTCATTGCCTCCTTTTGGCATAATGGAAGGGCATCTTTGCCTCACCTGCTACTCTCTTTTCATTGTCATTCCCCTTTGATTTAATGATTTTATAGACCCTCGCCCAACATTGGCGTGGGGTCTGATGCAATCTGGGGTTCCAGGATTTTCCAAATATCTGATCAGAACACTTTGCCGACAGTGGTCCTGGGAAGTAATTTGCATGTCCAAATATAGGGTGCATGAGTGGTGGTAGCAGCAACACATTGATCTGCCATCTTGTTCTCCCCACTTCTCTTGCTCACACCTCACACCAGTACCTTTCACTGAGCGTATTCATTTTCATCCCACTTCCTCATATCAGCTCCTCACATTGCTGCCATCCAGGGAATAGGTGTTCCACCTGATCCAACCCTTTGAGGCCTGACACAAAACAGATGTTACTTTTAACATCATTGTAAAACCTTTATCTGCATCTTGTTCTTCCTAATTATCACCTTTGGTCTATAACTCTTTCTCTTTTTCCCACTTGGCCAAAATTTTCCAGCCTGAGAAAATCTTGTTCCTTTAGTGACACGCACATCTTCCACCCTTGTCAACAAATGACACAGAATCATTTCTTTACCTTTTCCTTCACCTACTTGTAGCCTTAAAATTATTATCTAACTAGCTTGGTGGTCTCTGTCCAAAATCGCAATAAAAGTAAAAATAAAAGTATATTTTCTTTTGTTTTCAGTATGTCCTTCAATCTATCTACTACCTTCTTTGTATTAGTGTTCACTTTTGATTTAATTTAAGCCTTTTTTTTCTTTCTTCAAATTATTAGCATTCTTAAAGTGTCATACAAAGAGGCATTAACAATACTGAACAGGATCTACATAAAAAAATAAAAATGAAATGGTCTCTAGACACTTACTGGCTACAAGGCATCAACTGCCCTCCATAAACTAATTAAGGATTGTTCATTTTCTTCAGTATCAGCAGAACAATATCAAGCCATATTAATATGAGATGCCTTCATAAACAGGCTACAGTCCATGGATATCAGACAAAGAATACTTGAAAACAGCAACTTAATATTACAGCAGGCCTATGACCAGGCAAGAGTACTAGATTTAACAGAACAAAATGCTAAAAATTACGATACTGTTGCATAACATCAGATTTGTACTGAACTGTTCATCAATATTTCTTACACTAACAAATCTCCTTCAAAAGAAAAACAAAAGCATTACACTCAAACAGAATGCTTTAGACACATTTAACGCAACTAAATCAACACTTGCAAACTTTACAAAACTGCCATACATTGACAAGGATACAGAAAAGAAAATTCTGTTAACCACAGATGCATCTGATACAGACATAGATGCAGTCATTGAACAAGAAGTAAATTCCCAACATAAACTATCATTTCTTCTCAACTAAACAGTCATTAATGCAATCGAGATGCAGTATTTTTTCCTGAAAGCCTAACAATGAAACATTTCCACCATCTGCTGAAAGGCAGAGATTTTGAGGTATGCACTAACCACAAAATGACCAATATACATCATGTAAAAGGAAAGGACAAGACGGTCACAGACACACTATAAAGATCCTCTGACTTAAATACATATGCATGTTGATTTTCTCCACATGTTTATCTTGACTACTACCCTGTGGCATACCCTGAACAAACTCTCAGTCTCCCCATGACAGATATATAATACACCAGAAAAAGCAAACAATCAAACCTTGTAAATCATAGGAAAATAAGAACTCTTTTATTTATCTCAACTACATCGTTTTGTTGTTTTGTTACTTCCTCTTTTGTTTTTGTTATTATCTATTATTATTATTTATTTATTATTTTATTAAGTAACAATGGTCTTACTGACCACTGTTACATGATAAAATAATTTTTTCTATTTTCAAAAAAATGTTTTATTTTCTATTATGATTGTCTTCTGAAAAAAGGAATGGACAAATATTACAAAATAATTTTAAATTTTCTCTCTTTTAAAAGAAAGAAATATTTTATAAGATTGTCCATTTGAAATTAGGACAAATGTTATAAAATAATTTTTCTCTCTTTTTAAGAAAGAAATTTTCTATTTTTCTATTAAGATTATCCCTTTGAGAAGTAATAAGATGATTGTTACAAAATATTTTTTAATAGAAATATTTTCTTTTGCATTAACATCAAAGGCAAATATGTCCAACAAAAACAGAACTGATTAAATTTGTATTTTGATCATTTCTTTTAGTGCTGGTGTTGGAAGAACAGGGACTTATATTGCATTAGATATTCTTTTGGAACAGTTGTGGAATAAACTAACCATTGATGTTGCTTCATGTGTCAAACAACTTCGCCACCAACGGCCATTAATGGTGCAGAGCAAAGTAAGTCAATGATGGTAACTTTTTTCTTTTGTCTCTTGAACCTTTCATTCATATTATAACTTATGAAACTCTTATTCACCAATATAGAATAGTGAATTGTTTGTCACATCTTTCATAATAAAGAAAATATTTCTTGGATTTAAATTGTAAACTATTTTCTAACCAAATTTAACAGTAACTCTAAATAAATGTAATGTACATGTCAGTGTTTCTTTGTGAAAAACTTTAAAATTATATCATAAAATCTTATAAGGTTATAAGATGTTGCATCTTATTTTAAATCTAATAATATTTGATGTTTTTTATTTTCTTGGACAGTTTCTATTTTCTGTACATGTCATTTGTTTATCTGTTTGATTCTTATTTATAGATTCAGTATCAATTTATTCATGATGTTTTAGCTGAAGAGATTTTGACTGGCTTCTCAGAGATTTTTGTTACTTCCATTCCTGAGGAGTTTAAGAAACTGCAAACAAGCAAAGCAAATGGGGAAAAAGCAATGCTTAAAAAGCAATATGAGGTAAATTATGACATTTCTATAAAAGAGGATTTTCCAAACTAAATTGAAAGAAAACAATATTTCAAACGATAATTGCCTTTACCTTCTTGTCATTAAAGAATCACCTGATATTTATAATTAAGAATGAATCCATTGCACTAACGCTAAACACATTTGATGAGTTATTGTTTCTAAGCCAAGAGATAATATCAAATATTGTTGTTAGTTTTCTGGAAACCAATTCTTATTCAATAGTTCTTTGGTTTCTACTTGATTTGGTCCTCAAAGAACATACACATTTCTCCAAGATACATGAATATCTTAAATTTATACTCATTTCTCACCTTGAATTAAGGCAAAGCCTGAAGAATAATCAGGATAAAATTCAAATCTTTTGATTGTATTTTTTTTGAGTAGCAGAGGCTCCTTAACATATGGGGATATGTAGACAATAGAGCAATCTGAAATCATAATGACACTTTCTTTCTAAAATCTTTCATGCATACTTTATGCCTAGAAAACTAGGTAACAGCAGAAGTAGAACAAGGTGAATATGGTTTGTAACTTGGGTTGTTTCTCTAGCAAATACTAATTCAATCTACCAATGGAAAGAGAAAAGGAAAACTTTGAATGAAAGTCCTTCTCGTTATATCAGTAGCTTTATTTTATAACTGGAATATTCTTAGAAAATAGAGAAATGTCTAATGCTATATTACTTAATCAAGATCTCTTTCTCATTCACAAATATATTTTACTAGACATGATGACTGGATGTGAGTGCTAAGAAAGCAAAACCTAAAATAAGTCATTTTCTGTGCAGGGGCCCCAAGCATCACATGTAATCCATAAAACAAATCCCTGCAAAAATCTAAGATGCAATAGCCAATTATGAATCTTGCCAGTAAAAAAAGGATATGCCTGAGAGCCTGTACCTTTTAAACCACAGATATAAAAATGGCACTCATCACAGGCAGTTTGGCTTGAACACTTCACTCATCAAACACCTCATTGGTGCCAATTTCAACCATGAAGAAAGACATACATCAACCCAAACAACAACACCCCCACCTTTGGCTCCACTAATCTGCTCCAGGCCTCTTGCTTGAGACCAACCATATCCTCGGCCATCCAATGCAACAGATCAGTCAATTCCTAGCTCTACAGATAACACCCTTATATCTAATCACTTTCCTTACCAATGGCAAATAAAGAATCTTTTCACACAACTGTGCATATATTCTTCACACTTGAACACTACATGTTGTTTAAATTTGAATCCTTGTTTGTTCTTTCTATTGCAACCATATGCTTGTTATAGCACTAACTATAGCAATATCCTATATTATTCCAGAAACATATATTTATATATGATTAAAAGAGATCCATTCCATTCATTTTGTACATAAACATCAAAATGCAATGTTTTGTCCAATCACAGTTCAACAACCCAGTTTTACCAATAGAGGAACTGTATATTGGTATTATAAATACTGAAATCTGGTAGTGACTAATAATAGAAAATTGAGAGGTAACTCTCAACAAGTACAAAACTGATATTTAATATTAAGATTGACACAAAAATTTTCAGGGTTTTTTGACAAAATATTTCCTTCATAAGAACTCTTAATATTAGTCATGAAATTATTTTCCTTGGTTTCCAATGATCTCACCCCAACTTTATGGTAAATTGTGTATTTCATCATAAATAAGTGATTCTAAATAATTTGAAGTTTTGAAACTGTTTAGATTGCTGATTAGATAAGGAATGTTTGCATGTAATGAAAAAAGTGATACTTTAGAGAATATGCTGTATGTTGATCATCTTATGATAAAGCAAATGTCACATTAAGACAAGTGTCTAAAGACAAGAATATATAGGCTTGAGTTTCACTGGGGTATTGTTGTTTATGATCTGTGCTGCTTGATAGCAATCATAGCAATGTTAGTCTAAGAGTTAAATATAAGTATTATGTATTTTACATTAAATAATGAGCATTGTTATAACACATTATTTATTACTATGATTGTAAAGATATTACCAGTTTAACAATATTTTATGCTTCTCATGACATTCATACTTTGTATGTTGCTTAATTTTCTCTTTTCTATGAACTCAAAATTGTTCATTTATCTTTCAGGAATTCATATTTCCATTGAATCAATCTCATCCAACAAAATCATATCAAGAGCCAATATATACAAATGTTGAGATAAATAATGGTAAGGCTTTTGTAGCATGCAGCATTTCATTTTATATATTATTTAAAAGAAAAGATTGTATGATGACATGGTGAAAAGTTCTCAGCCTGACGAAGAAGCCCTTTCCCAAAACTTTGATGTTTGGTCATTTGGTCAGATTTTGAGTAATGGGTCAGGACAAAAATACTTTTACTTAAATGTCTGTTTCTTGAGTTGTGTAAAAACTCCAACAAAACCACTTGCAAATTTGTTTAAAAACCATCGTCACAATTGTAATTAAAGTCACTTCAAGTGCACTATAGTTATCTATAAATTTTATGGTCATTTCTTGGTAGCAGCCATAACAACTTGGTTGTCTTTAGGAAGTTGAAATATAAGTATTTGTATATGCAAAATTTTAGTGAAGGAAATATGTACTTCTAAACTAAGTGGCCAACTGTTGGATTTGAAACCACACTATCAGTTCTGTATTTCAACAAGTGAGATCGTGACACTTCTCATATAGAAACTCAAATGACTTGAAAGAGGCTTTGTTTCAATAAAAGACAATCTTTAATAATTCCTTTATTCTTCTTTTATTTCTGTTTTCTTTTATTCTTCACAGAATTTTAATTTTCTTTCAGTTTTTGAAGCCAGTTGCAAAACTTTCCATGAACCTATATTTGTTGATGTAAGTAAATCAGTCAAATTGACTTGGGTTGTCAAAGTTAGATTAAAAAAAGATGTACATCATAAATAATGATTCTATTCATGAGGTATTTAAGTGTTAGTTTACCTAAAGTTCACAAATTTAATAAGCTGATCAGATAAATCTTTGATTGCTTACATGAAAACTTAAATGAAAAGAATATTGTTTAAATTAATCTTATCAAGTAAAATTGAAAGTTGTAAATATTCTCAAATCTTAGCAAAGGAACTTCTACATACAAGAATTTATCCAAGGTTTTATGTACAAACAAAATATTTTTCATGGGAATGTTAAATGCCATAACTGATATCAAACAAAACTAAAGTTCAAATCTTTAAATCCATTAATGTTAATGCACCTTAGATTAGATTAGAACTGATTGGCAGAATGTAGATCTTTGTTTTGTTTTGAAATATTTATTGATTTGTCAAGAAAGGTTTTTTATATTGCAGGGTTTTCACATGAAAAATGAATTTCTGTTATCCCTGCAACCAATCCAAAATACTGTAGAAGAGTTTTGGATGCTTATTTATCAGAAGAGATGTTCAATCATTGTGATGCTTGAAGATTCACCAAATGTGAGTTTCTCAGAAAAATAAATCTTAACTTCTTTTTATTTGAGGTAAAAATATTTTATGTTGGAGAATAATTTTATCATACACATTTCTTGAAAGTTTTTCTGATTAAATTTTAAAACAATTTTGTTATCTGAGATTGAATAGAAAATAAAACTGAATAAGGATCAAGGAAATAGAGAAGGAAATTTGACATAACCTTTCTCACTCTGTCTGTGTGTGTCTCTCTCTCTCTCTCTGTGTCTGTATGTGTGTCTCGCTCACACACACACACACACACACACACACAGGATATAAATTAAATAACTCCCACAATTTAAATCCAGACTAGAAAAAACCCTAAATGAATGATAAAGGAATAATTTTTATTAACAAATCAAGTATGCAAAATTAATATTTCTCAACAGATGAACCACTATTGTTAGTGCACATTTGCAATCTTTCATGAAAACTTTGAATGGCATTTTGACGCATTTCAAATGTTGCTGAATCTGCTTCTTTTTTAATAAAAATTTTTAAGTGTTTGTGATTTTCTCTTGTAAACCATATTCGTAATATGATACCAAACAAAAAAAATCAAGAGGTTTGATAGCAATGAACCTTGTTACTCAAATAAATGGTCCTTATCTCCCAAGCTATTGTTTTAGTAATTTTCTATCCAAAATTACTCTGACCCCATGTGAGTAATATGCCAGTGCATCATTCTGATGAAAGATCATTGTTTTCAAAGCCTGTCTGGAGAGTTGTGGAAAAAAGCAATGGCCCAACATGTTCAAATTGTAGTCATCTGTAATCTTTCCATCCATAAAAAAAAAACTTTGTAAATTCCCAGTTATGATAACCTCCTACAGACATTTACCTTTTGTCTTGTGTGGTATTTACCAATTGTTTCTATTGGTGGTTCACTGTCTCTAAAATTATTTTCCTGATAGTTTGAAATGGTAAAAAAAATTTATTTGCAAACATGGATAAACATACCTGCAGTAAGATGTGTCTAAATGGCAATTTTTCCCATGATACCACTTCTTTAACAGCCTTCACGCTTCAGCAATGTTTATTGTTTTAAAAAGTAATGATTAGAATTAGAATAAAACCTAAACACAAAACAGGAAAGTGAATTCATACATTTTCTATGTTCTTGAGAATTTATAACAAAAATATTAAACACTTTATTTATTAGATTGTTTATTTACAAGAATAAATTTATATTTACAACATTCTAAAAAATAATACAATTAGAACTGATGTAATGCAATATTTATCATTTACCAATTTATAAAGAAATAAATGCAGAAACAATTTCTTATTCATAAATTTATAAACATTTACTAAATTATTAAAATATATGAACCAACTATAAGGAAATCCTTATTATTTACCATTTTATAAAGTTTGAATCGAGTGGCAATTAGCCGATGTTTTGCCAACTATTCCTATAAATAATATAATAAATAAATAATCTAAATAAACTATCTATTAAATAGTGTTTATTATTTTTGTTGTCAATTCTCAAGAAAAAACAATGTATAAATTCACTTTCATCATGCGTTTGTTTTATTCCAATATTAATCATCACTTTTTAAAACCATAAACATTGCTGAAGAGTGAAGGCAATTAAAGAGCAGTGTCATGGGAAAAACTATCCTCTGGACACTCTGTCTTATTGTGGGCACATTTATCCATGTTTGCCAAATTATCATTTTATTTCATTTGTTTTTCCTTATGTTTTTGATTTCAAATACAGAAGGTAATTTATTTACATACTATGTATGTATATGAGTGTGTATGTATGCATATATATATATATATATATATATATATATATAGCCTATCTGAAGTTATTATGCAAATCACATAAACTTCAATAACTCAAATTTGCTTTGAAAAAATTGTTAAATTTTAAACAATCAATTTTGTCAAAGCAAAGCCTTAAATATTTAGGTAGTCTCCATATGTTTTATTAAAGTTATTTGATTTATTCTAAAAACTGCTCTCTGAGAGTTTATGCAAAGCCAGAGAATCTCTTTGTAGTTCATTAACAAGTTAATAAAAGTATCTACAATTAAATAACACCTGTAATAGAAAAATAAATACATATAAGTTTTTGAAACATGGTGAAACTTCTTTTCAATTACAGCAAACTGTTGTCCATTGACTATTAAGTGGTTGACTTCAACATGGTGATTTTAATTAGTTCCTGTCATATTATTTGATACATTTATATAATTTCCTCTTCACAAGTGACCATAGATTTTCCATAGATTCCAATCAGGATTTTATGAGTTATTCTATTATCTCCTATAAACCATTTTATACTCTACAAACTCACAGCTAACTTTAGATACATGAGAAGGAACATTATTAGGCATAAATACATATTTCACATCAATACTCTGAGGCTGGAACTTGTACCAATCAAAGAAAGTTTTGTCCATGAAATCATAATTAACACTCTTCAGTTACATTCCTTTATCAACAATAATTGTTTAATCAACAATTTCAACACATATCATCATACCACCAACTTCTTGCTGCTTTTTAGCCACAGGTACCTCTGCAACAGATAAAATCAATTCTTTGTCTCATCCATCAGGTCCACACCCAAGATTCATCCATGAAAATTACTTTAGCAATGTTAATTTTCATGCATTTTTGGTCCAATTTTATTGCTTTAAAATATTTATTTTAGTGAGAGGAGGTTGCCAAGGAGATTTCTTGGCAGATTCCAATTTCTGAAGTATTGTACATTTTTTGACCCTTTTCATTCCTTCAATTCCAGCCTGTTCAAAGATCTGAGCACTGATTAAAAAAGAAAATTCTTTACCTGTAAGTCACTTATATTCCTCTCAAGGAAACAAATTCTTAAAGCCTTTTCCTTTGCTTCTAGTTCTCCATTTAGTTATATTTTCAACAGCTTTCTTTATCATTTAATAATTAATCTCTGCAAAGTTTCCTGGATATCTCCAATGTGGATACTCAATATCAAAGTTATTTCTTATTTTTAGCATTTCTTATGTCTTTCCTGTTATTCATGTTGTAATCTCTCTCTCTCTCTCTCTCTATATATATATATATATATATATATATATATATATATATATATATATAATGTGTGTGTTCTGGAAAAAAGTAAAAAATAGTATTTATCAGGTTTCAGAGGCTTTAAATTAATATTATTCTAATCTGTATAATAAATTAAAACAGTCTATGTTCCTAAATTCCAAATATCTCTGATAATAGTCATTAAAACTGGCTAAAAATTAGTTTTTACAAAGAGTAGAAATGGATGAGACTTATTTGACTAAGATTAGTTCAGGCTTTTTTGAGTTATTGAAGTTTATGTGATTTGCATAACATGAGACAGACACTGAATTCAAATCCATGGAGAAAGCAATGGTTAACAGCTCCACTATCTTTCCATAGAAAGTATGGCAATTCACAGATAATAAAGAAAAAGGAATCTGTAGAGAACCATGATTACCTATATCCTGAAGTAATATGGTATTTTAAGTAATTAATAGTTAATAAGACAATCATGTTACTAATGATAACAACAAACTTGCTATGACATAGCATCAGTTAGAAAGCAATGCTCAATGTCAAACAAACAAAACTATAAGAGTGAAATACAAAGATGAAGAAAATGATGATCAAAAAGGTGTGAAACTGGCAGACATGCTTAAATTTTCTTCATATTCATCTTTTACTATTTTACACACACACATACACATAAAGTATGTGCCAAATTTTATTATTCAAATCAGTGTTTGTTGCATTGCAGCCCAGACCAGACACTGGGTTCATTGACAAGGTGTACTTGATGATGGTATCAAGATAAATGTAGAGAAATATTCTTATTTCTTAGACAAGTAATTTTTTTTAAGATATAAATCACAACCAAGAAGCTTCAAACTAAACAGTATATTCATAGAAGGCAATGCATCTTCACAAAGTGTAAGGTTAGATATTGACTATCTTGCCAAAATTTTAAGGATACCAAATTAATGCAATGGCCTTCAAGTTCTCCAGATATTCATCCCATAGTAAATTTGTTGTTCATTATTGAGATGAATATAGGAATGGAAAACAACATTCAAACAAATAGCACTATTCACTTATAGAATGAGTCTGTATAACCTCTCACAAGTTTGGTTTCCAGAGATTACTAGCAACTCTGTAAGAGTGTACTGAGTAAATCCTCAATCTCTGCTCTCTTCAGTCAGATCAAAGTATTGCTATTTGCTGCTGATAAAGCAGAATGCTTTGCTCAGAAATTCTCTTCCAAATCAACTGATTTCTTCCCTAGAATAGATTCTCTACTGAGTGATATTCACCTAACTCTGCTCATGATTATTGCTATCCTCTTTAAACTGGATCCACATAAAGCTTGCAGGTTCAATATTATCCCTGCAATTGTCCTAAGAAAATGTGATTGTGACTTAGCTCCTGCTCTCTTCAAACTCTACAATAAATGTTTCACTGCTTCTTGCTCTCCAGCTTGTTGGAAATCCTCCTTAGTTCCTGTCTTTAAAACTGATGAACTTTCTGACCCCTCAAATTAATGCCTCATTAATCTTTTACGTTTTTTTAGCAAAGTATTAAAGGTTCTAATCGATGCCAAATTGATTAAGCATCTCACATCACATGGCCTTCTTTTGGATAAGCAATATAAGTTTCAGATTTACCACTGACGTATAACAGTTATTAATGAATTTGTCTATCAGGCTTTAGATGAGAATGGCAAGGCTTGGGCTGTGACTTTAGATAACTTGAAGTCATTCAACACGGTTTAACATGCTGGCTTTCTTCACAAGCTCAAGGCTATAGTTTTGCTAAATCCAACTATTGTTAAAAACTCATATAATGAAGGTTATGTTGAACACTTCTACACTTCTAGATCATTTCACATTAATACAGAGGTCCTCCAGCACTCTATTCTTGGACCTACATTTTTTCTTATCTTCATCAATGACTTTCTCAATGTCATCAGTTCACAACTAGGTATTTATGCTTATGGTACAAATATTTACACTTATTTTAGGAGCAAGTCCCATATGTCCGACAAAGTAAAATTGGCATATGTTCTCAAAAAGAACCTCCAATCAGTGGTTAACTGAGACAAAGAATGGCTTGTAAATTTTAATACCTCCAAAACAAAACTATTATTTAATTGCCATATTTTCTGCTTGCAACTATTCATCTTGAGCTGAAACCCTTTAGCCTTTGATATTTTGGCTTCATAATTTACTTTCTCCATTGAATAAAAAATTAAAAAATGTATCTCTTTAAACCAAGACTGTTTGAAAACTTTATTCAAACATTTTGAAACATTTCTGGGTTTTTTTCCCCCACCCCAGAGTACACTTGGACCATTTTCGGTTGTCCAGTTCCAATGACTGATGCTAATCTCTAAGAGAGTAACACTTTGCGCCTTCTTGGGCCTACATTTTCCACTGACATGAAGTGGAGTGATTATATAGAAATCAATCGCTAGATTTACTGCTAGGAAAGTTGGTTCCCAATGTCATGCTAGATAATTTTTCTTTTCTTATCAAAATTCATGTTACACATTTCTAAATCTTCCATTCATCCATGCATTGAATATTACTGCCAAAATCCAAAGAATAGTCCATAATAAAATCGATCCTGACCTGGTATCTCAACTTCAGTCACTTTTCCACCAGTGTGATGTGGCTTCTCACTGTTTTTTCTCTAAATATTTTCATGGCAATTCATTGATGAGCTTTTCTATATTGACTGCATAAATTTAAGTGTACTACTAGATTGGCAGCTAGGTCCCATCATGGTACTGTTGAACTAGCTACATGTAACTGTATGTCAGATTCTAATAGTTCCTTTTCTTGCACTTCTCACCTGTGGAAATCTCTTCTGGTTTCTTGATCCCTACCACCTACAATCTTCAAAAATTTAATTGCAACATCAATTACCATCTTCTCTCTTCCTGGATTCTCTTCTTTTATTGTCCTTTTCCATCACTAAAGTTTTCTCATTCTCTTTCAATCCCAGTAAACACTTACATCTTAATTGTTTTATCACCTTGCTTAGGGTGAAATGATTAAAATACAAATCTCTCTAAATTTGTAGAACTTCTTTCTTCTTTCTTTTCCTTTTATTTCTTGCTTCTGTTACATTCTTTTCGTCTTTGTATTAGTCATCAGTATCATCCTTGTGAATGCTGACACCCTTTAGCCTTTGATAGTTTGGCTTCATAATTTACTTTCTCCATTGAATAAAAAATTAAAAAATGTATCTCTTTAAACCAAGACTGTTTGAAAACTTTATTTAGGCTGATTTTGAAACCATCAGACTTTAGCCTCTCTTTTTACGAATTTGAAAAAATTTTATACATGTATCTTTTTCATATAACATTAGGCTTCATTTTGACAGTATTTTTACATCACTTTGAGCCTTGCATATACGAAGTTTTATACATCACATTTTATTCAAGCCATTTTTTTTTACTAATCATCTGGCTTCATTATAGAAGTTTGTTTTTTTTTATTTAAAGAATACATGTTAGTAACTTTCTTTTATTAATAAATGCTTTTTAAACATTCCCCTCAAAAGAAAGTGCAATAACAAACCTAGTCTATTGTATTATTTTTATTCATCCTTTAATTACTTTTATGAAATTTTACATTTCTATTTTTATTATATAAATTTTTATAGTTATTTATTATTCCCACAGCCATTAATGATTCTACTGAAATGTTCAATAAAATCTCTATATCTATTCAGACCCAAAGCTAAACTTTTCTCTTAGTATAAATCTTGAAGGTTTTAATTTTTGCTTTTAGGTTGCTTTAGTATATTGGCCACAAAAGATAAAGTGTATCAAAGTGTATGGGTCGATAAAAGTGGAGTTGAAAAATACAACTGAAAGTAAAACATTTTTTCAAAGATATTTTCAGGTTTCTTCAACTAAACAGGTGATTATTTGAATTTTTTTTCTTCTTTAAAGTGAAATTTTCAGGATTAATTTATTTTCATGCAAAATTATTAATATAACAAATTTAATGAAAATGCTTGATAAATATTTGAAAAAAATAATGAAATTAAATCTTCAAAAATCTATTTGTTTTAAGATCAAACATTTTGAAACATTTTTTTTTTGTTTTTGTTTTTTTCCCCCACCCCAGAGTACACTTGGATCATTTTCGGTTGTCCAGTTCCAATCCAAAATTTGGCAAAGTAAACAGCTTCCTTTACCTTCTGACCTTATTGAGCTTATTCAAGCTGTTACTAATTCTTGTGGACAAGGAAAACAACTACTTATCCATTGCAAGTAAGAATAAGGATTTATTTGTTATATATTTTGTGCTATGTCCACACATTTAAAGTATGTCTATGTAGAGAATGGTATATGTACAGGTGATTGACACTGCTCTATCCTTAATTATTTCTGACCTCCAACTTCAACATTTCCATCAATAAAAGGAAAACTATAGCCACATAGTTAATTACTATATCAGCTTATCACTCACATGCTGATGATTCTAAATACACTATTCTGTAGCTGAAGAGAAGACATTATTTTTATTTTTAAACACTTTGAAGAAAATCGCCAAATATACTTGAAATTAGGCTTTGGTATCTTTTGCATACAAACTCCAGCGAACTGACAAATATGAAAATTCTTCAACTGAATAAATTCTTTTAATTTAAACTACAGTTATCTTATATATTGTATGAAAATTTGTATGGTGCCAATTCTTTGGTAAATGTATAAAAGAATGCCGAAAATAATAATGGCTTCTATTTTTTCAAGTGACCAAATTTTATATTCAATTTTAGGGATGGCATCACCAAAAGTGGCTTTTTTTCTCTTCTCTGTGTGATAATTTGCAAGATAAGAATGAATGAAAAGGTCAGCATTTTGAGACTTCTTCGGTCCATGAAGAAAAAAAATCCCCAAATTGTCAGTGACTATGTAAGTGTAAAAAAGTTTTATTAACTGTTTTGTCTCTCACATCTTAAATATCAACAGGTGACAATAAATCTAAAACTCAGCACTAATATATTACTGACTTTTAGAATTTTCTATATTTCCTGTCCTCTATAAAATGTGGGTGATAAAAAGGTTTTTTTTTTTTTTAAATTGTCATTCACGTGACTGTCAAGGAAAACTGAATAACATCATGAAATGAAAAAGCCAGCTTGTTAGCAATATTTCCACCCTGTAAATTGCTTTGCTTTTCCTTGTGCAATTTGGGTAGGAATGTCTGGTCCTCACTTTCCTGTCTTGATAGAGTTCAAAAGTGTCTCCGTATCCTTACTGGAGAAGAATTATCTTCCACCCTCCAACCTCTCTCTCTCTCACAAGTGGGATGTATCCGTCACTGTTCTATTGATACTTCCATGGAAAGTGCTCAGATGAACTACATTCCTTGGTCCCACCAGGTCTAACCTTCATGGTTAGGACCCATCATACCACTTACATTGTAGCAAATCACTGACATTCCCTCCATATTCCATCAGCAAGAAGTAAGTTCCACTCAAACAGCTTCTTCCTACAGACTACTGCCCTGTGGAACAAACTCCCAAGAGAATGTTACCGCACCCCGATCACTACAATCTTAACCTGTTCAAGTCTAGAGTTAACTGTTATCTTCCCCTCCTATTTCATATAAACTACTCCTTAATGCAACCCTCTACCTTGAGTGGTCCCTAGGCCTTGTACAGGGTGAACCTTACTGTAAAAAGTTGTTAGTTATCATTATGTACTTCGCTTAATAGCAATGGTCGTGTGTACAATGTCTGCGAATGAACTTGGATAAAGAAATAAAACCAAATTGTCTTGTCTTGTGAATATTAGAGCTCTCTTGACTGGTAATTTATATGAGGTAATTTAGTCAAGGTAAATAATGCAAGGATATTGGGAACTGACAAATTCAAGATTCTATTAAGACATTGGAAAATGCAAAATGATGATGAGCAATTTGTCTCATAGTTTGTATGACAGACCATTTATAAGTATGTAAAGCTTGATTTTCATTGGGTCCTCCATGATTCTTGCCTTGTGTCAGTCTAACTCAAACTTTACAAGTATCTATATTGATACTGATAAACATCTTTTCTTGATCAGGGGAGTGCATAGCAGAAAGCTATATATATATATATATATATAAAATCAGTGCTGGCAGCAACTATCTCATATCCAAGTATTTAATTTCTACATTCTCCACCAGTATGTAGATTCAGGACTAGAAGCTTCCAATTCCACCAAAACCTGTTCCCATCATCCATTCTCTTGCTATTTGGCTTTGAAAGAGTTGATTGCAGGTGAGATAAAATCAGAGTAGTAGAAAGTGCTGATGACATGAATTTGTTTAAAGTGGAGCTTTGCTTGCCAGGAAGTAACCCACACACTTAATTTCATGACATTTTTTTGTGGCACATATGGAATGAGACATGCAGAATTCAGTTGTGGACTGCCGGTGACTGTTATAATTTTGAGTGATGCTTTCTGTAGTTCCATTGAAATCTGTTGTAATCATTATCCACTTGTTCCACTGTTGGTGTCTTTGAGGTTGGTTGCACTTAATCTGGCCCTTACCAGGAGTTTAGAACTCCTGACAGCATAATTCTCAAATTCATTTGACCATGCAAGCCCATCCACCATTGTAAAAAGTGACCATCAAAGGTATGTGCATAGAAAAAATACATGCACAGACACACATATTTTACACTTGATGTCAGAGTAAACAGTTCATCATTATAATATTACTTTAATGACAATAATAGAAATAAAACTATAAATAAAAAATGAATTAAAAATATAAAATCATCATCAAATATATATGAGAGCATTTTTATTATTTTCGTTGTTAAAAATATTTAAAAGATAAATAATAGAGGAGGAAATTGACTATTCTGAACCAATAGTAATAAAAAAAAAAAAAAAAATCCAAATAAACAAAGTAAACAAAACAAAATATCATTTTGACTCAAAACACTTTTCCTACAGATTTGATAAAACATCCTTGTCTATAAAAATGTTACATTTCATATTTTACAATCAATAAATAGGAAAAGTATAAAAGAATAAAATTGTTGGCAAATGTTGTTAAAAATGTTTGAATCATGATAGGGAAAGAAATCTACGATACTGAATCAATAGATAAAGATTAACAAAGCAAGCATTATGACACAAAATGTTTTCCCTATAATTTTGAAAATTACATCCTTTTTCATAAAGAGAAATGTTATGCTTCAATATTATAAATAAAGTAGAATTATTCATGCTGATGTAATTTAATAAAAAATATTCTTAATATAATCATTCTTAATAATAGATATTCTTAATAAAGTAAACTCGTTAAAACACTTTTAAAAAAAATAAAACAATCGATGTATACCTCAATTTATCTTAAAAACAAATATGTATTTTGATAAAGATTATAAATGCATAATAATATAATAAAAAATTATAATAAACAAAGAATAAATGGATAATTAAAATAATCAAGACTTGCTTTTATAATACGACATCACTTTCTTTGAGCAATGGAAAAATATGTTTGTTCACTCCAAAAGCCAACGTATCAATGGGTAATTTATATTCACAATTGAGATTGTATGTCCATGTGGTAGGATTTTGGGTATGTATGCATAAGTGTCTATATAGACAATGTGTATTGAATTGTTATTGATTTTTGTCTAAGATCTACATGTACATTTGTGTATATTTTTTCACTGGCCTTTTTTCTTTTCAGGATTCATACAAATTCTGCTGGTCAGTTGCTGAAATATTCAAGAATGAATATTCCATTTATTGCAACTGATATTTGGACTCTTTCTACTTTTAACACTAAAACAATTCCTCGATATCTTCATATTTCAATGCCAGCTTTTCTTAAAAGACAATAATTGCAAATGAAAATCATTCTCAGTGTTATTCCCAAGAAATATCCAAAAATTGTCTAAATTCTTCAGATGGTTTGCTCAGCAACTGTCCTTTTCAAAAACACCATTAAGAATGCCTTTCTTCAAAATGCTGGTGTCCATTTTGATTGTTCTTTTATTCTAATAAATTAACCTCAACTGGTTAATACAAGGCTCAGGTTCAAATCACACTGACATCAACTCCACCTACTGCTACAAACGATGCACAATGCCACATGAATTCTTTTTATGGTGAATGATCGGCCTTTCTCAGTAACTCCATCGTTACAGAAACAAATCTGAAAATTGGATGAAGAATTTAATTCTAAATTTTTGTCTCAATATATATTTCATGTAAAGATTTATATTATATTTGATTATCTTTGTTAATTTGAAACTTTTATAATTATCCACTTAATTCCCCCAAATCAGTTTATCAGGAATTACTGTAAAGGAACATAAATATGCTTGCAAGTTGTTATTTATATATATATATATATATCATTTTTAAAACCTTTTGTAAATCTATTATCACAGCAATTGTATACTGAAAAAGAAATAAAAAAAAAACTATCATTCTGAAACATGTGTTATATACACATGCTCTTTATATATTTATGCATCTGGAAACAGCTGCACAATCAAAATCTCTTTAATATGGAGAAATAATAATAGCATAAAGAAAGTGGAATCTAAAAGAGAGAAAGATTTAAAATTCTAAAAGATATTTTATTTGGCAGCAGTAGTAGTAGTAGTAGGTAAGTTTAATAAATAAAAGTATTTTGTAAATCACCTTAAAAGTACCACCTATCTATTATTTCCCTAACACCAGCATTCTTAAGGACATGTCAATTAACTAACTTTGTTCCTGAAACCAAGTACAAACATTCTGCTCCAACCTCCACTTTGCTGACTAGTGTAGAAGTTGGTACAACTTGTCCTGCTTTCTGGCAAAAGAGTAAATAGAACTAATATTAAAGTTCTTTTTTCCTGGGTTTATCATCATCATTATTCAACCACAGTCAGGATCATTGAGCCAATACAAACAATCCTTTCTTTAGCTGTATAGTATGTGCTCTACACAAGGGCTACATACAGTTTTTTTTTTTAATTCAGAGTTACTTTCTGCTAGACTGGTTGCTACCTAAGACTATAGAACTCAGTCTGTCCTGCTATTTACCCATAGCTGGGTTTATAACGAGGTTGGTAAATTGTCAAGGAATGTGATAACTGCTGTATGGTTGTCTTTCAAGAAATATTTTTATTTTATTTATTAAACTTAGCCTACGATTAAAATTCTATATAAAAAAAAATCATAAAATATGATTAAGGTCACCTGTGATTCTAACTCATGTTTTCAGGCTGTCTTTGAACATGGTTCGAAATGTAAGAATTTTTCAGGCAAACATTGATTTTGTCAGCTGGAGTTCCTCTTGCAATGATTCATAATGTTTGTCTAAAATCACCAGAGATTAGCATTGTGATAAGGCCCATTATTTTTTTAATTGTGTCTAATGTCTACAAGTTTTTTGTCCAGTTTGTTTATAATTTATATATTTCCATTGTGAAACTGATGATGTCTTTCTAACCCACCAAACAAAATTACATATATATATATATAAGAAGTGCATACAGGCAAGACCAGTGTATCATCAGTACAATCCATAACACTTTAACTCACAGATATGAAATCTAGGCTGTGAGTGGAAAGTTTCTTTTATTTATTGAGTATTTAGATTTGCATTTGCACAAGTGAAAGTTGACAAGTATAGAATTAAAATTAATAATAATAACAGATTAAGGTAAAGAGAAAAATAAATATACGAAGGTCGATAGAAATACTTTAATAGTTGTTTTCTTTACAAATTCTGATTATTTTTAAACTTAGTATAGTTTTATTTTATTTTCATATTTCATCATACAATATGGAATATATTAAAAATGTATTTACAAGGAATCCTAAAATTTAGCTAAAATTCAATCAGAAGGAGCTCTTTATGTGTTTTTTTTTTAATTATTTTTTGCTATGTAATGAAGCAGTAATTTAGTCTAAATGGAAAGGCAAAAGAAATGCAATATATTAATTTGTGTAGCTATGGTGATTTTCTAAGCATAGCTTAGATGTGGCAAAAAGCTGACAGTATGGGACACCCAGTGAGGATCAAACTCACTATTTAATCATAATTGATCTAGTGAGACAAGCTTGCTAACCATTACACCATATCAAAGTACACAAATTTGTGTAGCTATGAATTCTTAGGGCTGTGAAATTGGTGCCTATAATATGCTCTTGTCCTAGAGAAAAAAAAACATTCCATTGAAGGAACTGTAATTTATTAAAGATCAAAGAGACAAAGTAGGAAGTAAACGGTAAACCATCAAATAGATTCTCCTGGTATTCCAGAATGTAGGAGACAGGAAAAAAGATTTTTTTTAAAATTTGAGTGAGAAAGAAGTGAAGAGAAAAGGAGAATAGGAAAAGAAAAAAGACAAGATGAAGTAGTGACATAGGAAAAACTAAGAAATATGTTGAGGAATCTTTTTTTCAGCAGAAGAAAAACTAGATGAAGATTATACCATAAATGTTTAATAGATGTGACTCTTGATTCTGTCATGAACATGGTCAGTGTAAGTTATGGAGTTGGGCTTAGACACACAGCAGCCCTAAAAGATGCAGAGGTTATTAACAGATGAAAAAACATCTTAAAAAAAATTAATAAAAACAAAGTACAGAGGGCACAAGAAAATTTACTGAAAGAACTTGAAGAATTTATATAAAAAATTTAAGGAATTTTTTGTATACTGTATGATGAGCACATTGATATAATAAATTTAATGATTGAAGTAGAAATTATTGATTAAACACATGCATACCCAGCACGAGATGAAGAGCATGACACTGTCATGAGTGAACCTGAAATTGAATATTGTTGAATAAAAGTAAGGTAAATAAGTACTTTGTACTTACTTTGTACTAGTACTTGTGTACCAGTGGCATTCCCACCTTACCCTAAGTAAGGTGGGAATGCCACAGAGAGTGAAAGAAAAGACTGGGTATAGTGGGGATAGAGGAAAGGATAAAAGATGAATGGGATGCAAGAATACAGAAGATGGTGATTGACATTACATTTAAATTTTTGAAGATTAATAGTCAAAAAATTCAAAGATCCAAATGTCCTTTGTAATGACATATATATGAACAGAAGAGAACTTTACAAAAAAGAATCTCACTCCCACAATACTAAACTAATCATTTATTTTGCTTCAATGTCATATAACACGTACTTTACTTTTAAGATAAGTTTGTTGCTAACTTGTAAAGAAAAGAAAAAAAACTGTCAACTTATAGTAGCAATAAATGTCTGCAATAGATTTCTTCTGTCTCTCAACCACAACACTTGTAGCCAAATCACAGTTCAAACGATAGAAGAATATTAGCATAGATTCTGGTCCTTAAAGTAGATTTTTGCTAATTACTTTTTGGTAATTTTTCTTCGGCAGATTGCGCACAAAACACAAACTCTTTTTCGAGGTAGCTGATTACCTCTTTCGCTACACTACCCCATGTCACCTAATTGACACCCAAGGGCATGCCTCTTTATTCTTGAGCTTCTCCGGAGCAGGGCGACTGTTGTAGGGGATTGTGTGGTATGTTCAGAAGATTCGTCTTCTGAGGTGTCTTCTGATCTGACAACCACACGCACAGAGACTTCGCTATCTGAAGAGGTGATAGCCCTACCTCCGATGGTGATTATTCTTTCACTTCCTGATCACTCACGGCTAGTGTCACTTGCTGAAGTATCTGAACCTACACAGGGACGCAAGTCTTTTATATGTCTTAGCATTCCATCAACCAGCACAGTGCTGGTTGATGGAATTGTGCATTAAAAAAATTGGTTGATGGAATTGTGCATTAAAAAGCATGGTAGCTAAGTCAAAATGTTGTAAGCAATGGCATGAAATGTCACAGGTGGTCTTCAAAAAATCGTATTTGCACCTTTTCTTAGGATTGAACAGAATGTGATCACTGAATAAAGTGATGGATGGCATCTGTATTACGGAAATTTTCCATCATAAAAGGCTGATTATTTTAAATTTTGCTTTTTATACCAATACTCCACGTGATTTTAGTATGTGTGTGTTTAGTTAACAAGTGACTTTGTGGATATTTGTTGGCATACAAAATTTAATAGCAGTAGCCTAGTGAGAAAATTAAGATATTTGCATATTAATAGCAAATGAATAACATGCTTGCAAATTCTCATAGTCATGTCATATCATAGTAGATGAAGGAACAGTGAGTTGTCCAAACATATACTTAATATGTTCAATCCAGTGAAAATAGTGAGTGGAATATGTTCTATTAGTGTGTTCTTTGAGGGTATTTTGTTCTGCCATTACTGATGTGTGATTTCTTTCAAGGTGTAGGCCGCACGTGCTCATCCAGTGATGAGGATATCAAATGGCAGTTAAATTGGGTTCTGGGAAAGCATCAATTTCTTTGAATTCAAATTGCCAGTTTTTATTTCTTTTTTTTTTTTTTTTTTTTTTGAAATGTCAGTATTATCAATTGTAGGATATTACCGGAATGTTTTTCATGGTCACTAATTTTGTTGCAGTGGTAATTCAGACATTGGGATTACTAATTTATTGGTGTCATGGGGACTTTCTTTTTGAACGTTGGGGTGATCATTTTTACAGTTGTCAGCAATGCTTTATATGGGTCACACAGGAAACACAAATGTATTTACAACGTTTGTGTCTATTTGGTCCTTGTTGAAATCATAGTCGAATGGTGTTTTCACTGATTCTGAGTTATTCTCTTATAAGATTAGTTCAGAAATGTGCAATGTTCGTACATACATGTGAGCGCACGTGTGTCATAGCGTTCACATAGCATTTTAATAGCCTTTTCCTATAAAGGGGCACACACGACCTTTCTCTTGTAGAACCCAACTTCCACAATTCAGTGGATCACAGCTAATTTCCATAATGCTGTTATGTCCTGATTGGACAATAAATATTAAAACTCTATTTAGTGTTTTTCACATGCAAAGTTCTAAAATTTTGTACAAACTAAACACTTGTAGGTTCGAGGCTGGGTTTGCAGTAGCTGACATTTTAATTGGTCTGTTAATACCAATATCATGATTCCACCTACTTCCACACAGTTGACATGTTCAAAGTTAATTTTCCGCCAAAATATAGTTATATGTTTGTGAGCCGGTCACGTGATCAAGAACTTAATAAGTTTGACATACGAGCGCATCTCGACAGCGAGGGCAACCAACTCATCAAACAAATTTATGTCACTCCATTCTAACATCCTTAGCATAATCTCAGCTACCAGAAGATTCCCTCACTCAACACACAACACTAACAGTGAGCATTGTGACTTCAACGTTTTTATATGAACTTGTCGCTCCATGGTGAAGATTAAAACTTTTCCTATCCCAGCCTTCCAGACTCTCACTCATCCACACAGCAGTTTCGCTCTTACCTGCCAGTGGATAACTCAACATTCACTCACTCAGTGGTCATCATACATTCGTGCTAGTGAGAAATTTACAAGCACCCAATTGCCTTCTGAATTTATGATTCTAAGGTTAAAGGTTTCTTCAGAACATAATTCCAGCCTGTAGGAAAAAAAGAAACACTCACTCACCAATTAGCATAGTAAATTATAATTAGAAACTTTATCAACACTTGGTAACTGAAATAACTATAAAAGTTTATAATCAATTCAACAGCACTTTCTAAACAAAAGACAACAATCAAAGGGAGACAACTTCTGGATAACTGTGAATCGGAATCTAATTTCCATCTAAAATTCAGCTCCCAAAAAAAACTGTTTAATTTGAAACATACACCCTTTATTATTCATTTAACTTGCACAATTTTCATCCAACAATTTATTCAATACACATACTTTACACAAAACTTTCATTGCTATATCAAGCATCCTAGAAAAGGAAGTGGAAGCAAATTTAAACATCTACGAAAAAAAAAACAGTTGTACACAGTACACACAAATTCAACAATAATTCCAATTCAACACAACTTGTATAACTTTTTTTGGCATTGATAAAAGAAATTTCTGTTGTTGTTATTGCATTGATTTGTCGAATTTGTTGTCTCTCTTGTTTGTTTATTGCTTTAAACACAGTTGTTGAAAGTAAAAATAGTAGAGATTGAATTGAAGCCAGTTTAAACTTTAACATTTATAAATTGGTTAACGAACATTCAATCCTCTCTACAGGTTAAGAGGATAGTCAAGTATATTAAATATTTGAGCGGGAATCTAATAAAGATTGACATTTTATTTGACTTACCTTCATTACAACCATTTCCCATCCATCCAGCAGCACAGGTACATGTTGCAGATGAGCAGTACCAAAGATATTTACAATGGCATTCTTCTCTGCAAGATGTTCCATGACGTCCACGTGGACATGCTAAAAATGCAAAAGAATTTCTTTTGAATAATCAATGAATTCTTCCAATTCATTACAAGAAAAAGAAAAGACATTGATGTTCTTAAAATTCAACTTCTCTTGGATTTGCAACTGATTCATAGAAATTGTGTTGATTAAAAATAAATTAAGTTAAAATTTATTACTGACACAAATACTTTATAATTCACAAATACAAAATTATATTTGTTCAGGTACATGATGGATTTAGATTCGGATGCAATAAATTATTTAAAATAAACAAGAACAAAAGAAAGACATGTTATTATTAATAATCTTAGAGAAAAACACAAATAAATCATAATTGATGAAACTGAAAATGTTAAACATTCATTCCCTTCCATTACAAAGTGAATTACCAATTCCACCTTTTTTCCCTTGGATTCTTAAATATTAATGCTTTTCATTCAACATTTCTGTAATGTAGTCGAGTTCTTTCGTTGCCACCAAAATAAAATAAAACAAACAATTCTCAGACAGAAATGATTTTTTTTTCTCTCTTTGGAAGTTAACTGAAATAAGTTCGAAGTTTGGCCAAATCCGAGAGATTTCCATTTGAAAAAAAATGTATAAATTCTGTACTCATGTGTTTTCTCTTTTCATGACTCCAGAATTTTTTTTTTTTTTCTTTCAATTTTTTAAGGAAAAGAAAAATTACCAAGTTGCAATAAAAAACGTCAATGCTGGACAAAATCTCCGACTGATTTCTATCATTTTTTTTTTTTGTTTGTTTTGTTTTTTATTATCGTCTGCTTGTTTCAATTTTATTCCCACTCAAAATGGTCGTCATGGCAACCAATTAGGTTACAACTATTTTGTATTTTAAATACAATTTGAAAATAAATGAAAATAAATTGTTAATTTTTCTCTATTGTCGATATACATAAATAAAAAAAAAAATAATTTATTTTTCCCATCCGATTGTTAATGTTAAATTTCCAAGGGAGAGAACTTTTCTGTTGAAAAAAGTTTGTTTTTCTGTCTTCTTATCATATTTATTTTGAATAACGCAAACATATCAACCGCACGGACGTAGGTGAGAAGACGACATTAGGATTAATTTAGCAATGAAGACTCAGAGAAATCGTAAAGTAGGATTTTGACTCTGTGATCGCCTTTTTGCACAGATTTTTTCGATCGCAGTGCTGATATGTAGGAAATGTGAATCTTTTTCTTTTTTTTTTAACCAATAGAATTTTTTAGTTAGATCTCAAAAATATTATTAAATTAAAAAGTAGAACACTAAAATATTTTACTTGAAATGAAGAAAAGTTAGATTTTATATCTTCTCCGTCTGTTGTTCTTGCAAAATTTTGGTTAAGAAGATTTATGTGTGAGATCATGGCGATGTTAACGTTGTGATCAGCTATTTTTCTAACCCCAAACTGACTGCTCATCCCCAATATTGTAAAGTGCTGTAGATGAAAAATACCGCACTGTTGGTCAAACAAACGTGAACTTTGTTCTTATAACGGTAAACTTTCGGGTAAACATACCTTGAAAAAATAATTTTCCGAATTTTAGTTATTGGCCAATCGTTTTATGTTTATATCGAAAAATTACTTCATTATGTCTGTTACTGTTTTAAAACAAAAAATGGACATGAGAAGACATTAAATTGGTGCAGAAATCTGTTTTTAGATAGGGATGCACACACGCATGTAAGTCACATCAATAAAACCACGGTGTAATGATGGAAAAGGCATTTTTTACACAACAAATATTTAATTTTCAGTATTTTCTTCCTTAATGTAATTCAGATAAAATAGTTAATAATTACATAGAACATTATCGCCCCGTCGGCTGTGGCTATACAATATGACGACCGCACCTCTACAGAGGAGTATGATGCCCACCGAATAAGACGATAAACTACATTCAACAGCAGGGCCTCTGATCAGGAGGTTTTGAGGAGCGTAGAATCACCTCTTAATTGCTGGTGTTCCCTGGTTCACCCTGACCTGTGGTGGTAGCACCGGTTAGGGTCCCAGCTATAGGCAAATAGTTACCCACCCGCCCTCCAAACTGGAGTCAAAACACTATGAAAGTCTTAAAAGTAGGTTTTAATACCAGCAATAAATTTTTGTAAAATTATTACCAGAAATTAATTTTTAGAAGAAAAAAAATTATTACCAGCAATACATTATTGAAAAAAAAATATTACCATCTTGTCGGCATTAAATAACCCATTGAGGTTGATATGCCATAAAAACCAAACTAAACCATAGAACATTATACCGTGAAAACTTTAAAAACCAATATTCAGCTAATAACAATGTCTCATACTAAAAACTTATTGATCTTGTGTGTCACATCCTACTTTAGTAAGGAGTAGAAATAAATAATGCATCCCGTATACTATGCAATAATTGTAATGTAACACGATTTTCTTTTGTAAAATAAAACACTTGGTTATCTCCCTTAGACTAAGTTCAAGGGCGACAACTCTAATTTTAATTTGATTGCGATCGTTTCTGTTGTATCCTGCTGTCGGAACACTAGTTCCCAGTTCATATTACAAAAACAGGCCTTAATTTCAAGCTCTGCGTAGCCACTTCTAGAATACCATAAAAAACATGGTCATAAAATATCTTTTCTGCTACTGACCCACTAAAGTAGGTAACCCTCCCACACACAGAAAACGCGTTAAGCAGAAGCTCAAGGTTTAAAAAAATTAAAATTCTTTCTTGAAGCTTTTATTTTGTTTAGTTTTAATTTCAAAGTAATAGATTAAATTTAATTTCTAATAAGCAAATTACTTTACTGTATTTCAAAACTATTAGGTTGGTGCAAAAATAATGACGTAATAATGTCGTCTTTTGAAGTATTTTTTAACGTCAAAAAACGACATTATTACGTCATTATTTTTGCACCAACCTAATAATTTAAACTGACTAGAAGAAGCTTTCGCTTTGAAATTACTAAAACTTTAACAGTTGATTTTAGTGCCATTTTTAGCCATCTTTCATCGCAATATAATTCTTTCAAAAATAAAATATATTTTTATGAAACTTTATTTGAAGAATATTAGCTGATTTAAATTTTAATTAATCTGACTTGAAACAAATATTACTTTTAATTTAAAATATAGTAGAAATGCATTTTTTAACATGATAATAGCTGTTTATTTTAGATTTTGTCAAGTTGAATGAAGTTTGTTTCTATGATGGATATATCTGTAAAATTTACTTGTGGAATATAACGTGAGGGTCTTTTATATAAGTTTTAACTACACAGTAATCGCAAAAATTTAGGGAAATATTCTTCATAATCTAATGTTTTATTAAATTTTAGGTACTCTGGGTTTAAATTTACTATAGTTATCACTTATTTTCTGATAATGTTGTGTATGGACGTCTGTATTAACAAAATTGGCACACAAAAAAATGTCAAAATTCTTTTCAAAATATGGTACTAAGCTTTTAAATATGTTTAGTAGATATAGTTTTTACTTAATAACAATAAACTTCTACAAAGCATTTTAAAAGATTTAAAACTTTATAAATTATTATAATTTTTTTTGTAAAAATTCATTATTCATTGAAAAATCTTTTTCTTAAGTCAATAGTGTCCATAACAATTTTTATTCATACAAACAATTAAAAGCTTTTCTAATTAAATAATGTCTTAGTATGTGATACCTACTATAAAGCCAATGCTGATTTCACACAGACCAGACCTGGCTAACATTAGCAATGGACTACATGGCTGCCAAGGTTATCAGCAGCAACATCAAGACACTTCTATCAACAGCAATGCCCTTGGCCAGTGGCAGTAGCAGAGACTAACCCTAGACTACTACAATGTGTGATAATTCATGAAATATTTTCTCCATGGCATCAAGATCTCATCAATTTACAGTTAAGCTGGCTAGATGTAGCCATAAATTCTATGCTAACAGTTTCTTCTCTTGCACTTCTCACTTGTGGAACTCTCTTCCAGCTCCATGCTTTCCAGCCAACTTTAATCTGGAAAAATTTAAATGTAATGTCATTTGCTACCTATTGTCCTCCTGATTACTCTCTTCTCTTTCTGCACATCATTAACGTTTATGTTCCTAATTCTTCTACACCCTGTAACTCCTTGTGTTTTAGTAGCATTACTGCCTTGCTTGGAGTGATTCCATTTAAAAAAAAGTTTTTAAAAAATCTCAACCATGTCTTATCTCCATTTGTCTTTTTTGTCATTTCCACTTTCTTTCTTGTTAATCATAAGGCTGCCATTACATGGTTATTTTATTTTATTTTATTACAACAAATTGCACAGCACTTATTATGATTAACTATGTTACTTAAAATGATTACTTTGCTACTTACATAAATGTAAAAATAGTCTTACTGATAATATAAGTGACAGATGGCTACAAAAATCCACTTTCAATTATTTATGGCTAATTTCTTTAAATAATTGCACTATTGTTTGTCATGTGGCAATAATTGTAAATAAAATGATGCACTAAAATAAGTAACCAAGTAATCATTTTCAAAATCACAGGAATATCAATGTTTTATTTATTTTCAACGCATCATGTCACACCAGGCTCCATTATTTGTAATGTCTAATTTTAATAAAATGAAGGAAATGGACAACCCAGAGGTCTCTTCATAACATTGTTGTAACCAGTATATAACAAATCCTCTTATTGGCCAATAACAGCCCTGCCTTGTTTTCATTTTGGCAGACAATTTAGAAACTCTCTCTTTTGATGACTAACCCCTGAGCAGTAAAAATGTACTGAGCTGCTTTCTGACCAACAACAATGCAGAAAAGTCAGGTATGTACCATGTGAATATTTCTAATTATATATATATACATATATATATTTGATATTTCATGTTATTTTAATTTCATGTTTCTGTTGTTGTGGCCTGTTATTAGAAGTGCACCCATTTTGTGTATAACTGTATGCAACAACTTGTTGGGAAAGAATGTGGAATGGTTTCTTGTTATCATCTACACAATTTTGTATTCAGAGTTGTCCTTCTCCAAGATCACTTTCTACCAAAGACAGGCAGTGTAACCTGCTATTTAACCTATTGCTAAGAGAAGAAAGAAATGGATTCATGCCTTCCCCAAAGGCATTAGTGTAAAGTGGGATTCAACCAATTACCTTTTTTTTTTAAAATCAATTCACCTCAAACAAGGTGATAATGCCTCTAAGACACAAGGGGCTACTGGGAGTGAAAGAGAATGAAAAGATTTTAAAAAGAAATGGAAACCCAATCTTAAGCAGGGAGCAAGGGATAAACCTCTACTCCTGTTCAAAAGACCAGGGAGAAGTGTAAACTGAATGATAGGCAAACCTATCTACTCATGTGTGTAAATTTTTTCTCAGATGAGCGATCAAGACTAAAGCTGCAAGGTCTGAAGTCCCATTTTATAAATGATGCAATTTTGCAGAATAAATTCATTATAGTGGGAATAAGTCATGTTTCTTAAATTGATTGTAAATTTTTCTCAATATATGTTATTTGTGTTGAAGTGATTTTGAATACCACGTTGTGTGCTTGAAATAATTCCTTTGATTAGACTTTGTTGGGTTTTAATTTTCAGTGTTACTGTCAGAATGAAAATTTCCATCTATTTTTTATATTTTTCCATGCTGCGTGATGCGAACTCCACCGAGTGCCTTAATGGCATTGATGCCAAGCAACAGGCCGAAATCTAGGGGCTTCCCTCGCATAACCAGCACATCGATTGTAGCAGTATTACCGGTTGCTGTGCAAATTCTGACGGTGCCCCTTCTACAGCAAGCCTGCGTAGCTCCAGTTAATGTAGATACCGCCATACCCTGCTTCAACCAAGACCGACATAAACTCTCGCTCAATATTGACTGTGAGCACCCAGAGTCAAGGAGGGCCGCACATGGTGTGCCGTCAACACACACAGTAATGATGGGTAGCACCGAGTTTACTTGCTGTTTGGGTAGTGGACCGGTGCTGAAGTCTCGTCCCCGCCAGATGACCGGTCTTGTTGCATCGATAGCAACGCGCATTAGTTGCCCTTCGCCTCTTCATGCAGTCCCTCGCGAAGTGATTGGGCCCATTACATTCATAGTATGTGACAAGTGGGCCCATGTCTGAGGAAGATTGAGGAGTCTGGGAGGGCTGCACCACAGCGACAACTGGTTCCCTCTCTGCTGTCTTGTCCTTTATGATTGCCCGAGCTCAGGCCAATAGCTCCTCAAGAGACATATCATCTGCATTGGCCAAGGACCACAGGAGCCTTTTCACAGGATCAGGAAGCCCCCGCACAAACACGCATGTCATCGCACTGTCTGGCACTCCTCCAAAAAGGACAGACAGCTTCCGTAGATCGGCCAAATATACATCTACGGTCTCACCCGGACGCAATACACGTGCCTCGAATTGTTCGTACGCCGTGAATTTATCAGGGGCAAATGCTGTCATCAATGCTCCCTTGATTCAAGCCACGTCCGATTTTTCTTCCGTAGATAGTTGCTGGTAAACCGCGAATGCTCCCCTGGTTAAGCGAAGAGGGATGACACGATCAAGCCACTTCACTCCCAATAGGTCGCACACCAATTCCAACTTCTCGAGCCATTCAACCACAGATCCAGTCCCATCAAACTTGGGAATAATTTTTAAATCAAACTGGCCGTCCATATTTGCCAAAATAGCTTGTCAGATGTCCAGAAATTGCTGTCAATTTCTGTCAGCAATATGTCTCGTCTCGCCGAAGCCTAGAAGAGCCGTGCTCTACCACGTCCACTTGCCTGGTTTTTAATGGTAGCGTTGTTCTCTTATGCAAATAAGTCTGCTGCATAAAAATGGCAGTAGGCGTACGCACATGCGACTGACTCTCAGAGAATGGTTTGACACGCGAGGCAGCGAATTCGCTTTGCTCCTGGTAAGTCACTGTCACTTCTATTACAGGAACATCACCATGGAGATGCAGCAAGACATTGCTAACTTTGGAAAGATGAAAACAGATATTTGAACTTTCAATTTGAGAAGTCTTGATGGAATATTTGATAGAATTATTTATTAGAAATAAATTTCCAGTGACTAATTCATTTTAAAGATAAATTGCTGATAAAAAAGTAAATTACATGAGTAAAAACCATATTTTTTCTTTGTGTGGATATGTCTAAATTTTTGAGAAATGGTTTTATTACTTTTACACATTTATTGATTCAAACCAGTTTCCTCAAATTTTCTGACACTCTGAAGAATTAACATGTCAGTTTTTGTATCACACTTGTCCATTTTTCTGAGAATTGGATCTGTATTTGTCAGTTTAATTAAGAAATACTGACTCCATCTTCAAAACCCATACATCTGATCTGAGGTAAAAGTTGGTTGGGGTAAAGAAAAAATTAGACACTGGCTTGGAGAAATGACCAAATATTTATTTTCATTTATGAGATATGAAAATGTCTCTGGTAAGTCATATAGTGTAGCATTCGAATGTATGGTTTACAAGGTGTGAAATGAGAGCATTGAGCTTGTTGGCTATGAGTTTGGGTTTGTTATGTCAATAGTGGAGTTTGTCCACTCTGTATTCACAGGAAGTCATTTTCACAGCCTAATGGGTGGATGGGCTGTTACCCATGCTCTCAAGTAGCATCTATGGTTAGTATGTGTGTATGAAGTCTCTCTCTCTCTCTCTCTCTCTCTCTGCTCTTCAGCTTTTCTTATAGCCTATATAAGAGAAACACATGTAGACATCTGTGGTAAGTGAGACTCGCATCGATAATGGCTAGCACTCTGGCATATTTGTGTTTTAAAATTTGTTTTGAGTAGAGTGCAGTATGTGTGTGACTTAGCTTGACGAAAATTGGTCTGTAGTTAGAAATATATGTTTTCTGATAATTGTATAAACTAGGCTTTAATTTGTTATCTCTATGTGTAAATTGTGTTTTTCTGCTACACATCCAGTTACTATCACTTGAAATGAAAAAAAAGACGCACTCACATCATTTATTAAAAAGGAGGAAAATTTAATTATAGTTTCAGACTTTTTAAGAGTTGAATAATCTTTAAAATAGATTGTTAATATACTTATTCTGGATAAACCAAAAAGTGAAAGCTAAGTAGGGAAGCAGTAACTGTAGGTCATATAATCTAGTCCTGCTACCCCATCCTCTTTATGTGTTTTAGAAGTAAAAGAATTTTATTTTAGGACATAGTCACGGTCAGTAACTTGGCCTTGTCTTCATGCTAGTTTGAAATGAATTGTCCACCCATGTTTGAAATTGTAATGCCATACTTGAAATACTTCCATGTTTTCATGTCAGCTAAAGAAGGTACAATTTCCTGCTTTTACTGTATGCAATATCTTTTTTCTTATATTTTGTATATGTTCTATTTCTCATTCAAAATAATGGGAGAATTCTTAAAAGGTAACACATTTTAGATTATCCATTCCTCTTCACTTATATAGTAATCCTGTTTAAAGTTAAAACTTTAATGTATTAAAAATGGATTTTCCATCATCCACAATTAACCATCACCACAAAACCTACTTTAGCAGCTGAATCCATTTCTGTTTTTAAATTTCCTGCAGACTGTAACAATTTCTGGTTTCCTCACTTTTCTTTTAGTACCCTGCAAAATATCCATGAAATTTAAAATGCATTTCTTTTAGGATTAGTTAGATTACTACCCTTTCACTTCTGTCTTTTAGCAATTCTGTCTGAAATGGGGGCAAATGTCAGCTTATCTCCAGGCAGCCTTTGTAACCCTTCCCCACACTTCTCCTGGAGTGTCCTTTAATTCTCATGTTCAAGTGAGTCTGTCTCAATGCATACACCCAGGTCAAAAACAAAAATTGCCTAGCCCCCACAACTGTCGATTGGTATACCCCTTCTTTAGTACAATGGAAGTGGTGCCGTTGTTCTCCAGGACACCTCAAAGTAATTATTTTCCTCAGTTGCGTCTTTGAGCCACAACTGAGAGATGATAATTCCCCCTCGGCATGGGCTGAAAAATGGCTCATTTCGAGCCTTGAGGCCATTTTATATCAGGAATTAGTTATACAACAATCAATGGTTAAGCTTCTTCTTTCAATTGTTTTTAAAAAATGTAGCAGTGCTGACAGGATACGACAAACTACATAAATTCCTCTTGACAACAACTTATTGAAACCACAAAATTCTATTGTTGTGTGACATTTATATTCAGTTGAATAAAACTAGATCGGTACACATCTGTATTTTCTTCCTTGTGTAATTTTTACTTCCTCAAAGATTTAGCTTCTCATTCTTAAAAGTTAAAATCTTTTTTGATGTGTATTGGAATTGTTATTCTACCTTAATTATTTAAAAGGAAATTTTTGTGCAAGAGTTTTATATATAAATTTTTTGTATATTTTCCTTTTTCTGTCTAGTGTAATAAATGTTTGCCCTTTAAAATTGAATGTGGTGGCTTGAGTCTTGATTGTGCCTTATATAAATTCCTTATAAAAATACACTTATATAAAGCTTTCTATTCCTACTAAGTTTTTTGTGTTTGGCACAAGAATTTAGATTTGGTGGGAAGTTAAGATTTTTATATTTTACATAAAAAGAGATGAATCTGGTCTTTGTGTAACTTAAAATCTTTATATTTTGCACAAACAATATTGTTTGTTAATTCCTGAATACAAAGAGCAAAATTTCTATTAATTTTTACAAAACTCGGCAGAGTGAAATTTGAAGAAAATTTTGTACCATCTGTGACTGGATAACTTATGCTTGATTAAAGTAGATTATCAAAGTAAACTAAAAGAAATTCAGTTAAAACTTAAAAGCAATTTGAATTTTTTAAAAATGTCTGTCTTCCCTTGAAGCAAATTTTGAAAATTTTCTAAATGTAAATTCCTTGGCTTATCAAAACCAAACTAAAAGTTAAATAAAGTTAAGTGTGGTCTTAATGTAAAAAGCTAGAAGGAATAAAATTCTGCCTTTTATTTTAAATGTAAATTCAGTTTTGTTACTGAAATAACAAAAATCCCACTATCTTTAAAATTATCTGGAGAATTTTAAAGGTAAAATTTTGCCGTTGTTCTTTATAAAAATGAATATCTATTCAGTATTTAAAAGTTAAATTGTGATAACTGTGTGTTAACTTGAAAAAAGAACCAAACTGTGATATTTCATGCGTAGAATTCTGCCTTATTTTTCATTATTTTAAATATAAATTCAATATGAATTAATTGAAGCAACAAAATTCTGTTTTTGAAAAAGGAAAAAAAAAGAAGAATCTTAGCCGTAAATTTCTGCCTTTACCCTTTGAAAAATTATTTTAAAATTAAAATTCAGTGTTAAGACTGAAAAATCCTGTTATCTTCAAAAACTAAGCCAGAGAAATTCATAACTAAAATTCTAACTAAATTTTCCATTGAAATTTATTGATAAATAAACGTCATTTATAAATTAAAGAAAAAACATTCTCGGTACAAGTTGACACTGCCTTGAATTTAATGAAGGCCAAATCAAATGCATCAAAATACTTCTTCACTTTACAGGAAAAAAGCTATAATTAAGAGGCTAGAGAATGTAGAATTTATTATGGATCATATAATTTATATTTATATCATAATGAAACGCCTGGAAGGGGGTTGGTGATATAACATGGCTTGTGCACTCCAATAGATGTCACAAGAGGCCTGTTAACATTTTAAATTAAAGACATGAAATCTAGCATGTCAACAAGAGGACAAATGACAAACTTAAAATTTAATACAAAATTTATTTGGAATATAGACCAGAGTTCATGTAGGTTAAATTAGCATGTAATCCCACAGTTCGAAAGTTAGGGTCACATGTCCAGTGAAAGTGTTGAAAAGTTGCTGGTCAAATCCAATGGTGAACCTTCCATAGTATTTTAACCAAAGTGTATGTAGTAAGTTATTTGAAGTCTGGATGACATAGTCAAAGTCTCAAAGAGAAGAAGGTTCAGTTTAAATGCATGGTGCTGGCATTGTGTAGTTGCTGATAAATCCAATGGTGAAGCTTCCATAGTATTTTAACTGAAGTGTACAGAATAGCTTGTTTGAGTCTTGACAGGAAAGCTGGAAACAGGGACCTAGTGTAGCCAGATGTTCAAAGGTCAAGTGTGCCAGAAGTTCAGGGCTATTGTAAGCAGGTCCATTAATGCCAATCAACAAGATGATTTAGATTGAAGTAAGGGCCGGAGTAATGCAAGGAAGGAATGCCAGAAGTAAGGGTCTGTGGTATCCGGAAGCAGCAAGGCCAAGAATGCTGAAAAGAAGAAAGGATAGGAAAGCCCAACTAGCATCCAGTTGGCAGACAAGAATAAATGGGAATGTAACTCAATACATAACCCGTCCAAGCACTCTGGCCAACTAAAACTGAAGGGTGTGTGGCAACATAATGAAGAAAATGTCATAGCGTCTTCCCTTGATCACATGGACAGAATAATGAAGAGCTACAATAATATCGATTTAGATTTGAATGTAAAAGATATAGAGACTGAAAAAATGTTTTGAAATAGACTATCGCTCTTATACATTAGGAGACTTGTATGACTTAGCCTATTCTTTTGAGAAAAATCTTAATTTCTGGAATGGCGGGTTTGCATGGCAGAAGTATCAGCCTGGTGTCAATGATGACTAGAAAGATAAAAATTCTGAAATTTCTGATATTGAAGTGTCTAGTGACTACATTGAAAACTCTTTTTGTGCTAGAACATTGAAAGATAATACTGTATCTTGTAATAATAGATATTTGCTTGAAACTGATAAAATATCAAGTGGTGTCATTGCAAATGAAAATTCTACAATTTCAAATTCTTTTTGTGATAGTAGTCAGCACTCGCTAGCATCTGAGCCTCGGGATCGTCATCCTCTCTCCTTATTCCATTTCTCACTTCTGTTGGCAGTGTCAGAGATGGCTGTGAAATCCCAGCCTACTCCTGAAGAGTCGTGACCATGAGTCACAGAGAAGAATGGGTGGTCATTGTTGGCCTGTGTCAGGGATGTCTTCAACTGATCCTTGAAGAGTCGTTTTGGTCCTCCACATAGCCTCTCATTGCCAACAAGTTCTCCAAATAGGATGAGACATGAGTGTTGAGTAGGACGCAGTCGCGATCTGGATACATGGCCCACCCAGCAGAGGCAATGCCTCAACGCTCGGAAGAGATGTTTGACAGAGTAAATCGTTGTTGGTGATGCTGTCCTCTCAACTCATGCAAAGGATTCTTTGTAGCTTTGTTTGCTGGAACTGTTCCAGCTGTTTGATGTCACGACTATACAAAATCCAGATCTCGGAAGTGTAGAGAAGGGTGGAGAGGACTATGGTCCAGAAGACCATGATTTTGTTTTTTATAGTGAGATCATGATTGCTGAAGATCCAGTGTGAGAGCTTTCCGTATGCGGTATGAATAGATTTGATCCTGCTGTCAAGGTCTCTCTCATAGATGACATTATCGAAGATGATACTGCCAAGGTAAGGAATTTCATCGACATCTTCTACCAACTGTCTATCAATGTTGATGTTGCTCTTTGTGCGAGAATGAAATCGAACAAGGCTGAAGAGTCTGCTGTCAAATCTGTATCGGATGTCAATGCTGACAGGGATGATCTCATTGATCATGGTGACAAATTTACAGGGAGAAGAGTGTTGGAACTAACACAGACCTGTTTAAGGTCACCGGTGATTGGAAACAGTGGTTTTTACTACACACAACATTCCTGAATCTGTGGTACACAGAAGACTATGTCAACATTGTATGGAAGGATCTCTTCTGCCACAGGGAGGAGTTGATTCATTAGTATGATCTTATCAGCAATGCTAAGTTTCCACAGAGTAAGTGGTCCCCATTTTTGAAAATCATAACAATATTGGCATTTTAAAAGTCTTCCCAGATTTGATGTATCAGGAACATTAGCCGAGTCTTCAGTTCGAGGCCACCATGGAAGAAAAATTCCAGGAACACATGCACTCCTGGCATGGAACAGATGATGTGGACATCCCTTTCGTCCTGAGATCGAATGAGGACATAGTCCAAGATGTGATAGTTCTTGATTCTTGGGTGCTGCCATGTTGTTTTGTGCCAGTTCGGGAGTCTGAAAATGATGTTGGTCACAGTCAGGTTGTGTTCTGCACAAAGACCGAGAAACGGATGCACTAAAACGCTAAAAAATAATTTTTATGTTGATAACTTGGAGAAAACTTAGTAATTCTCCTGAAAAGCTATTGTATCTTTATCGAGAATCAAATGAGTGAAGGAAATTTTTATCTTAGACCTTGCAATAGTAATTGTGAAGAGTGGAAAGCTCTAATGATGAAAAATGGAAATATTGTTGAATATGAGAGAAGGTCTTATGTTACAGAATAAGGGAAATTGAAAAAAAAACAATGAGGGAATCAGTGGTGACTAACACATGCCTTAAATTAATTCATTAGCTAACAATGAAACAAATATGTGTAAGAATAGTGTATAATCTATAATCAATACTTTTAAATCTGGAAGACCTGAAAGTAAGTCTGCAATGAAAATTGAGAAACATTGTCCTGAGGATCGTTATGTTCAGGATTTAAACTGAAAAAACATTTGTGTAAAAATTTTTTCAATAAATGTGTATCTATAAAAAAAAAACTTGCAATAAACCAAATTTGTTTATTTCACATTCTCTTCGCTGGAGGGAAGAGTATAAAAAATTATTTTTATAAGTTAGTCTTTAGTGTAGTAAATCAATGTTTAACTGTCAAGGTTGTTTTTTTTTATATGTATCTTTGAGAAATGTATATTTTTAAGCCAGATGATAGGTAAAAAATTGTTACAATTGTTTTAAAATCTATTTTAGAATTAGTGGTTAAAGAACCGCCAAAAATATATCATTGTGAATTGTTGCAGATTCATTTTTTGAATTTATAAAAAGTAAGTTTTCATATTTATTAACCAACGAGAGAAGTTTTCTCAAGCCATTGTGAAAACTGGGATGAAAACTTCTGTGATCCTCTTTTCTTGAATAAACTCGAACATCCAAACCTGAACATCCTCCAAATAAAAGAGAGATTTGGTCGTAACCAAAGCCATGATGATCCATCAAGATAGCTTAATAAATCCAACTTGGACAAGGAGAGAGACCATCTGGATTATCCTTTGTCTCAGTGAATGGGGGATTAACAACTGCCTGGTGCCTCTATTAAAGATATTGTCTTCATGGACGTCACAGGATGATAATCAGCTAAGTACAAATCTAACATTTGTGTAACACCACTGCCATTCAATTCCCCTAGGTGTTGTCTTCCAAACAACAAGATGCAAGCATTCAGTGGACTGTTGACCCTCAGATGCACACCTGCAAGGAAACCTGAAATTTTTTTTGTTCTTTATGGGGTATGTCTCTGGTTGTATAACATTGACATATCCCTCTTGGAATAGGATATGTCTATGATTGTAGAACATTAAATATATCAGCAAAATAGAAGGATACATTCCTTTTGGAATCGGGTACATGCCTGATTGTAAAGCATCAACAAAATAGAGGGATGGCAGTAAGACATCAAAACATTAATAAATTGAAAGGGCATATCCTTTGTGGATTGGGGTAGGTCTATGATTGTGCAGCATTAAAACATCAATAAAATAGAAAGACATACTATCTCCGAATAGAGGAACATATCCCATTTGGAATGGGTATGTCTATGACTGTATGACATTAACACCTCAATAAAATAGAGGAACATATCCCTGTTGGAATGGGGCATGTCTCTTGCTGTACAATATTAAGACCTAAATAAAATAGAGGGATATACGCATCTACAAATGTGGTACATTTCTTGCTGTACAACATTAAAACATCAACAAAGATGGATTTATCCTTCTTGATATATATATATATATGGCTTTACAAATAATCGGATATATCAAACTTGAATGAGGTATGTCAGAAGTTGTATAACATTAAAACATCAATAAAATAAAGGCACATATCTCTCTCAGAATATGATATGTCTCTGGCTTTACAAAATTAAAACATCAATAAAATAGTGAGACACATCCTTCTCTGAATGGTGTTTGTCTATGGCTGTAAAACATTAAAATATCAACATAATAGAGGGTTATATCTCTCACGCAATGATGTATGTCTCTGGCTGTACGACATTAAAATATCAACAAAATTGGGGGACGTATCGCTCTTGGAATGGGGCATGTCTCTACCTGTACAAAATTAAAACCTCAATAAAATAATCAGACATATCCTTGTTGGAATTGGGTATGTCTATGACTGTACAACACAAAATATATCTACAAAATAAAGGAACATATCCCTCTTGGAAGGGAGTTTGTCTCTGTCTGTACATTAAAACCTCAATAAAATATAATGAAAATATCCCTCTCGGAATGGAGTATGTTTCTGACCATAGAACATTTAAAGATTAATAAAATAAAGGAACATAACTCCTTTGAAATGGTGGATCTCTATCGCAGTAAAACATTAAATCCCCAACAAAATAGGAGAACATATCCATCTCAGAATGGGTTATGTCACTGTCTGTACAATATTAAATCAACAAAATAGGGGAATATATCCATCTCAGAATTGGTTTGTTTGTTTGTTTGGGTTTTATGGCATATCAACCACTGTGGGTTATTTAATGCCAAATCCAGTTAATATGAATTTTAAATGCCTATTTTGTATGGAACATTTTTAGCAACCTAGAGCTTATTTGCTTGCACACTGCAAATTAATCCTAGGTATTTTTGTTTAAGTCAAGAATTTCCATTTGATAAGGATAATTTATTTGCAAAATGATAAAAGGTAGGACATGTTGTTTATACATCAGTCTACATCTTTGATAAGAGACCAATTCTTTTTAGAAAATCCAATATATTTTTTGGTTCAGTTTTTGCAAATAATTTCTTCATGTTCTTCGTGTTATAGAATTTTCTACGGATGTGTGTAAGGTTTGTACATTCTATTAGTATATGTTTTACAGTGTATTGTTTTCCACAGAAACATTTAGGAGGAGGTTCTTGTTTTAGTATGAAAGAGTGAGTCAGTCTTGTGTGTCCAATGTGTAGTCGAGCAATGGTGGTTTGTTCTTTTCTTGTTTTAAGATTCAGTTGCCTTTCCTTTAGAATTGGTGCTATTTGGTAGAGTTTATTGTTGGTATTTTTGTCCCATAGTTGTTGCCATTTTAGTGTTATTGTTGTCTTGATTTTATGTTTTAGGTCAGTGTATGGGATTTTGATGTTTTCGTCGGGTGTCATGTTAAGAGCAGCTTTGGCTAAGGAATCGGCTTCCTCATTTTCCTGAATTCCAATATGCCTTGGGATCCAGCAAAATATCACCTTTTTGCTATGTGTTAAGGTGTTCAGTTTGTTCAACAGTTTAACAATAAGAGGGTTATTCTGTTGTGTATTTTTATGGATTGTAGGACAGAGATTGAATCGGAATGAATAATGAATTTTTTTATGTTGCTGGCATCAACAATCTGAAGAGCCGAATTTATTGCACAGATTTCTGCGGTGAATATGGAAGCTTCATTTGGGAAACATTTTTCCATTGTTTTCCTACCAAGAATTACTCCACATCCAGTTCTATTGCTGTTTTTGGAACCATCAGTGTAAATGTGCAGGTAATTTGGGTACTTTTCATGAATGTTGTAGAGTTTTTCTTGATAATTTAATGGGTGTGTTTTATTTTTAGGGAGTTTTTTGAGATCAAGGTTGACCACAGGTTTTTTAAGTTGCCAGGGAGGTGAGCTTAGTTTAACGGTTTCGTGGATGTTTGTAATTGAGATGTTGTTGTCTTCCACTGTATGTTTCATTCAGAGACCAAAAGGTTTTATGGCTGTTTCTTTTTCATTAAATATGGCTTGGTATTTGGATTTAAAAATGCAATTATAGGCGGGATTGGTGGGTTGAGATTTGATTTTAATGTAGTGTTGCAGACCTAATTTTGTGAATCTAAGTTTTAGTGGTGGTTCGTACGCTTCAAAATAAAGGCTCTCCACAGGGTACGTTCTAAATGCCCCCAAGACAAGTCTCAATCCTTCATGGTGGATTGTATTGAGAGTTTTTAGATAAGATTTTCTGGTTGCTCCATATATGTAGCAGCCATAATCCAGTTTTGATCAGATTAATGTTCGATATAATTTAATGAGAGTTTGTTGATCTGCACCCCAGTCTTTATGGGCTACAACTCAGAGTAGTTTTAGGGCTTTACTGCATTTTTCTTTTAGATATTTTATGTGGGGGATGAAGTTCAGTTTTTTGTCGAATATAACTCCTAGAAATTTATATTGCTCGACTACCGGAATTTCTGTTTTGTCTAATTTTAGTGTTGGGTTATTATGCATTTTTCTTAGTTGACAAAAATGCATGCATTGGGCTTTCGATTTTGAAATCTTGAAGCCGTTTGTGATAGCCCATCTATTTATTTTGTTGATGCCTTGTTGCAGTTGACGTTCTGCAGTACGTATGTATTTGGATGTGGAGGTTATACAGAAGTCATCAACATACAAATAGTTATCAACTCCAGGATTAAGATAGTTGGTAATGCTATTAGTTTTGATGTTGAAGAGGGTTACTGACAGTATACTCCCCTGAGGAACACCCTCTTCTTGGTTTTGAATGTCCGACAGGGTTGAACCAATTCAGACTCGGAACTTCCTGTCTGAAAGAAATGATTTAATGTAGTTTGGTAGTCTGCCCTTCAATCCCATGTCCCGCAGGTCTTTCATAATACCATGTGGTCTCATAAGCCTTTCCCAAGTCAAAAAAAATGGCTACAAGGTGTTGCTTTTTGATGTATGCCTCCTTTATAGAGGTTTCCAACCTGACCACATGATCCATCGTAGATCTTTGGTTTCTGAAGCCACATTGGGAGTTGGTAAACAGGTTGTTGGATTCTACATACCAAATTAGCCTTCTATTAATCATATGTTCCATAGTTTTTCACAGACATCTGGTTAGTGCTATTGGACGGTAATTTGTAGGATAGAGATTGTTTTTCCCTGGTTTAGGAGTGGGTATGATGGTAGCTAGTTTCCATGATTCTGGGATAGTGCTATTTTTCCAGATTAAATTGAATGTATATAGTAGGTATTCTAATGATTTTGGAGGTAGTTGCTTGAGAAATTCATAATGAATTTCATCTGGTCCGACTGCAGTGTTGTGAGAGGCTTGTATGGCTTCTTTTAATTCTTGTAATGTGAAGAATCCATTGTAATTTTCTGTATTGTCTGAATTAAAATTGAGCTTCTGTTTTTCGATTTTATTTTTATAGTTTAGAAATTCTGTGTTAGTATTATCAGAGGAGGAATTTAGTGAGAAAGTCTCAGCCAGTGTATTTGCGATGTCTTTAATGTTTGTTACCTCATCATTATTTATAATGAGGTGTTTAATGGTGGTAGAATTGTTTTTGCCCGCAATTTTGTGGATCATTTTCCACACTGAAGCAATTTTAGTGGAGGAGTTTATTTTGCTTATGTAATTTTGCCAACTATTCTTTTTGGCCAACTTAATTGTTTTCCGAGCCTTTGCTCGGAGCAGTTTGAAGGAGTTGAGGTTATTGGTGGAAGGTTCTTTGTTGAATTTACGGAGAGCAGCATTACACAGTCGGATTGCTATTTTACATTCGTCATTATACCAAGGTGTGTTGCGCCTGTTTGAAGGAGAAGTTTTTGGAATGGTTTCATTTGCTATTGTGATTAATGTTTCTGAAAAGTGTTTAATTGGGTCTGAACATCTTGAATCTTGAACCAGTCTTATATTGTATAATGTATTGAATTGTTGCCAGTCAGCTTTATTTATTTTCCAGCTGAGAAGTCTGTTATTATCAGTGGTAGGTTATGTAATATTTATTACGATTGGGAAATGGTCGCTGCCACAAGGATCATCATGAACCTTCCACGTATAATCCACGTAGCTGGAAGGATCAGATAGAGTGATGTCAATAGCTGAATAGGAGCCAGTAGATGGATTGAGATGGGTTGGAGATTAGTTTTGGATTTTGATTAGTTTTAAGACACCCCCATATGGTATTATGACTGTTAAGGTCACCTAATAATATGCGGGGTTTAGGGATTTGGTCAATTAGCTTATTGAGTTTTATTTCATTAATTGGATCATGAGGTGCAATGTAGATGGAGCAGATACTGACTGTTTTGTGTAATGTTGTTTTGACAGCAGTGACTTGAAGATCACTGTCAATGCTTATTTGATGTTGGGGTATGTCTTTCCTAACTAGGATCGACACACCTCCAGAAGCTGTGTCTGTCTTTGTGTAAATGATTATATGAATTGTAATTTTTATTTTTAAGTAGTTATTGTCCTTGAGGAATGTTTCTTGAAGGCATACCACTTTGGGATTATATTTGTTGAGGAGTATGAGAAATTCCTCATGATTACCTCTAATTCCTCTGCAATTCCACTGTAATACTGAATTATTTTGCAGGTCCCTCATGTCAAGTTGGAATTATTGCTTTTTTTTTCGACTTGTTTTTACTGGTTGGCTCTTCTGTATCCATCTTTTCTATCATGCTAAACCTATTTTTGGTTTCAATCTTCAATGTTGATGGGTATGAAGATTGGCTTAGTGGATTCAACAACTTTAAACGTTCCCGTGAGGATGAAGTCGGGGTATGATCTCTCTTTGATTGTGGGGAACGTTCTACTTTATCATTGTTAGGTTCAGGGTTTGATATGTTATTTATCCCCAAGTTATCAATTTTTAAAGTTGGAGGACGGATTGGTGATCGTTACAGGTTTTGTTTTTTTGGAGGAGTGGTCTGTGTCTGGGATGTCTTTTTGGTTATTTTTTTTATCATCTCTAATTTTATCATGAGATGTATTAATCTTGGCTGGAACTTCCAATCAAGATGTTTGAATACTATTGGTGTGTTCCTTTTTTAGATCTTCCTGGAATTTTGTCCACTCACTTGGATCCAAATTTATTAGTTTATTTATCAGGGTTCTATATTTATTATCTTCATTATTAGTTTCAGCCCTCCGTGTAACAGAGGCATAGCTCGTCTCACCCATATAGGACCCTACAATTTTTCTGGCCTCCAGAAAGGACACATTTTTCTTATGTTTAACCTCTAGGATTTCTCTTTCTTTTCTGTAAATGTCACAAGATCTTGCATATACCGGATGGTCTTGTTGGCAATTTGGACATCTAAGTGGTTTCAAACATTCATCCTCTTTATGGTTTGGCTCTTTTTCCCCGCATTTGGCACATGTCTGTCGTCCTCTACAAGCGTCCCTGTGGTGTCCAAATTTCTGACATTTGAAGCACCTCAAGGGAGCTGGGACGTACTGCTCAACTCTCTCCAGAGAATAGCCTATTTTGACCACTTTAGGTATTTGTGGTTGATTAAAAGTTAAGATGTAAGTGTTTGTCTCGATTTTTTCACCATTTTTCTTATACTCACCCTTCTTATATTAGTCACTCCCTGTTTTCCCAGGGCAGCTGTCATTTCATCTTCTGTGGCTAAAGCCAGCTCCCAACTTCTATGACACCTTTGGAAACACTGAGACTTTCATGTGGGTAGCTTTTGCACTTGGTGTTATAAAAATTTTTCATTTTTAAGATGTTTTCTGCTTGTCTTTGGCTATCCACCTCAACAAGCAAGTTCCCATTTCTTACTTTTTTGACGTTTTTTGGTGTCACCCGTGCCGAAATAATTTTCTAATTTAGCAAGACAGACCTCCTCCAGTGATTCAATGACAATAAATCTGGGGAAGTCTGCTGCTTCACACTCAGAGTCTGATTCAGATAGGTTACATTTTGTTTTTTTATTTAAAGATGCCATGTCTGGGTTTTTATATTCATTGGCCCTGTGCTCCACCACCCACCACGGAGTCCAACTTTTGAAGGGAATGAACCAAGGAGGTAATCCATTCACCTTGGCTGAGACGGGGATGCACGACCAGTATACTCATATTAGAAGGGAAGTTCTGAGCCTCTGCCAAACTCTGGTTTAGTGCCGAAAAATTCAACAGCGGTCAAAAAGTCTTTTGCTCTCAACACAATTGACCCTCAGCCCCCACCTTCTAGCACATATACGATAAAGGTTTGGTAAATGTTCCACTAAAGTAGATTCAATAGTACAGTCAGGAGAAAAATAAATATATATGTGCTAGGACATGTCGGGACCAGACGATTGATTGGATCGGGCCCAATCTGACTGCCCGTCAGACCAAGTAAGGGCCAAAGTGGTGTGTTGCAAGCCATTGACCACTCTGTTGCCGGATCAATGGCTGCTCAACCACCAGGATTCCATCCTAGCGCCTTATGGGTCGCCACTCACGGCCAACAGGTGGCCTCATTGGGGGGGGGGGGTCTTACCCCTCTACAGTGATGCAGTCAGCGTATTCTACAGCCCCAGCCGACAGAGCCAGCTGGATATAGTTTAACGTCTTATCCAGGACGTGGATGTAGTTTAATGTCTTACCAAGGACATCTCGGAATTGGTTATGCCACTGTCTGTACAACATCAACAAAGGAGAAGGACATACCCCTTCTCAGGACAGGATATTTCTGAGGCTGTACAAAATTAAAACACCAATAAAATAGAGGGATATATCCTGGAATAGGATATGCCTATGATTGTAGAATACTAAAAATATCAACAAAATATAAGGATATACACCTCTTGGTATTGGGTAGGTCCTTCACTGTACAACATTCAAACCTCAATAAAATAGCTGATATTTATGATGAAAAAACAAAGATGTGAAAAGTTTATATTATGCCATTTAAGTGAAGCAGAACTTTAATGGATTATCTTACAACACATAAGTGAAGGATTACCTAAAGCTTTTCTGCACAAACATTTTCAAAACAGATAGACAGTTCTTTATGATTTGGAAAACTTACAAAATACAATCTTCTCATTTCTCATGTTTGCCTGTCCTAAACTGAGGTAAATTTAATATAAATCTTTAATGTGAAACAAATTGAGTGTATCTGTTTACAGACATGTGTAAAGGCTTGAACATAGGTATTTTCATATGTGCAAAAACAAAGAAAACTATTGCAATAGCAGAAAAAATTATTTAAATTTCATTTGAGAAAAATACAAGGAAGTGTTGAAATGTTCTTGAGAATAAAAGACAGGTTTTGAAATGTTTGAATAAATTCTTAAAATCTGTCTTTTATTCTCTCCAGATAATAGATTTTAACATAAAAGTTTAATATGGAACAAAATAAAATACAGTGATGAGGATTTAAGAATTTGTTTTTCAAGTAAAATTGACTTCCTTAGATTAAAATCATGCAAGTTGAGAACAGAACATAATTGCTGTATAGGATATCCTGGATTCAGTTATATCTTCAAACATACATACAAAGTTAACAAAAGTAAATGCTGAATTATTAAAACAGACTTCAAGTATGTGGCAGTAAGTCAGATATAAAATCTAAATTTCAAGTATTGAATGTGACATCAGAAATACGGAAATATCCTCTTTCAACAAAACCTGCATAATATTGTTATTGTTATATTGAAGACAGATTTTACAAGTTCCATTTAATAACATACATTAACCAGAATAATTGAGAGAATGTTTTTGATGACAAAATTGACAATAGGAAAGATTCTATTAGGTTGGTGCAAAAATAATGACGCAGTAATGTCGTTTTTTGACGTTAAATAATACGTCAGAAAACGACCTTATTACGTCATTATTTTTGCACCAACCTAATACTTGGATTTTTATTTGTATTTCTTCTATTTCTGAAAATCGGGGCTGAAAATCGTAAGTTGACCTTTTTTCTTTCTATTTTCTTGCTTATATTATGAGAATAGAATTTTATAACAGTAATGTTGTATAGTTCTTGATGTTAGGGCATGATTGAATTTTGTTTCAAGCTGGTAAAAGTAGACTTTAACAGTGGTTAAGTCTTATAAAGGTTTAAATTTAATATTGTTTTAGTCACATAAGGGCTTGACATGGAACTTGTTTCAGTCGAGTACACCGAAGTATTGAATGTGCTACAGGATTCATTTCAAAACTTTTTTCTATGTTCATGATCATTCTTACTTTAGTCTCTTCAATATTATTAGAGATTGTTTTGTTCATTTCTTACTTTGAATCTTTTAGTCTCAGTTTGGCTTTCCCAAATACTTCTTCCTTTTCATTTATTCTTCATTACGCCATTGATGGCAATTTTTACTACTTTAGTCTCTTCAATATTATTACAGATTGTTTTGCTAATTTCTTACTTTGAATCTTCTAGTCTCAGTTTGGTTTTCCCAAATACTACTTCATTTTCATTTATTCTGAATTGGCTCATTAATGGGAATGTTTACTACTTTAGTATCTTCAATGTTGTTACAGATTATTTTGCACATTTCTTAATTTGAATTTTTTCCTCACAGTCTGGTGTTCCCAAATACTTCTACCTTTTCATTTATTCTCTATTTGGGCATTGGTGGGAATGTTTACAATTTTAGTCTCTTCAGTTTTATGATAGATTGTGTTGCTCATTCCTTACTTTTTTTCTTTTGTTATAACTTTGTTCCTCACTGGTTGTCTTCCTAGTGACATTTGGTAGCAGAATTTAATAATTTTAATAATAATTTAATAAGTTTAACTAACTTATTAAATTATGAATTTGGTACAGTCATTTCCTATTTTTTCTCTTTTTTAAAAAAATTTGGAAGTAACTGCAAACAGGCTGTCATTGTACAAACATGAAATAGCACATTAGAACTGGTGGAAGTTTGAATGATGGGAAATGTGAAAAACATACTAAAGAGATATAAGTGCCAATCTAGTAAGGAATTATGTTTATTCTTTGACCAAATTCCAATTTTCATTTCTTTTTGAGAAATGTGAATTACAACTTTTTTAATCTCATTTCCCTCATGACTCTTCCCAGATTCATATTTTTTTAGATTACTTGTGAATTCTTACAGTTGTCAGCTCTCAGTTTCCACTGATGTGAGGTATTATCAGGTTTCTCTTTGCCATCATGGTAAGAGGAAAACTTTTATAATATTTTTGGTTTCTCTGACGGTAGCGATGCCATTCAGTGTCCTTTTAAATGAATAGCCCCTATGAAAGTGAATTGCATAGATGTGTTTCTTTTTTTTTTTTATTTTTATCATTTTAGAAGCAGAGTCCTGTTCATAATATAAATACAGAAATGTCAGATTTAAAACTTGGCATATATTGTTGATAACTGCATACGATAGATAATATCTTTTTTTTCCAATTTTTAGATAAAATTTTACCAAACAGATTGATGCATTTTCCTTTATGGCTTTGGCTTTATTTTGGTGACAATTGCAAAAACAAAGGGAGGTAATAAATATTTATCATAAATGAATCCTACCATTAGCTTTTCCAATTCTTAAGTCATATGTTACATATATGAAATTTTTTTAAGTTATAAATGTTAGGTTGTAGGGTACAATTTAGCAATATTGTACAAGATATAGAAGTCATTATTGGAAGTAAAATTGTATATGCCATATAGATTTGTCTAAATAGAAAGGTAACATTGATAAATGCACCCTTTGAATGCATCCATTTTTTTTTTGTTTCAGATCTAAATAACAGGTACTTCCAAAATATATCTTGAAATGAAAGCAAATAAATATGACCCCTTGTATTTTTTTAATTTGCCCCCAAATCAGGTAATTATCAAATTTTATTTAAATTTTCAACATTTATTTATTTATGAATTAATTTTATACTGAATGAATTATTAGAAAATGTCAAGGAAATATTTCTTGTCAGTTGCACCCAACTTTTTATATCATAAACACTTTTAAAATTGCTCAAACATGACAAATATTTTCATTAAGCAAAATCACTGGAAATGTTATTTCAATAAAAAAAATTTACACAATATTAAATGAGAACATCTCAAAAATATGTTATGCAACCTTACAAAATATTTCAATATTACTTTTTTGTGGAGTGTTTGTGCTTTCTAAATTTAGTAAAATGAATTATTTTCTTTCAGATTTGACAGAAAAAAAAATCTATAATGAATATTTATTTTTGAAAAATTTATTCAGTGCAATTTTGAAATTTTTCTAATTGCTGATAACTACAGAGATTTTTTTATTAACTAAATATATGGTTGAAGAATAAAAAATGTAAACTGACTGTAATTTGCTAGACTATGTATCCAAACACAAAAAATTTAAATTTAAAACTTTCAAATTACACTGTCACCTCCCCTTTGTGCACAACAAAAACATGACTTTAATAATATTTTTCCACATTATTAATTAATCCTTAATTTTACAAATTTGCTTTAAAAGATACCTCTAGGACAGACATTTGATTTTTAAGATACTTTTAAAGTACATTATTTACATTATTCGGACTATTGTCCTCATCTTTGTTACCATATTTATTACAACATTTCGGCCGTTGTATGCTCTGGCCTTCTTCAGGTGTTTGGAATGTCAAACTGAACCCTTTATTTCACTCACTGTAGACTGTTCTAGTTTAATGGATGTCAGTTATCAGTTATCTCCTGTTAATTACCCTCTGAAAGTTCTTCACTGCCTTAACTGGGTATTAAACTCACACTCTTTGGGTCCTATCACTGGATCTAACCAACATCTTTATCCACTGTGTCATGTGTCCTTGAGGACATCTGTGTATGAATTTCTGGGTATTATAAACCTCATGTCTTCAGCTTCATATTTTTACCAGTGCTCATATTGCAATTTTTGCTGTTATCATTGCATGTTTTTACCACAGCTCATACTGCAATTTTTGTTGTTATTATCACTTTTCTCTGGCACTCCTTATTACTGGTTCTCATATCATATTCATCTTTATGTTTGGTCGTCTCAGGAGATTTTTGTGACCTAGCATATGTGCTGATTCCTTAAGTTTACGAATTTTCCAATGGTGTTCTTTGTCTATGATCTCAACCTGATCCCACAGAGGGTGGTGATCTCCCTTCTCTCTCCATATGTGGTCAGCCACACCTGATTTTTCCACTACCCCTCATGTTACAGCTTTCTGGTGTTCTTGAAGTCTTACCTTAAGGAGGTGGCCTGTCTCCCCTTTATATTTTTTCCACAGTTGCACAGGATAGTGAACACACAGTCTTAAAAAGCTTGCACTGTTGAAACACTCCTATGCCATAAAATCAGCACACTGAATTGAGGCTAGACATTTTGTCACCATCTTCTCATTCCTAGGGTCTGAGCAAATTTTGACCAGTGACCTGAGTGTTCAGGCTCAGGTTCCTCACGTTAAACTCTGACCTTGTGTTGCATCTCACCTCATTGGAGAGGCTACGGGTAAATACCCACTCGGTGAGAGGTGTAGCTAGGGTGATTGGGTAATATCCAGACCAGCAATCATAAATGACCATCAACAATCACCCTCGACTAAGACTGCCTTTGAGCATCAGATCAATGCACCAAATATCTGTCGACCTTTGCTGACTGCCTATTGTCCTTCGACACCTGTCAAGTGGTTTCGTCTTCATCTTCTGGTTACCAACAACCTTCTGGCCTAGGCTACAACTACCAGCCAGTAACAACCCAACACATCAACTGTTTGTCAACCTTCATCAGCACCACTCAAGTTGCTCCAGTTATCACCAACTGTTGGCACATCTAAGACCAACAGTTAACTTCTAGTACAACCATCCAGGACATCTAAAACATCTGGATTATTCAATTGTATTTTCTGTCTATGTAGAAAATTTAGCATAGTTTATCCAAACTTCTTGTTCTCATTATCTTTGCCTTAGCTTGTGTCACTTCTTCAATTTTAACGACATTGAAATTCGGACTCCACAAAAATACATATGTCTTACGAGTGGTAGTTAAAAATTCATTTTAAACCTTGGGTATTAGCAGGTATAAAAAATTATTTTTACTTTTTCACTGAAAATTATGCTATTATTTTTCAAATAAAATCAAAATTTTACTAAAAAGGAGACATTTCCCTACACACAAGCCACCAATTTGCCACTATGTGGAATGCTACGTAGTGGCATGCCACTAGTGTTTATAGCTGGTGGCCCACTGTCAAACCGCTGGCATGTTCTTCTTGGCACTGTTACAACTAGAGGCTAGAGGCTCACCAGTAGCTGCCACCCGAGAACCACTGGCATTGCCATCAGTGGCCTGCCAGCAAGCCACTAGTAACTTGCATATAGGGAAATTATTTTAAATGTGTTTTAACATTACTAGTCATAAAAATCAAGGTAAAGATAACACATTTGAAAAAGATCTGTGATCGCTTTGATACAATCATTCTATTATGAACAGGATCCCACTTCTAAAAACATCATTTTGTTTTTAAATTCTGATAATGTTGTGCTTTAGAAGGTAAATGAATGCTGTACAAGAAAAATTATTTCTCATATTTTGCAAGCGGACCAGTTTCCATCAACAGAAAAAAAGTTCTCTCCCTTTGAAATTTAATTCAACTAGCAATGATAGGAAAAATAAATTATTTTTTTATATTATTTTATTTACAAGAGAGATAAAGAGATATTTTTTAGTTTAAATTGATTCATTTTAAGATTGTATTTAAAAAACAAAAACAAATTAGTAGTGTAACCTAATCGGTTGCTATGACAATCATTTTGAGCAGGAATAGAATTGAAACAAGTAGACGATAGTAAAAACAAAAGTAAGTTATACAAATCAATCAGAGAAAATTTTGTCCAGCAAATGAACCTGTTTTATTGCAACTTCATTCTTTTTATTTTCCTTAGAAATCAAAATTCTGGGTTCATTAAAAGAGAAAGAACATGAGTACAGAATTTATACATTTTTTTTTTTTTTTCAAATGGAAATCTTTCAGATTTGGCCAAACTTCAAGCTTATTTAAGCTAATTAAATAAAATAAAATAAAAAATAAAAAATAAAAATAAAAATAAAAATAAAATAAAAAATAAAAATAAATAAAAAATAAAATAAAAAAATAAAAAATTCCAAATAAAAAATTGTTTGCTTTATTAATTTGTTGGGAACAAAAGAACTCGACTACAGAGACACTTAAAAAGAACTTAAGAGTATTTATGAAAACTAGCAAAAAATAAGGACAAATGTGATGCAATTGTTATTTTTGCCTTTGTTGTTTTTTCATTAAAAGAAAGAAACATTTTACCATGGATGACTCAGAAACATTTCAATTTCAGCCAGGGAATTTTGTGAAGGGAATGTCTTGTAAACTAGTTGAGGTAGAGCTTTTCCGTGAAATGAATGTATTGCCAAGTCAAGGTAGGCCAAGGTGACAGCAGGTGTTGGTAGGCCAGTTCTGTGGAACAGAGGTTGCTGCATCAACTGTGAAGAGAATGCCTTGTAAGCAAGTCAAGAAAGAGCTGTTCTATGGAACAGAGGTCGCTGGGGTCAACTGCAAAGGGAATGCCTTGTAAACGAGTCGATGTAGGTTGAGGTGGCAGTGTGGGTTGATATTGATGAAGAATTCTGGCTGGAAGGAATTGAGTTTAAGATTTTTTGAGTTGAAACTGGATAGCTGAGGTGGTAGGTCAAGCCAGGAAGTGGTGGCGGTGAAGGATGCAGCGATGGTGGCTGTAGCACCTTGTGTGGTGGCTGGTCCGCAACTCTGTTCTCTTGATGATGAGGTCATGGCAGCTTGTTAGCCGGTCTGGTAGTCCCAAGGGGCATTCCTTTTACTGGTGGGAATATTTGCAGTTGGTCACCACTGGAGTTCACCTTGTAGACCGATTTTTTCTTTTCAATTTCATCATTTAGGATTTATTTAATTATCGCTTTCTCTAAATTTAATAATGTCTTTCTTTATGTCTTGTTTATTTTCCTTCATTTTTCTTGATGCAATTCTATGTGAATGCAACTTTATGACTTTCCCCTTTTCTTCAATATTATTGCTTATTTCTTTGGTTATTTGTAATTTTGTCTCGTCTAAACTCAAAATATATTTTGCCTCTTGTTCATTTTCAAATATTTTCATTGTGGAATTGTCTGAAAATAAAACTTTAAGATTTTCTGCTCTTCAGTTTCATCAACAACCTAATAGGTTATTAATTTATTTATTTCTCTCTGTAAGACAGAAAAACACCTTTTTTTTTTGTCTTTTCAATATCATCTCAGATTGGTGTCATCATTTGTTACTTTATTTTCAGGATGCCTGTCTGGCAAATTTGGTTATAAATGTCAGGAGACATGTCATTGTGCTAACAATTCTAAATGTAATAAAATAGATGGGCGATGTCTTGATGGAAAATGTGAACCTGGATACACAGGAGATAAATGCCAAACACGTAAGGAATATTCTCTAAGAAATTGTTTCTGTCTTTTTTGCCTTAAGAAATGTGCGAAAGAAAATTAAATATATATAATGAAGGTCAATGTTTAATTTGAAGAAAACAAGTCAGTGTCTTATCTATTTTTATTAGAGGTTTATTCTTTTATCTTCTCTATTTTTAAAATTGGTCTGCATGGATTTTATAGAAATGTCTATGAAAATGGATGTCATTGGAAATATTCTTCACCCTCTGTAATATTTTCCTATAAAAGCTCCATTGAATGAATTGGAAATATTTTTCTATCACTCACTTGCTAATCCAATAGAAATTATATTTTAGACATAAATTTCTTTACTCGTTATAATATTTATAGCATCCGAGTCTAAATCCATCTTTGTTTCTCTTTTTGTGATGAACTGAAAGAATTCATTGATTATTCACGAGAAATTCTTTTAAAATGTTTAGAATGTCCACGTGGACGTTATGGAAATGGTTGCAATGAAGGATGCCATTGTAGAGTTGTTAGGTACTGCACATCTACATCATGTTTCTGTGCTGATGGATGGATGGGAATTGGTTGCAATGAAGGTAAGTCAAATAAAACGTCAATTTTAGATTCACATTCATATATTCAATATATTTACTTTTTATAACACAAATACTATAATGGTGTGACATTTAATACGGGAAATAAAAACCGAATTTTTGTTTTAAGTAAAAAAAGTTACCTCTCTTGCACTGATGATGATGATTATGATGATAATAATAATAACGATATGATATGATTTTTAATAATAATATTAATTATTTTTAATATTTGTAAAAAACATATTTTACAATAAAGGTAAAGAAACTCTTTAAATTGATTAAAGTGTCATAATGTGGAATTCATTAGAGAAATAGAATTCGAATTTTTTTTTTCTTTTTCTGGCTACAAAATCAAACAAATCATTTAATTTCGGGCAGCTGATGGAGATCGCCGAATGCTGTCGGTTATTTCCGCCACCCATTGCAATAAATATACGCTTCCTTGCTACACATTTTCAGCGGGAATCGATTTGAATAATTTAAAAGATTGACAAAGAAAATTTTACAAAAATAAAATAATCCGAAAAAATCAAGCTTTTTTTTTTGTGAAATGAAAACAAAAAATCGTTATCCTCCATTAAAATATTTGTCTAAACCTAAAATCAAAGAATATCAGATTCAAACAAAAGTTTCACTACTTATTAATAGTGAATTGATATGTTGTGGATTGTTTTTGGTGATGCGCCGGACTTAGCTGAATATCCTTTTTTTTTTTATAGATAGATAATTTTGTTTTGGGGTTAAAAAGATATCATTAGCCCACAACTGAAATATATAAATAGCACATAAATCATATACAATATACAATACAATAAGCATGAACAAAAACGATAAAATGCTTTAGTATACATTTCAGAAAAAAATTGTAAAAATAAAATAAATAAAGGTAAAGATTCTTTTGATTGATTAAAGTTGTTGTGGGGCCAGATAAGGATGTCGCCCCTGCAAGCTATTTGTTTTTGAAGAAAGGTGTGAACTGCCAAGACAATGAGGGGACAAAGGCGGTGGTTTAAAAACAAACATCAATTTTTATTTTTACAATATGTACAAGTATGTACTGTCAGGAGAAAATGCCTGGATCGGTGTTGGGTCCTGGATGACCGGTTTGATCAGGTGAACAGATTGGTTGTATCAGCGGCAGTAGCTGCCCTGTTGCTGAGTGTAGTGTTATCGGCTATGGTAGCTGGTCGATTGCCAGGTTGAAGAGTTGTCATCGGCAGTAGCTGGTCAGTTGCTAGGTCAAGGTGTTGTCAAGATGATTAGGGCGAGTTCCTAAATAGGGCTGAGTCAGTGAGATGATACGTCTTCCAGGGCGGATCAACCGGGGAAGTGGAATCGCGCCAAAGGGTATCTCTCGATGAAGCACGAGGAAGATCACAAAGGCATCCTGGAAGAAAAACTTTCTGCCCAAAATGCTAACCATGTAGCCTTCAATCAGCCTGCACAACCAGCGAGGTGAGTGATCTGTTAATTCCCCTCTCCAAGTTCTCTGAAGAACTTGGAGAGGGGAATTAACAGGAGATAACTGACATCCATTAAACATGGCACGTGGAACTAGAACAGTCTACCCCAGTGAACAAAATAAAGGGTTCAGTTCGACATTCTAACCACCGAAAGAAAGCCAGAGCATACAACAGCCAAAACATTATAATAAATATACAATAAATATTATGACAAAGATGAGGACAATAGTCCAAATAATGTAAATAGTGTACATAATACCTCATCTCAGAAATATAGACAGATACAGTCAAGTTTTTTGAATTCTCATAAACTTGTATATCGGTTGGTCATTGCAGATTATGTAACAATGTTTCCCCTATCAAGGAGTGTTTGGTCGATTTGAACATTCTAAAACCCTTTATTCTATATTCAACACCATCACTTGATAAAACACCAGAAGTATTGAAACAAAATGGCTATTTTGTAGTGATTTTATAACATATTTATGTTATAATTTTTGAATAAATTATGTTTGCTATACTCTGTATTGAGCACTCTATTAAGAATAGTATTTTTGGTTATTGGAATTTATTCCGTATACACCAATCCTATACTTGATATTTATGTATGCATGTATATATGTATATATACATGTATTTATGTATGTATGCATGTATGTGTGTGTGTATATATATATATATATATATATATATATATATATACACACACACACACTCGCATACACATGTATATGTGTATATAGGTGTATAAAGGTATATATATGTATATCTGTGTGTGTGTGTATATATATATACATATGTTTGTGTGTGTGTTGCAAAAGGCTGTTTTTGTATTAAAGAAATTTGTCTGAATTTTAGAAGTTATTGTTGTTTTAATGATTGTATTTACTTTTTTCATTCATCTCTTTTACTGAATAATTGCAGAAGAAAATACTTCAATTTAAATAAAAATTTTATCTAAAAGTTAATATTACTTTTTTTCACGCCAATTCAGCTGTTGTAAACTTAATTCTGCCAATTGCATTGGTTCCTATTCTGGTAATTTTTATTTTCATTCAATTTGTGATTTGCCTCAGGTGAGATTTACATTTTTCGTATAATAAATTGATACTTTAAGAATATATTTTGAATATGGATCGGCAAATAAAATTTGGATTTATTTTGTAGATTTTAAGCAATATTAAAGGTCATTATTGTTAAGCAAGAATGAATTTTTCGTCAGATATTTTAACACAAAGTTCCTAGTTTCTATCAATCTTTAAGTGACTTACAGTTATCCCTTCTTTATTCTGTTTGTGCTTTCAGGGATCAGCAGAGGCTGTAGTCTGTATTTTCATTTTTTTAAAATTTGAGCAAGTAAATGGTTTTACACTTAAAAGCCAAATTTTATCAAATAATTTATTTAACTATTGTATACTTCTCAATTTAATGTTTGTGACTGGCTGTTGTTGAGTTTATTTATGTTGTTGTTTCTTTATATTATGTTTTGGTGAAGTTTCTAGGAAAAATTCAAAGAGAAGAAATCATCATGTGAAAGAAAATTCTGGAAACATTATTCCCATGGAAACAGGTGAGTATATAATGACATAAAGAGGATGAGGGTAGTTCCAAAAAATCTTCTGGCAACTGATGTTTTGGTAGAAACTGAGAAAATATATGCAATGGATGATTAAGTTGACCTGTTTGACATTTGTGTTTAAAATGTTATTAAAAATTAAAAACTGACTTTTAACAAGAGAGACCCTGACTTCCAGTGAGAGAAAGATACTTCCCACCAATTACACATTTTAAAATGTTGTATAAAATGTAAATGAGAAGATTGTTGAGAGAAATGAGTGTTGCTCCAAAGTTCTTGCTCAATCCATTTCCAAGATCAGACAAAATGACCAAAACATGTATTATTTTTTAAGTGCTTCTTGTTATTCATGCCAATGATTTTTCATGTCTCCTTTGTAGTTTTAAGAAAAGTCAAGTAATAACTGAAATACATGAAAAGATGATGACATCAGAAAACAAAGCAAGAAATAGTAAAATGGATTTACAAAGATTGTCATTCTTTCTTTCATTGAAATCATATCTTTTTCTTTTACTTTCTTTTAATACACCAAAACTTTAAGTCATTTGCTGATGATGATGTGAATAAACAATGAAATGTTATCAAAAGATCATATTAAGGATTTCCATAATTATTTATCTCCCTTTTCTTTTAAAACTGTGTATATAACAAGTTTGTGTTAATTTTATATTTTTAAAAAGAATCATTATACAAAAATGAGTGTAAAATCTGATGGAATTCATTTACTAATTCATTAATAAAGTAAAATTTTGAATTCAATTACTTACACCACTTTAAAGTTTTGTTGATTTTTATATTATTTATAAAACATCACTAAAACAAGCTCTCTTTGAGTCGTAATTTTCAAGATATACATTTTAAGAATTTGGCAATTCTCTGACATTGGGTAAATGGCCTTGAAGAAGAATCTCTGTTTTGTTTCTTCTCATTTTAGTTTACAATTAGCATACTTAACACATGAAATAGACCCATGGGTTTCTCTTTCTTCATATCATATCTCCTTTCTCCTATAGCAATCTGCTTCTGCTTGGTACTCTAAAAAGAAGCAAAAGTTCCCACTACCCAGAGGTTTTACATAAACAATTTATTTTATTCCATACAATGCTTTTGTCCCTCTCCATAAAAACAGTCTCCTCATTAACTTAATTTCTTTGAAGGCATTCAAATAAACAAAACTTTTTCCTCTACTTATTCATACAAACCAATCACACACACGCACACACATATATAATTGTGTATTTGGGCAGTAATACTTCTTTTACTTCTTTTATACAAGTTTCATTAAAGTTACTGTGATTAAAATTTTTATTTAATTTTTCTTGTGTTCATGTAAGTGTTTTTGTTGTATAGTGTTGCACATAGTCAGTAGTCAACCTCCTCTTGTCCGACTCTTTGCTCCACACTTTATTTCTCTTATAACAACATATGCAAATAGGTAAAAATCCTATTTGCAAATCACACTGCATCTCCCTGAACTAAAAGGTTTCATGCCTTTAGTTGTTATTGAATCTGTTGCAGATGTGTAATGTGTGTTGGAGAGGAATAGAAGGTTTGGATTATCAGAAGGCTTAAAATTGTGTGTTCAATAATCTTCCATCCACAACAATTAATAAAAGATAAAGAAATAAAGATTCATAAACATCTTGTTTCAAAATGTAACAATTGAATTTACTAATGTTTGGTATACATGCATGAATACTGAGTAAAAAGGTTAGACAGAGTTGTGTCTCTTAGATTAGGTAATATTTGTACTGAAGTTCATAAAGTGAAAGTAATTATTAAACTGTAGTTTAGAAGAATAAAGTTTCTTTAGCATGTTTGGAATTGTGTATTGTACAAGTCGGTAAAAGTTCAGAAGAGATTCCAGAGTTCGTACTTGCGTGAATGTTGGTAATGGTTTTAACGTCTGACTGCATTAGTTAAGATGGGAGTTCTTGAAGATTAAATCTTGGCAAATGAGATGCGAGAGAAAGATGAATGAAAAGAAACAACTCAGGGAGCTTACACGTGTTCTGTTTTTATAATGGTCGTGTATCACGTGGGAGGCTCCAAGCATATTGAGCGGGAAAACAGATTTGTCGTGTGCCGGCGATATGATTGGTCAGAACTGACCAATCAGTAAACTAGATTGAAGGTGATTAACCAATGAATGCTTGTTAATATTTGCAAAATTATGATGGTGAAAATTATAACAGGAATAGTGCATTTCCTAGCAGGGGTTAACTGGCTTGTTGTGGAAGAGTCCACAAACCTCTTCTACAACCTCTTTCCACTTCTCCCCCATGAGGTTTATGTCCTATTCCTTTTAATGGAGATTTTGGTTTCATTTCCTTTTCTTCTATGTCTGAGTTACTCCTACAATCATACAAATCTTTTTTCAGATTATTTATCTCCCTTTTCTTTTAAAATTGTCTACATAACAAGCTAAGTTGGTTTGTAGCTTTAAAAAATGATTATACAAAAATGAGATTGATGCCTGATAAATCCATTTACTAAGTCATTAATAGTCAAATTTTGAATTAAGCAACTTGCACCACTTTAAATATTTGATGATTTCTCTATTATTTATAAAGCATCACTAAAGCAAGTTTCTTCAGTAGTAATTAGTAAGATATAAATTTAATGAACAATGAGTCAACAGCTTGGGTAAATGGCCCTGAAAAAAGAGTGTAAATTTTCTTTTCTGTTTCTTCTAACTTAGATTGTCTAAAATTTTAAAACATTCTTTAATTTCCTTACAGAATGAATTCCATTAAAAAAATACACTTTTCTATTTACAGGCATTTTACAAGAAAGCAATCAAGAAATCCTCACAGATGGAGATATTCTGGCTGAAGATATTTACGATGATACTGTTGTATTGACAAAAGAAAATTTCTTATCTTATGTTCAGCAATTGAAAATGAAAGCAGACCCATTTTCAAATGAGTTTTCAGTATGTAATTATTGTAATTATTAATGTCATACATACAGACAAGTTATCATGTATAGTTAGTTATTTCAAATATGATGTGATACATTTATTTTTATATCAAGATAAACCACCTTGAAAAGGTTTATTAAATCTAAAAATAAATACAAATCTATTTACTATCTGGATAATATGCATAATATTTACTAGTTTGACCTTTTTTTTTTTTTTTACAGTGGTGTTCACCCTGTACAAGAACATGGGTTCACTCAAGGTAGAGGGTTAAAGATTAATAAGTAGAGCTTATGCAGATATGTGCAGAAGATAACAGTTAACCATAGACTTGAACAGATTGTAGTGATCGGGAAAGCAGTCTCTTGGGAGTTAGTTCTAAAAGGCAGCAGTTTGTGGGAACAAGCTGTTTCAGTAGAACTTACATCTCATCAGGGGCATATGAAGGGAATGAAAGTGGTTTGCTACAATGTGCATGGCATTGCCTGTCTTAGTAGTGAAGCTTAGGACTGGTGGAATTAAGGAGGGTAGTTCCTCTGAACACTCACTATGGAAATAGTGATAGAGCAGCGAGAGTCTTTCAACATCTCATCAGTGAGAAAGAGTTTGCAGAATAAAAAATAATTTGTCACCTACAAAGACACCGAGATGCTTTTGGACTTATCCAGAGTGGAAAGTGAAAATTAGGCAGTAGTACTCTATTTTTGGCCTGGTCTGGCTCTGATTTTTCCAGCATCTTTAGCGATGGATCATATGTATGGGTTAAGTTTAAGCCCTAATAGGCACTCAAGACATGGGCCATTCCTGAGGAAACATTCATTCATCACTATTGGTGAAAGTGCATATGTAAGTAATATTGTGTTTGGTCAAATACTAGTAGTCACACTCACAGGAGATACCTGCATCTATAACTTGGATTGAATTGTCCAAAGATAATTCCATAACAATATCTTTCATCATGGCATCAAGAGGCTCCACCAAAAACTATTGCATGGTCCAGAACCCATTCACAAAATGGCAGTACAATAGCCCTAATATTATACACCTGCTGATAGGATAGCCTCCTTTGAAGTTACTCAAATGCTCAGATTCCTGACTGTCAGACAGATAATGCCAAAACCTTGAAAACATTTACCTCCAGCAACCTTGATGAAGGGACAAATAATCCAGGAAAAAAGATACAGGTGCGTGCATGTCCTGACACAGAATTCAAGGCAACAGAACTTCTCCATGGGCCAGAAATATCATATTAGTCTGAGACCATACGTACCAAGACAATTTTGCTCATATATATATAGACTAAAGTCAACCTCCTACTAGGAGAAGGGGGTTGACATAGGTTGCTTAGGGAGGGGGGTGTATCAGCATTCCCTACTGCCATTTGATTTAATATTACCTGAGGAGAAAGGTTAATTGGACTGGAGCTACATTTATGGGTTGGTGGGGATTTCTTTTCTATCTAGTACCTGTGTTAGGTCAGATTACTTAAGGAAATGTGAGTGTGGCATAAACTATTAAATTTTAATTTAGTATCAGTCAAAATATCCCCTATCATAATAAAGGTGAGTTGGAAATTAAGAGTAGCCTTATTCCATAGACAAAAAATTCAAATTATTTGTATAAAAGATCACACAGCTTACATTTTGGGCTGACTGATTTTCTGCTTCATAATTTAGGTAAAAATTTCAGGCTAGTCCTGCTGCTTGAATTCAATTGATAATCAACATGTTTATGGTACTAATGACATCCCACTACCAATAGATGGAGACAAAAAAGGCTGTTAATTTGGCAAGGAAGTAATTGATTCAAGAACAACATTTTTTTTTTTTACATTTTACAAAAAATGAAAAGTTGATTTTTCACTTAAAGACATGACCAGTTTAGTTTATCAAAATTCTTTTGAAGGAAGCTACATGTGAATGCAGAAATTATCTTCAAATAATAATTCAGATTATTAAGTGATATGTTTCCTTAACAGATTAAATGCAAAATTAAACAATGAAAGTTATTTACTGGAAAGGAGAGAAGAGAAAAAAAGACTGGGAAAGAAAGAAGAAAAAAATACATACATATATATATATATATATATATATATATATATATATATATATATATGTATGTATTTTTTTCTTACATTCAAGGAACTGTAGAAATTTCATGAGTGTTAAAAACTAAGATAATTCACTATGCTATGCATTTGTTTGTCACTCATATTTTGGGTGTATCTCCTCATTCTCTTCCTGATCCAGTCCAACTTTTGATGTATGTCTAATGATTTTACCTTTCAAAGATATTTTCATATGTAAAAAAAAAAAAAATAAGAAATGCATCCTCTCTTTTATCATTCTTTTGCTCTCTCTTTCCATAAAGAACACAATTTAAACATAGTTAGAGATAACAAATTAAAGTCAAATTTATACAATTATTAGAAAATATATATATCTATAACTCCCCATCAATTTTTGTCCAGCCAAGTTACACATACATCGCACTCTACTCAAAACAAATTTTAAAACAAACACAAATATGACATAGTGTTGGCCATCATCGATGCAACTTTCGCTTGCCACAGATGTCTACAACTACATCTGTGTGTTTTCCTTATATAGGCTATAAGTGAAGCTGGACATCAGAGAGAGGTCAGAGAGAGATTTCCCACATGTACGCTAACCATAGAGGCTACTCAAGAGCAATGGCTGACTGCCTATCTGACCATTAGGCTGTGAAAATGGCCTGTGAACACAGAAAGAGAATGGATTCTACTATTAATGTGGCAAGCTCAAACTGATAGCCAACAAGCAGTCAGCCAGTTTAAGCATACTTTTTTTTTGCGCTCTCATTTCACACCTTGTACACCAAACACTTAGATGCTACACTATACTACTTACCAGTGACATTTTCATATCTTGTAAATGAAAGCAAATCTTTGGTCATTCCTCCAAGCCAGTGTCTAATTGGTTTATTTCCTCCAATCAATTTCCACCTAAGGTCAACTGGTGACCATGCAAATGAACATGACTGTAAAAATGGAAGATGTCTCATTGTCAGTTTCAGACATGTCCAAAGAACAACATGAAGCAAGACTAAACATCATCCATTTACCTCCTTTTAACAGGAAAAAAACCCTCAGACCTGCTTCAACCAAGTACAAGCTTTATTGCAGATCCAAAAGGCACACAGGTTGAAAATGATAAAAAAATGATGCTGAGTTTCATTAACCAAACTGTTCAAAAAAGCCATGTATCATGACACCAACACAAGCAAGACAATTGCAGAGGGAGAAGATCCAATAGCAGACATCAGAGTTTAAGCCATGATTGAAAATATTGTTGGTATCACTGGCATCATGGAATTAATGCCAAGAAATGTACAACCCCATATGTATTACACACTCCCACAGCAAGGATAGTGACAGATTGACTAGTATCATCAAACGCAAGTACCAGATCTTTCAAATGTAATCTTTTCCACAACACAGACAAATTCTCTGGCATGTGATTTCTAGTCTACATGGGTGATGATTTAAGCATTTTACCAGCAACACAAAAACAAACACCCAACAAATTCTCCCTAGTAGAAGTGAACAATCCCATTGTAAACACTGACAGAGGAAAATCTCTCACTTTGGATATTGGACTTACAATTTCACTACAATGGACATTTGTAAGTGCTGACGTCAAAGTGCTGATTATAGGACAAATTTTTTGTGCCATTATGATCTTATTGTCAACTTTAAGAGGTAACATTTAGTGGACAGCTTAACATCCCTATTCATGAAGGGTTCACCAACGAATACCCCTTCGATGGAAATCAGATCAGTACTGCCTGATAACAACACCTATAGAACATTGATAAAGGATTGTGGGAGACATAACCAACACAGTGACGCAGAATAAAAATTTCAAAACATAATTTGGTGCATTGTATAATCACCACTTGACAATCAGTACATGCAGAACCATGGCAGTTATCACCAGATAACCTTAAAATTGTCTAGGTAGAATTTCAATGGATGCTGGATTTAAATAAATCCGTCCGTCCAGAAGTCCTTGGGAATACACATGGTGCCAAAGAGAAACAGCCCAGACTGAAAACTTTGTGGAGACTACCGAGCTCTGAATAGAATAACAACACCAAATAGGTATCCCACCCCACATCTACAGGATTTTACTTCCACATTACTACAGAAAAAAGTATTCTCTAAAGTAGATCTGATCTGATCTGATCTGATCTTACAACCAGACTCCTGTGGCTGAAGAAGACATCAAAAAGACAGCCATAACAACACAATTTAGACATTTTGAATTTTTAAAAATGCCTTTTGGTCTCAAAAACACAGCACAAACATTTTAGTGTTTCATAGACAAAGTTTTTCTTGGACTAGATTTTGTGTATGCATACATAGACGACATACTTATAGCTAGTACCGACAAAACAGAATACTAGTCTCACATCTGACAAGTTCTACAACGTTTGTAAGATTTTGAATAAAAAGTCAATCCCAGCAAATGCATTTTTAGTGTTTCATCTTTATCTTTTCTAGGTCACAGGATAGAAAACACAGGTTTAACACCTTTACCTGAGAAAGTAGATGTCATATGTTCTTTTCTAATGCCAAACTCCTTAAGACAATTAGGGAGATTTAGTGGAATGATGAACTACTATGAATGTTTCATAATGCATTGTTCACAGTTACTCACACCACTGATGACACTAGTGAAAAGCAAATCAAAGAAAAATGTGCAGTGGACTAATGAAGTGAAATTAACATTTGACAAAGCCAAAGAAGACTTATGGAATTGCACCAAATTGCAATACATCAATCCAGAGGTGAAATTGTCCGTTGAAACAGATGCATCAGAAAATGCAATAGGTGCCATATTACAACAAACTTTAAATGAGGAAACAAAACCTATATCACTTTTTTTAATGAAATTATCTCCTGCACAACAAAGATACAACACTTTTGGCAGGGAACTACTAGCAATATACACTACTGTCAAACATTACAAACATGTATTAGAAGGAAAACATTTCACAATCTTCATGACCACAAACCGCTCACATATTCCCTTGAAACAATAACAGATGACAGACATATTGAAGGGAGCTATATATGAATGCAGGAATTATCCTCATATAATAATTCAGATTGTTAAGTGAGACATTTCATTAAGAGATTAAATGGAAACTTAAACAATGAAAGTGATCTGCTGGAAAGAAGAGAAGAGAAAAAACTAAGACAGGAAAAAAGAAAAAGAAAAGGAAAGAAAAAATATATATATATTAAAATTTGAAATTGTATCAAAGAACACATGGCTGGTTTTATATTTATTCTAGATGTAAAGGCATAGCAAAAAAACACAATTTGCACATAGAGATAAGAAATTAAAGCCAAATTTATACAATTATTAGAAAACATATCTCTAACTACCAACTAATTTTCATCTAGCCAACTTACACACACACTGCACTCTACTCAAAACAAATTTTAAAATAAACACAAATATACCTGAGTGCTGGCCTCTCACTTGTCACAAATGTCTACAACTACATATGTGTGTTTTCTTTATATAGACTGTAAGAGAAGCCAGACCGCAGAGACAGAGATAGACTTCACACACATATGCTAACCATAAACACTACCTGAGAGCACAGCTGAATGCCCATCTAACCATTAGGCTGTGAAAATGACCTCCTTTGAGCACAGAAAAAGAACAGATTCCACTATCAACACAGCAAGCCCAAACTAAAAACCAACAAGCAGTCGGTCAATTTAAGCATACTCCTTTTTCATGCTTTCATTTTACATCCTGTACACTGTACATTTGAATGTTACAATATATGACATACCAGAGACAATTTCATATATTGTAAATGAAAATAAATTGTTAGCCATTCCTCCAGTGTCTAATTTGTTTCTTTACGTCAAACAACTCCCACCTTGGATCAAATGTCAACAGCATGAATTTTCAAAAATGTGATCAAAATTATACAATGGTATCTGAATGACTGCCTAATTAGCATAGCTCAGGCTGACTATATAAATGCCCAATTAGTAAGGGTAGTCCAGTTTATGATATGCGAGATAAATGATTATGGCTTGACAGATAAAATACAAAACACTTTGGCTTTAAATTTATTATATTTATCACTCTTATTTTTTGTTAATGCTATGTATCGACATCTGTATTTACAAAAAGCAGCATGTATATACACACAAAAAAAATCAAAATTATTTTTAAAATATTGGTCTCATTGAATTGTAATCATTTTTTCCATTCAAGATTAGTAAAAATAAATTTTACTTAATAACAATGTCACCTAGATGGTACAAATTAAGACAGAATTTTAAAAGATTTAAAACTTTGTAAATTATTATAATTTAAAAAAAAAATGAAAAACAATTCTTGTAAAATTCATTATTCATCAAAAATATTTAAGATAATAGTATCCATAATATATCTCATTCATAAAATAATTAAAAACTTTTCTAATTAAATAATGTCTTAGTTTTTCTGCATTTTTTTTACTGTACAAAACAGATTTTTAGTAATTGGTATTTCGTTTTACAAAAAGAAACTGATGATTTAAATTCTCCAAGGAATTCTGCTTTTAACTAATATAAACATGAATTGGGACAAAATTTAATTTCTCAATATTTTTAAAATTAAATAAATGTTTCGGGTAACTGATGTAAAAAAATTATTTTTAGCAAGATTTTCTGAAAAAAAGTTTTCTAAAATAATTTCATTCATTTGTAAATAATTCCTGAAAGTTTCATTAAAATCTAACAATTATTTGATTTTTTCCAGAATTTCCACATCAGTGTGTTTTTCCCTGCAAAAAAAGATGCTAACACAATGTCTGTACTGATGCAAGAAAAAACAAATTTTTAACCAAAATTTCAAACATTTTAAAAAAGATAAATAATATAATTTAATAATCAAAAAATCCTTTTGTCTTTTTTCTCTTAATAATAACAAAGATTTTGATGATAAAATTTTGTTTTTATTAAGTTTGGGGCATTTATTCATCAAGCAAAGTATGCTCATTTTTTAGGCAATCTGTGACAGGAATCCCCCATATATATATATATATATATATATATATATATATATATTTGGAATATTGAAAGTGATGATTGAAATTGAATAGTGAAATTATGTTATTTTAAAACAATATTGAAATGAATGTTTGAAGATTAAAAAAGAATATTCAAATCAGTATCTATATATTGAAAATGAATGCTGAACTTGAATGTTTGAATACTGAAAATGATCATATGAATATTGAATTTGAATATGTATATATTCAAAAATAAATTTGAATCCTTAAATATTGAAATTGTATAATGAAATGTATTTCTAAATATTGATACTAAATTTATAAATATTGAAATTACCTGTTTGAATATTGAATTTAAACGTAAAAATATCTGAACCCTTAATATTGAAAATGAACGCTAAATTGAAATGTTTGAATGTTGAAATTCAGTAACTGAATATTGAATTTGAATGTCTGAATATTAAATTTAAATATTAAAAAAATATTCAAATGTTTAATATCAAAATTGGATGACTGAATACTGATACTAAATATTTAAATTTACTATCTGAATTGGATATTGAGTTTCTGAATATAGAAATTGAAATATTGAATACAAATACTGAAGTGTATGCATGAATATTAAAAGTGAATGCCATTTTGCTAGAGATTCCCTCAAGAAAGAGGGAAAGCAATCACCAAACTTAGGCTAATCCCCACCATCCTCAAAGACACCAAAAAGTTAATATTTCTCTCATTTGAAATTTGAATTTCTTACTCAGAAAAAAACCAATGCAAATATGAACACAATTGGTAATATCCTTTGAAAATATGCAGAGACAATAGAATGTCATTTATATTTCTTTAATAAGAATTATAACATCAGCTTATATATAGCACAAAAGTTAATATATTCTATAATGTAGATTTATAAAATGATTATTTTGTAATGAATAATAATTAACTTGTCAAATAAATCTAAGATTTTAGATGATAATAATGATAATGAATAAAAGGTAAATATTAAAGATATTTGTTTTTATTTTTTACAGAGCCTTGACAAGCATGTTAAGTATCCATGTAAAACAGGCAAATCAGTTGAAAACATTTGTAAGAATCGTTGTAAAGCCATATTGCCCTGTAAGTATCATAAAGTCTTTGAAAATATCAGTCACAAAATTTTAGATTATCATTCTTGAATTTTACAACATTATGACAAACCAAGACTATGAAGATGAAAAAATCATTGGGAATATTTTATCTATTAAGATGCTAATCAATGGATGTTCTTATTTTTAGATGATCATTCCAGTGTTGTTTTATGCAGTAATGGAACATCAAGTGCAGATTATATTAATGCCAGTTACATCAATGTAAGTTATTTCTTCTTTAAATTTCATTTTATTTTTACACTATCAAGAAGACATTTCTAATATTTCAATAAAATCTTCAGTTGAAAGGATAACAAACTTAATCTATTATTTAAAAATTGAAGTTGACTTTGTGTTCATTTGATGTATAAGTGTTACAAGGCATAAAATCCATTTATTTTTTTTTAATCACAAATAATAGAATATGTGTGCGAGTTTATGTGCATATTTTAAGGTTTTCAGCAGGAAATGCATTTGCATATTTTTCAGAAAGAATAAAATATTTTGGCAATAATTACAAACAAGAAGGCAACAGTATTAAAGAATTTAAGAAAAAGTATAAATTTTTTTAGGTTCATTCAGTTGAATATAAATGTAATAAAAGTCCAGTAACAGAATCATATCAACTAAATGAGAAAATATGGCTCCTCATTTACTGAAAGAATAAAAGAAAAGCCCAATGACATTAGAAGAATAGTATTTGATAAATAGATTTTTAAAAATGCAGTATCAAAGATTAATCATTACTTTCTTTATTAATAATCTTTATTAACAATGTTTAAAAACTGGAATATTGCTTTCTAAATAGAATGACACAATTTCTTAACATCTGTGATTTTCAAAATAAGTTAACCATTATGATTTTTTCAAACTTTCTTTCAAATATCCTTTAATAATTTTTAAAGACTGGTGTACAGTACCACCTAAAGATTCAAGAAATTTGAACAATATGTATGAACTAAATATGATACAGACTTTTGACACTACACTTTGTGAGCACAATCTTTTAGATCAGGGGTCAGCAACTTCTTTGCCTTCAAGGACCAGATTGAGTATTAATGGCAAATAGCAGGCTGGATGAAGGCCATAAAAGATTAACTATGGAAAATTATATATGCTAAAATTTAATTACTAGTGTTGACTATACTTAAAATAATTTGTATTAACCACAGCTGAATGTATTAGGTTGGTGCAAAAATAATGACGTAATAATGTCGGTTTTTGACGTATTTTTTAACGCCAAAAAACGACATTATTACGTCATTATTTTTGCACCAACCTAATAATAATTGAAAAACATCATTTATTCAATTTAAGACATCATTGGAATCATTTGTTTAAAAAGTCATGAAAATACATAGCAGCTAAAAAATTGATGGGAAACTTGATGTCTTTTGTTCCTTGAAAGCTTCTCAGGTTTCTTGATCCCAAGAACAACATATTATCAAGACAGTTATCAGTTAAACTTGTTCTGAAATTGTACTCAGATTACTTCAGTTTGAAAAATAATTGTTCGAACTGAAAAGTGCTTCCAAACAAAGATACCATCTTTTTTGTATGATTCACTAAGTTGGTATATTTCCCACTTGGAAAAATATATTTTGTATAGAGATTGATCAATGAAATGATAGAAAATGTGCACAATTTTTATTTCAAGGATGATGTTCCCATAACTGTAGCTTTTTTTCAAAGGCAACAATATGGTTATACATTATATTTACTTCAAGTTGTAATTTTAGGTTATTTAAATGAGTTGTGATATCAATTTGTTTCAAAAATCAAACTTCATTTTTGATATCGTTTTCAACAAAGCTTCAAAGATGTCTGCTCCAATTATGGTTTCCTTCACAGGAATTAACTAAATAAATTCTGCAAAGATCTGAAAAGTTGAAGTCACTCTTCTCACAAAGATAGCAAGTTGTCACTTAAGTGTGTACTCTCATCAATAGCAAATATATTTTAATTCAGTGCAGGCATTGATTAATTGATTTTTAGCATCTGCTGACATTTCTTCAACCTGTTGTATGACTATCCTCAAAGACAGGCTTCAAATAATGACATTTTTTTCTGTACAAACAATATCCAACACTGACTTTAAAAAATTAAAAAAAAATTTTTTTTTTTCTTTAAAAAAGTCACCATCTGTAAAAGGTTTCATCTTTTCTGCAATGCATCTTGAGATTTCATAGCTGTCAGTTATATTTGCCACATTTTCACCTTTTCTCTTTTTAACAAATGACATTTGTTTTTCAAAACTAGTCTTCAACTGTTCAATTTCATCTTTCCTGCCTTGTCCAGTAAATTTCCTAAAATTTTTCCAATGGTATATCTCGTAATCTCACCTAATATTTGATACCTTATTCACAGCAATGTTTTCTAGACATATAGGACAAACCAATTTCTCACTGTGTTCAATGAAGAAGAAATCTAATGTCCAAGTATCTTAGAAAATTTGGCATTCAGCATCTGCCTTTCTTGGTTTTGCATTCATTGTCATCAAAATTTTTTCCTATGAATAAAATTAAAATTTATATTAAAAATAAAACTATTACAGTTTAGTACAACAATAAAGAGCCAAATTGCAAGAAAACAGAGAAATTATACAAATACATAAGGTTAATTTTATAAATATTTAAATTAATCATTGTTTTAAAGGAATAATTCAATTGTTTTACTAATTTTACATCTGAATAATTTGATTTTTTTAATGGCAGACCTATTCCTTGTCTCTCATATTACAATTGTTATAATACCAGTTGGTTATGACTAATAACTTGGCTATAACTTGTATGCATTATTCTTATTGTTATTATTTTTGTGTTTTGTGAGCAGAAATGATATGCGAAGCCCTGTGTATACGAGGCATTTTTAATTGTTTTTGTTGTCATAGTGTTCACATCCAATTGATGGACATTAGGTAGGGTGAATCAGAAGAAGATTTGTGGAAGCATGTAACAGCAGGCCTTTTATTGTAATTGAAAGCCTCATCTCACATCTATCTATATAATACTAAAAGTCTATGATTGCATCCTTGCTTGTGTGGTGCATCCATCCAGTACATAATGATTTAAGCAAATAAAATTGAAAAATACAAGTTGTTTATACAGTAAGTATTTTTATTTTAACTTCCTTCAAACAATTTTTTTAAGACAGACACAAAGAGATCCTGCTTTGCAGTTTTGTCCAGTTATTTGGAGAGTAATTATTTATATTTCAGCTTTCTTTAAATAAACAATATTATAAATGTCTGACTGATTTTGTGCAATAGCAGTAATTTTAAAACACAATGAACAAGGAGAGTTGGAACAAGACTTACTTTGCCACAGCTTTATATGTAGGAAAATCATTGCTGACTGATGCATTGTCATGGTATAATTGTTCACTGATTTTTCTATTTCGCAGATGTGTCCTCTGACTGTCCTGTTTCAGGTATGGCCCCTTGACTCTTGTTGACAAGCTATTTTTATCACTTATGTTGAGTCAGTGACCAGCTCACAAATTCTGTCTGAGTTCTATGCAAGAATATACTAAGTAGCCCACGCCAGATAATTTGGTGTTCAACTATGCAGACATCATAGAGAGCACATTATGTGACTTGTTATATCCAATCAGGTTCCAGAAACTACTTATTTAATTTTGGAGCCATATTTTGTACAGAATTGTGGAGTTTTTTTTGTTTTTTTTTGTATCTATCGATTTTTGTAGGATTTATTTGAAGGTGTCTCTTACTTGTTTGTGCTTCACTTATTGGCAATAGAATATAGGAGTTTATCCTATACTTTCAAATAATCATCTGTATCAAGTCTCAGTCGAAGGTGGTTACAAATAATTATGAGCCGTATATGTAGCATTCTACTTTATGTAGACTCCTCTGTGGGGTATAGTTATAGCCTCACCTAGCTAGACATTGCTGTTGTGGTTTCTGTAGCAAGTAGGTTTTTTATCAGGTGAAATTGCTAGACCTATTCTAACCAGTTTGGGAGTTGTTGTTCTCCTGGACTGGTTACCAACCAAGACTAGAGAGCCCAGTTCATCTAGCTAGAAGAGACTGATTTATGTCTTTACAAGGGTATGTGTGCAAAAATGAATGCAGCAGCCCCAGCTAAAATTTGAACTCAACACATCAATCCCACTTTTTGTGCTGATAACCAATAAGAAAATGTCTTAGCATAAATTTGAGAAATGTTTCCATACATTTAGTATCTGTTTTCAATGATAACATTCCTGCTATGCATGGAAAAAAATATTGGAACTGTTTCTCTTCTACAAGATTTTTTTTGGAAATGAATATTCACCCATCACTGCATCATACATCACTAGGTTATATGCAGATAAGTTATAAAATTCAATCATGTTATGCCTATTATCTTTTCTATTGTAAACTATTTTTGTTCTAGAGAGCTTAAACATAGATTATTTAAAGGTTTTCTTGAAGAGTTAGATGCTGAATATAGTGACTTGTCATATCATATAGAAGTGTGATAGTTCCACGGATGAAAGGTGCCACAGTATTTTGTAACTCTCAAAGAGAAAATATTTCTAAAACATGTACTAAAAATATTTAATGTGCTTTAGGTGGTATATTATAAATCCTCAAAATAATCTTAATATTAAGCTAATTTTCAAACTAATGGCATCAGTAAAAGCTTTCAAAATGAAATTGAAACTTTTTAGAAGTCAGCTAGCAAAAACTGAAATGTATCACTTTCCTACATATACCTGACATATTCCCATAATAAGTTTAGAGAAAATATGCCAAACAACCTGAAATTCTTCTCACAGAATTTGAAAGAAGTATTATTTTTTCAAAAGAAAATAACATTCAGTTGAAACTCACTGAGGATCCCTTTTCTATCAACCACTAAAGAATTGTCTATAGAATTGTAATTGGAGGTAACCGAATTTCAAGCTTCCTCAGGTTTACAAACAAACCAAAGTAGCCTGTAAGACTTTTACTGAAGTCTGGACAAGAAGATATATCAAAATACCATTCAACTTGCTAAGAAAATGTTCGGTATTTTTTGAAGCACTGACATTTCTGAACAGATCTTCTCTGTCATGAACATAAATAAAAACAAGCAATGTTCTTTTTTCACTGACAAACATTCAGAAGATATTTTGAAAATATCTACTGAGAATATTTTTCTGGAACATAAGCTTGAAGAGATACCATAAAAAATCAAAATTAGATCAATTTGTTTCATGAAGACATTAATCTTATTAAAATGAAGATATAACTTTTGTTTCATTTTAGCTTTGAATATTTTTAGATGTGTTCATGCATCTCTATAACTTGCTTCATAAAAAAACATCCCCAAAAAGCATATACATAGTTTTTAATGTTTTTTTTTCCAGTGCTATTTTATTTACAGATATTCCAATATTTTTTTTAAATATGTGCTAAAATTGACAAAAACAAATGGTTATCTACCATTTTCAACACTCAAGTTATTCTGTTAAACTTTACCATTGGCACCCATTCCCTATATCACTTATAAAGGTTCACACCCATGTCCATTCAATATAATAAAACTGGTACCAATCTGTTTTTCAGTAAGAAAGGTTAGTATTTAATTTTTTTATACTTTTCCTCACACTTCTTTAGCTTTGACTCATGGTTATCTGATAATTTTATTTTTTATTTTAGATATTAAACATTTTTTTTATTTTAATGAGTTAGAATTTTATATGATAAAAAATGTTAATACCTAGTGCCATGTATTTACAGCACATCTGATCTGATGACAGCTTATGTGATGTTTCTAAATGAATCCATGATTTAAATTTGATAATGTGACCTAAAAAATGCATGATGCTAAATCACATAACCTATAAAAAATATTGTGTTAATTAGGTGTTGAATTTTTATAAACCTTAAATATTGAAATGCCTAAAAAAAATACCCAGATTCTAAAAGCAAGGATATTTGGGGTAAATTATGAAAATCTAATTCTAAGCCTTTCTTCTCACCACTCCACCCCAAAGATAATTGGTGCATGCTTATCCATTATCAAGAACAATGCACAATAGTTCATGATATAATTGCTACCAATTATTTTTTTGTTTCAGGTAGGAGACAATTACATTGCAACACAAGGTAGGGACATTTTTATCATCTATATATGAAAAACTGAATAAAAGAAACTATTTTAATAAAAATATTTTAAAATAAATATTTAAATATGCTTACTTTTAAAATTACATCCTTTTTTAAAATGACTGAATTTACTTTTGAATATGATATTTAAAATTTCATTGTCATGTTCAGTGAAAATTCAACGGCCATTATTTGGGTTTTACTCTTGTGACAAAACTTACATTGTAATTGATAAAGATAATAACCACAGCATGAATTTTAATATATATTTTGATCTTTTCATTCTCCAGAAATATAATTGCAATAATTATTAGTGTATATCTAATATTTCAATTTATTTTTATTTGTGATGAATACATAACATATGCTTGTTTAGACAATTAATGAACAAAATGAAAATTATTCAGGATTTTCATATTATGAAAATTTTGACATGATCAGAACTAATAATCATTTACTTTTTAGTATTAAAATATGTTGACATTAATATTTGATATTGAAGCAAGCTTTGAAACATAGTTTCATGAAACATTGTGTTTTTCATTCCATTCTGTATGATCTTTATCTTCAGTTTTGATTTTCTTTTTAATTCACCTCTTAATATATTCTATTATTTTTAGCATCTCTTTTCTCTTTGTTGCTAAAGATTTCTTGACTTCTCATGGTGGATTTCATTTTACATTCAGATTTACTATTTTGCCTTCACTTTCTTTTAACTTCTAACACTTCCCAGTTTCCTTTCATTTTACAATTTTTATCTAGATATTTATCATTATATTTTGATTCCACTTTTATAAAAAAAACTCTCTATCCTTCTCTTCTAAGATGTTTATCCTATTTCATCATTTTTATTAATCAAACCAATCTCATACCTATTAATTTTTTTTATCTCTCTGTAGATAGAACAAACTACCTATTAAATTTATTACATATAATCTTTAATCCTTAAAAAAAATGTTTCCATCTCATGTGTGAAGGTGAATTAATAGATACAACTTAAAAATCTGATAAAATACATTGAATTTTCTACTGAGAAATTCTTTTATCAAACTGTGATAATGAAATATAAAACTAGCATCACAATCTTTGTTGTTTTGATCACTGTCTCTTGGTTCCTGTTTTCCAACAACTTTTGAAGAATTTCAAACAGTACCTCTTATTTCCCTCAGAATTTTTCATCTTTCTGTTGGAGAACAACAAAGGCAGTTATTGTCAGTTTCTTTTGAAGAATTGTGAGACAAACTTTAGCAAGTGAAAAGGTTGTGAATTCAATGACTAACAAGATACTAGAGTTAGCAGCATGTGAAGAGTACACCAACATAAATACTGTGATCAGGATACCAAATATGACAATGTAAATTTGACCAATTTCTGACTTGGTAATAATACATAATCTCTGAATTTCAAAATGATTATTATGAAAGAGTTGCCAATTTTTACAATCACTTTTTTAAATTGTGAGTTGGTTTCTAATATATATGAGATTATTGCATCAATTTAGGAAGAGTTAAATATGTTTGAGAATTCTACTTGATCTATTAATCACTCTCTATGTATCTGAACTTTAAATTTTAGGACCTTTGGAAGGAACAATCGAGGATTTTTGGAGGATGATTTGGCAAGAAAAATGCAACACAATTGTTATGTTAACTGAAATTATGGAAAATGGAAAGGTAAAAAAAAATCTACCTATTCATTTAAATAAGTTATGTATTTGGCACCTAATATGCAAAACATATACTAGTACATATGTAAACACTGCATGTGCAACCAAAATTATACAGACATTATAGAAATTATAAGCACTTTCAGAAAGAGTGTTATTACAAACATCAACAAATGTCTGACTTGTAATTGTACAATAATTCTCTCTGATTGCTGTAGAGTTGATTATGTATAAATTTGTAGGTGTTATTTTTTTCTTTAACATTTTGAACTTTTACAGTATCTTTTAAACCTTTGCTTTTCCAGTGATCATTGTGCATTTGTGAGTTTGAAATTTTAAAAAAATTTTCATCTCAAAGCTGGCATCATACATTCACTATACACTTTATGCTTTGCCAACATATAGAGGAATGGAGAGGACAAAATCTGTTTAATTTTAATATTTTCCCATGCTACCAATGTTACTATAAAACCACCAAACAAAAGCATATTAATAAAGAAACATATTTTATCAATAAGTATGAAGCAATTCAATGAATGAAGCAGAGGCACATCACTCAAAATAGATTCTATCATATTTTTCTTACCATATAAAACCAGTTGCACCCCTTGATTTTTTCATTTGTCATACGCATCAACATGTGGGAATATAAACATTTACAAACTTTTTGAGAAGCTAAAAGTGAAACCAGTTACAGTAAAACAAATTTTTTTTCTGAAAACCTACAAATGGAAGTAAAACAATTAATTTTAATATTTCTCTGTAAAAATACATGTATTATATATATTGGATATATATATATATATATATATATATATATATATATATACATACACTTACACATGAGGCATTACTGAAGTTCTCATCCCAATCCACTACGCAAAATCTGATCAATTAATTAATGAATTTATCTCAAGAACATTTCCTCATATTTAATAACCAATTATAAATTCAATTGAGAAATTCTGAGGCATAATATTTATAATTTTTTCCAACCTTTTCATAATTGGTATATTTCCTGACACATAAGATTTTATTTCCATTGATAATCCAAATTACTCCTCATTGTCTTTGAAAATGATTAACCTTTTTGGAACTTTCAATGCATGCAGTGACTTGAATGTATCTCATCACTTAAAAATTTATTCAATACATCAAATATTTTTGGAAAGAAAAAGAAAGTTCAGAACACAATGTTATATGCCTAATTTTGTCTTATATGAACAAACAATGGCTTAAACTCATTTTGGCAAAACAAGTGACAGGACTTTCTTTCCAACCATTTTACATATAATTTTTTGAATTGAGTCATTCACATTTTTGCAAAATTTGTGAATAAATGTTTTTGATTTGATTATATAACAAAAATCAAATTTTTTCTAAAAGTTTATATAAAACTACATTTCTCATTTCAATAAATGCCACCAATAAAAAAAAATTTTCCTTTTGCTATTGTTTTCAGTTGAAATGCTGCGTCTACTGGCCAAAACTGAATGAAATAGAAAATCATGGAAAATTTCAAATCCAATGTGTTCAAGAGAAACATTCCATGGTCTATGTTTACCGAATTCTGGCAATCAAGAAAGTAAGAAGTAATGCCAAGAACTATTAGAAACTTGAAGGAAAATTAATGATTCACTCTTGAACCTCCAAGTAATATTTCAAATCCCAAGTCACAAAAAGCAGAAGTTAATTTTTCTATATATCTGCTTAAAGGTCACAAAAATAGAGCATTATGCTTGATGTCAAGCTACTTTATATTTATAGAATTTGTATTATAATTACTGGCAAATAAATAAAAGGAACTACTCTATAATTAGCCTTACTACCTTTAAAATGTCAAGTTAACTTTACTTTTACATATACTAATCCCCAATCAGCAGGAGTCTAATGTTATATGATTTTTTAACATGCATGCTTACATTATTTACACTATATGTTGACTATTGTCATCATTTTTGTTGATGAGAACAATAGTCCTAATATAAATAGTGTAAATAAGAGAATTCTTCATTCCTTAAATTCAGACAAAAGAAAACATGCTTACAATTTATTTTCTTTTTGTAACAGTTTTGAAATATTCATGATGAAATAAAAAAGATATGAAAATTGATAGTAATTTTGCATGAATAGTTAGACTAATGAAATGAGTTATTTTGTTAATAAATTTTATTTCAACATAAAAATATGTACTCAGCATATTTTCTTTTTTTTTTTTTCAGAGGTGGGGAAATAAAGGTATTTTTTTCAATTAGTTATATTTCATTTCCTTTCATTTTTTAAAGTAGATGCTATTTTCATTTCAGCTTTTAAACACCAATACAAAAATTAAATCATTATCAATGTGAACATAAATGCAGACTAAATACTATTATTTTTAAGTTCTAAATTAGACTGCAAGTTGCTTTATTTTTTGTATTAGAAGCATTTTCAAGGTATTGTTCTAACAAAAATCTTGCTATGATGTGCTGTTTTTGTTCTTTTACAGTAACAAACAAAATTACAAGCATATATCAAATCATAATGATATAGATAACAATAACAAGATTGAAACAAATAGAGTTTAATGGAAGGAATTTCTTCAGGACAAAAGTATTTATATTGACATAAAGCACAAATTAAAGGCTTCAGCAAAATATTCTTATAAAAAGACTTGAGCTTTGGGTGTGAAAAACAATTATTTCTCTTCTTTTAAGCAAGGGAATGACACTGATGTTCCAAACTTCTACTGTATCTTATCATTGGCTATAAAATCATATCACTTGATTGTTTGAAAGATTTACTCATTATTTAATGAACAGATTTTCTCATGAACACCAACAGGACGTTATAAATTTTCAAAATTTGTCACTGATTTCAAATGGACTGAAAACACATGACTATTAAAGACAATTCCTTACGTAAAAAAAAAAAAAAAAAAAAAAAACTTTAAAAATATGTTTTAGTTTCTGAAAGCATTGTCTTGAAAATAATTGAAATTGATAGAGAGAGTGGGAGGGAGTAAAGCTCACTTGTAGCAAAATGTTTTGACATTAATAGCTGAGATAATTTCCGAAGGTAAAAATCTGTTATTGAAGAAGAAAAAAAAGAAAGTATATGCTTTTTCCCATTCATTTTGACTGGTCAAAATGTAGAAGATGGCAACTAGACATATATCTGATTTCTGAGCTTATATAAATGCACTCTTATAGAATACTACTAGTACTAGATTTAAATACATTAAGGTGGTCAGTCTAGTCTCCTTTGAAAATAAAATAATTATACAAAATATATACGTTTATAGACAGGACCTTCAAGACAAGCATGATAAAGCTTAGGATTTTTTTCTTTTTTATCTTAATAATTCTTGATAATTCAACAATTATCATCCAATTAGTAGTCTCACCAAATCACCATTCTGTAACTTCATACATTTAAAAGTTTTAAATAAGGCTAGTGCCCTGTTACAACAAATTTAAATAAGATCTCTACATAAAAAATACCCATTTATCAATTCCTCAGAGTAATGGCATAATTTAGATAATCTGATAGAGGCTAGAAATAAAATTAAAGTTTCCTCAACTAATTGTCATGTACAACTGCTATATGAAAAGGTTTGTCGCAAGCTTTTGATATCACTTTTAGGTCAAATGACAGCTGCTGTATTTGATCATATTATTATTTATAAGAAATATAAACTCACATGACTTATACATTTTCATATTATGCCACCATATTTAAAAAGGATATTACAGCATCTTAATAAACTATAATTCTAAAGATTTCATATATGTTAATTGCACAAAAAGAGTCTGTGTATAAAGGACACAATGCAGTTTAAATATATCAGGCAATAATAAAAAAGCAAAGACATTGTTGATAAAAGACATTCTGCAGAGATTCTATCCATAAGCTATAAATCTTATTGTATGACAGTCTTTGAGAGAGACACTTTGAGTGAAATTTTGGTAATGGTACCAGAGGTTCTTAGCAATATTTATCAGAAACTTTGGAAATAAATGAAAAGAATCAAAGGTATAGACAAATAATATACATTTATTTGACTTTGATTGGAGTCAGTCTTTGATAATTTGGGGTAGTGAAAGTTCATTTATAAGTCAGATCTTGGTAACATCAGGAGAAAGTTTTGGGTTAGTAGTTGACAGTGTAGTAGTCAGATCTTCATAGTAGTTGTCATCTTGGAAATAGATGTGGCATCAATCTCCTGTGTTTGCTTGGCCCTCAGAAGGGTGGAAAATGTCTTGAGCAGATGACCGCTTAACTTCTTCACATGATACACTTGGATAGTTTCTCTGGTGTTCCCTTCTCTTCTTCTACCTTTCAACTGTCTATTTATATCCTTTTTGAACGGGATCCTAAACTACTGGCACAAAGAATGGTTTCAGCTAATGTCAAATGTTTCTTTGTACTAAATTCTTTAACTAGCCAAAATTCTTTTTTATCCTCTGGAATTCCTTACTTTTTCAATTTGTGTTTTATAGCAGAAGTTATGTGTGGGGCCTCTCTTATTTTGATAAATTTTTAGTCACAATGGCTGAACACAGAGACTAGCAAGCTTCCAACGTTTTGCAGCCATTCTTAGTCTTTTCTTCATTTTTAATTAAGGGTCATCTTCTTGTTAGTTGAGAGAGAAGTATAGAGACAAAAGGCTAGAGAGGGAGATAGACAGAAAGAGATATGGATTTTATAGGAAAGCAAATGCCTTATTTTAATTTTAATTCTTTTTTTATTTTCATATTTTATTTTAAATTTGTGTCCACCACAAATTAATGTTTCAGCTTTGAAACAAATTTCTTGTGCTAAAATATTAGTCCACTTCTTCTAATCCATTTATCAGAAAAAAATATTCCTTGTATTCAAGAAGATGCTTGATCGGCTGAAAGTTTAGATTCTTTTAAGGAAACATTTTTTTTTTTTTTTGATAAATTCACTTTCATTTGCATTATAGAAAAATTGCTGTCTGAATTTCTGGGATGAGGAGTTATCATTATTCACACTATTTATATTGAGACTATAGTCTTCATACAATGAGGACAATAGTCTGAATATAAACAGTGTAAATAAATAGAAAATTTCTTAGTAAAAATCTAATCTACACAAGGGGCTATATAGAAACTTTGTATTACTATTCTTTCTATTTATTTTATCATGACATATAAATAATGTAAATTCCCTCCTATATTTTAAGATTATCTTTATTTTAGTATTATATGAGAGAAAAAAGATTTGCACATCATTTTCAATGCACCATATGGCCGGATCATGGTATCCTAGAGGAACCAGCATCTTTCATTGAATTCCGAAATAAAACCACCTTTTGTAGTCCACTGCAGGTAATTTCTGGACTTACATTACATTCAATAAGCAATGTTTATTATATATTTTTATGTTTATAAATGATAAGAGTATATCTTTGTTGGAGTGTTGATCAAAATATAAATGACTTCATAATTTTTTTAGGGACAATTTGTTTATTTTGAAAATACAGCTGACTAAAGAGTCCAATTTTATTTTAATATTCAAGCCTTTTAACATTTTGCTAGTATAATCATACTTATTATAAAACCCAGGTTGTGTGTGTGTGTGTCTGTTTTGTTTATATATTGGATCGGATTTCCTACATTTTTCAACCGATTTCAACAAAACTTTACAGGACTACGTAAAATTACCCTGCGGTAGTTCTGACAGTGCCCAAAATTGGAAAAACACAATTGTTTTTGCACAAAATCAATTTGAAAACACAATTAAGAGGCATCGCTGTCAAGAATGAAAGGGGGACAACTCATATCGAGTTATACTTATTATAAAACCCAGGTTGTTTGTGAGTGTGTGTCTATTTTCGTTTATATATGGGATCAGATTTCCTACATTTTTCAACCGATTTCAACAAAATTTCACTTTTTTTTTTTGGCAGGTAGTGTTTCTTATTGTCTTGCACACTTTTTTCTTTATTTTTACATTCAGAATGCTTTAAAAATTCCATTTACAAGACAATTGTTTATAATAAAATTCTATTCAATCGGTAGACTCATAACGATTGAAAACAATGCTTTTGTTTGAGTTTTGGTTTGATCAATTCGTAAAAAAAAATCAAACAAAAAAAAACTAATTATGACATGCATGTCCGTTAACCTTAAACAATAATCTTTGTCAATTTTATTTTTCAGTCTTTATGATGGTTGATACTTGATCTATCTCTTATTGTTACATCCCCGGGCAACGCCAGGCTCTACTGCTAGTAATTAATAAATGGAAAGTTTTTCAGAATGTAAAATAATGCAGTCCCTAATACGCAGATTAGAAAAAAACAACAAAACCTTCAACATATTAAAATTATTAACATCATTGAAATAAATTTAATCATTTTAACAATTCATATATTTTCTTAATAAAATCCATCTGGAAATTCAATGATAGACATTAAATTATCAAACAGATGGATTTGAAAACTTATATCACATGAAACACCTTTTCCTTCAAGAAATAGTAGTCTCAGAGTGACAATTCATACCAATTTTAGTATTTACCATATTATAATTAACAAAGGTGAAGGTCATTAAAAAAAACAAAAAAAAACAGCAATTATATAGCTAGCAACTTAGGGAGATTATTATTTATTGAAATTTCAAAGTATTGATGCTTCCTTTTTAATGCACTTGGTTTCATTTTTTCTAGATAATTGTTTTCAAATTAATAATTATATTTTTTATTATACATAATTGTTTCTTCTTCATATTTATTTCAAAATATGTAATGGCTGCAAACCAGCATGCATCTATTTATTTACCATCATGTCATGTGACACAATTTTCAAGCCATACAGATTAGTTTTACAATCAGTTGCCCACATAGGGGCTTCATCTATAATCACAATCACAAATCACATAATCCATCAGGGTCATAGGGGCACCACCTGTACTGCAGAGTCCAACCATCTCAAGGCCAGTTTTGAATTCAAAATTTCCTTTTCCTAGACCAGTTACAACCCAAAGCTATAGAACCCATTCTTTCCTGCTATTTACCCATAGATGGGAGGAGAAGAAGAGGATTCATACCTTTCACAAGTATATTAGGATGTAAATGAATGTAATGGATCCAACTGGAATTTGAACTCTGCTCTCTGACTTCTCAATCTGAGCTGCCATCCATTACTCCACTGTGCCTCTTTCATCTATAATAGTAGGTGAGAAACATCTGAGATATTTGTTTATAAAAGAAAGTTCAAATTCAGTGTAGTGAATTGTACTATAAATATATGTTGTATTATGTATATTTAAATTTATTTAATCATGTTGTTTTAATGTATTATGAATGATGCTTATTATTCTTCACATAGATCATAAGTTGGAATATAATACGTAAGTGTGAGTTTATATACACAGATTGATATAAAGAATGTATTGAAAACAAATACTGAATTTGCTATTAAAAACGCCATAGAACAGAAAAGAGCCCTAGCTCAAGAACCACCTGTTTAATTTTAATGAAATTTGGCACTGCACTCGATAGGGTATCAAGGTACAATATGTTCCTAAATTGGCTGGGGTATTACCTATGATTTGAGCTATATCTTGGGAACAAATATACATACATACAAGACTACAGTTTAGGATTATATAGACAAAAAGAAAGCCTGACATCAGTTTTTATTAGAAGCTGATCATGAAAGAAAATCCACTTTAAAATTAAAAAAAAAAAAATAAAGTATGCAATAATAAAAAGGGAAATTCTCTAAAGTTTATCAAAGTCAGAAATAAATTTTACTTCTCTCTCTTTTGGCAGGAACATATTTTTTGTGTTAAATCATTTTGTGAAATAAGATGAAGATTACAAAATAATTTTTTCTCTTTTGTAAGAAAGAAATGCTTTGTTTGAACTTAAGATAACCTTGTGTAAAAAGAATATGATAAATAAAAACAGAAATAAATAAAACAAAAAGAAATAATAAATTTGGATTTGGATCATTTTTTTCTTTCAGTGCTGGTGATGGAAGAACGGGGATTTATACATTAGATGAATTATTGTTTCTAAGCCAAGAGATAATATCAAATATTGTTGTTAGTTTTCTGGAAACCAATTCTTATTCAATGGTTCTTTGGTTTCTACTTAATTTGCTCCTCAAAGAACACACACGTTTCCCCAAGATACTTAAATTTCTTTCTTAAATTTATGCTCATTTCTCACTTGTGTTGAATTAAGGCAAAGACTGAAGAATTATCAGGATAAAATTAAAATCTGTTGATTGGGTTTTGGGGTTTTTGTTTTTTTTTTTTAGAGTAGCAGAGGCTCCTTAACATATGGGGATGCACTTGTAGACAAATAGAGTAATAGATATTTGAAATCATAATGACACTTTCTTTCTAACATTTTTCATGCATACTTTATGCCTAGAAAACTATCTAACAGCAGAAGTAGAACAAGGTGAATATGGTTTGTAACTTGGGTTGTTTCTCTAACAAGTACTAATTCAATCTACCAATGGAAAGAGAAAAGGAAAACTTTGAATGAAAGTCCTACTCGTTATATCAGTAGCTTTATTTTATAACTAGAATATTCTTAGAAAATGGAGAAATTACTAATTACAAATTTGAAAATCTTGGAAAAGACAAAATGTCTTTAAAAAAATTTAATTAATCCAGTTAAGATTAACTGAAGTTAGGTACAATATTTCTTTATTGATATGAAATTTTTAGAATAACTGAAATTGAGTAAAATCTCATAAAATCCATGTGTCGACTTTATACAAAAAGAAGAGTTACTTAAATATAAATTGACTTGACTGAAAATCAAGAGGAAATTGGTGACATGTACATAATAAAGATGATGAAACTAAAATGCAAATATTTTAATTATGTTTGTATAACACTTGTAGTTGCAGGTTAGTAAGACTTTAAGGAAAACACTGGAACAAAGGATGGAGTGAAGAAGGGGTTAATCATATGAGATCATGGATTGAGAATACAATATTTTAGTATGACTGAAAAAGCTATGCCATGGGAACCCACTTTTTGCCACTGTTCCATGAGCAAATGTTCTACTCATAGTGGATGGACAAGTTCATATTTAAATAATAATGTAGACAAGGTTAGTAAGTCTTTCAACACAACACTTACCTTTTTAATATAGGCATTCTCTTTTGAATATGTATTATCTTCTTTTGGGGTTTAATTTCAACATTTCTCAAAGATTTTTTTTACTTCTTTTACATACAAGAAGGTCAAAGAATCAACAAAAATAAAACAGGATATAGAAGATGCATAACACTCACAAAGGGCATAAAATCCTTTCATTTCTTTCTAGGTGTAGTGATACAGAAGTCATACCACATTTACATATGAATGCATAGGCTTCAATGTATTGTCCGACTATTGAAACAGGATATACAAGAAGCTTAATACTCATGTAGGGTATAAAATCCTTTCATTTCTTTCCAGGTGTAGTGATACAGAAGTTAAGTCTTACCACATTTACACATGAATGCATAGGCTTCAATGTATTGTCCTAGTAGTGAAACAGGATATAGAAGAAGCTTAATACTCATGAAGGGCATAAAATCCTTTCATTTCTTTCTAGGTGTAGTGATATTGAAGTAAGTCTTACCACATTTACATATGAATGCATAGGCTTCAATGTATTGTCCGACTATTGAAACGGGATATAGAAGAAGCTTAATACTCATGAAGGGCATAAAATCCTTTCATTTATTTCTAGGTGTAGTGATATTGAAGTAAGTCTTACCGCATTTATATATGAATGCATAGGCTTCAATGTATTGTCCTAGTATTGGAACACGATGTAGAAGAAGCTTAACACTCATGAAGGGCATAAAATCCTTTCATTTTTTTGTAGGTGTAGTGATACTGGAGTAAGTCTTACCACATTTACATATGAATGCATAGGCTTCAATGTATTGTCCTACTATTGAAACAGGATATAGATGAAGCTTAATACTCATGAAGGGCATAAAATCCTTTCATTTCTTTCTAGGTGTAGTGATATTGAAGTAAGTCTTACCAAATTTACATATGAATGCATAGGCTTCAATGTATTGTCCTAGTATTGGAACACGATGTAGAAGAAGCTTAACACCCATGAAGGGCATAAAATCCTTTCATTTTTTTGTAGGTGTAGTGATACTGGAGTAAGTCTTACCACATTTACACATGAATGCATAGGCTTCAATGTATTGTCCTAGTAGTGAAACAGGATATAGAAGAAGCTTAATACTCATGAAGGGCATAAAATCCTTTCATTTCTTTCTAGGTGTAGTGATATTGAAGTAAGTCTTACCAAATTTACATATGAATGCATAGGCTTCAATGTATTGTCCTAGTATTGGAACAGGATATAGAAGAAGCTGAACGCTCATGAAGGGCATAAAATCCTTTCATATTTTTGTAGGTGTAGTGGTACAGAAGTAAGTCTTACCGCATTTACATATGAATGCATAGGCTTCAATGTATTGTTCTACTATTGAAACAGGATATAGATGAAGCTTAATACTCATGAATGGCATAAAATTCTTTCATTTCTGGTAGGTATAGTGACATTGAAGTAAGTCTTAGCACATTTACATATGAGTGCATCAGCTTCTAAGTTCATCTATAGTGTCCATAAAAAAACTACTGGAGAATTCAAGTAGGAATCCTTGAATAACACACATCACAGTATATACATTAGTATTATAAATCATGAAATTGGGTAGTGTAGGTCACTGGTATCTGAAAATTGAGAGATAATGATCAACAAGTCCATAATGTATTTTATATATATTTTTAAATAATAAAAGATAATATTAAATATATTCCAAGATTTTTTTTGTTAAAATGTATATAAACTCATAACATCCTGTATATAAACTCATAACATCAATCATGAAATTATTTTCCTTGGCTTTCTATGATGTCCCTCTCTCCTTAAGGCAAATTGTATATTCCATCATATATAAACGATTCTAAATGATTTGAAGTTTTGAAACTGTTTAGATTGCTGATTAGATAAGGAATGTTTGCATGTAATGAAAAAAGTGCTACTTTAGAGAAGATGCTGTATGTTGATCATCTTATGATAAAACAAATGTCACATTAAGACAAGTGTCTAAAGACAAGAATATATAGGCTTGAGTTTCACTGGGGTATTGTTGTTTATGATCTGTGCTGCTTGATAGCAATCATAGCAATGTTAGTCTAAGAGTTAAATATAAGTATTATGTATTTTACATTAAATAATGAGCATTGTTATAACACATTATTTATTACTATGATTGTAAAGATATTACCAGTTTAACAATATTTTATGCTTCTCATGACATTCATACTTTGTATGTTGCTTAATTTTCTCTTTTCTATGAACTCAATTTTTGTTCATTTATCTTTCAGGAATTCATATTTCCATTGAATCAATCTCACCCAACAAAATCATATCAAGAGCCAATATTTACAAATGTTGAGATAAATAATGGTAAGGCTTTTGTAGCAATCAGCATACAGCATTTCATTTTATATATTATTTAAAAGAAAAGATTTTATGCTAACATGGTGAAAAGTTCTCAGCCTGACCAAAAAGCCCTTCCCCAAAATTCTGATGTTTGGTCATTTGGTCAGATTTTGAGTAATGGATCAGGCCAAGAACACTTGTACTTCAATGTCTGTTTCTTGAGTTGTGTAAAAAATCCAACAAAGTCACTTGCAAATTTGTTTAAAACAACCATCTTCACAACTATAATTAAAGTCACTTCAAGTGCACTGCAGTTATCTATAAATTTTATAGCCATTTCTTGGTAGCAGCCATCAGTCATTTGGTAACAACTTGGTTGTCTTTAGTCAGTTGAAATATAAGTATTTGTATATGCAAAATTTTACTGAAGGAAATAATATGTACTTCTAAACTAAGTGATCAATTGTTGGATTTCAAATCTGTTCTATCCCACGCTGTTGGCATAAACAAAAACAAATGAAAATAAAAGACAAGTGTATTGACAGACAAGGGATGTAACTCAATTGTATTTTGATTTATCATCTTTTTCAGGGAAAGGAATTTAGTTTCCCCTAACAAAACCTCCACTTTTTAGCCTCGTTCTTGTATGACTTTTGACAGGGGGATTTAATTGCATTGGGTATGGCTTATTTTGTAGTCAATGTGATTTTTTTTGGTGCATTTTTTGCTGAAGTCTTATGTTTTTCTTTGACATTTCTTAAGAGCTTTGTTGAGGCAGTTCAAAGGTGTCCAATAGAATGTCCAGCAGTAAAATGGAGCTTGATTTGGTCTCTGAAAGTTTAGATGGTTGTAATTGGTTTTCATATTAAACTCAGACTGAAAACTGAATATCCACATCATATGTAACATTTCCAGAGTGATGTATAATGTGTCCTTGGATTCATTTTTCTTTGCCGTTGCTGTAATTTTTTGCAAGTACAGTTTGTCTTGGTACATATTTGCACTTTACTGCTCTATGATGACAGTTAAATTCTTCTTCCATCACCATGTTCCTTGGATGGATAACATGTATATATAGAAACAAATTCTATGGTTCATCAGTGCTGTTAATGATTAATTACCATTAGGTGCAGCTCTGTAACTTGCAAGGAATACTTCTAATATTTCTTGTGGGGTTCTCTCCCCTTCAAGTTTGAGGGGTGCTCTCTTAAAGCTATTTACAAAATGCTCCATTTGATTGTGGATGAAAAGGAGGTGTCCTAATGTGTTGAATACCATTCTGTGCACAGAAAGATGAAAATGCAGCTGAAGTGAAGGTAGTGCTATTATTAGAAACTAGTATCTGTGGGATTCCATATCAACTGAAAGTTTACTTTAACCTAACAGTTGTTTCACCAAGGTGATGCAAGTCATTTGAAAAATTACTGGCCATTTACTGTAAATATCAATGAAGATAAAATAATACTGCCCCTTGATGGGTTCCACAAAATCAATGTGAAGGCATGACCAAGGTGATTTAGGGATAGGCAAGGAACTCTGTGTGGCTTTCCTGGGAGGTATTGCTGACAGTTGACAATTGTAACATGTGCGTACCAATTCCACTCAACTGCTTGTCCCTGTTTGACCAATAAACGTAGTTGCATGCAATATGGCTAATACCTTGATGACCATAATGGAATTGCTTGATCACTCTGTCATGCAATGAAAGTGGGACAATTTTGCTTTTCCTAAAAAAAATACACTATCAGTTCAGGATTTTTAAACAGGTGCTTTCATCACATTTCCCATGTAGAAACTCAAATGACCTGAAGCTGCAAGAATGGGAACGGGTTTTTGTCAATAAAAGACAATCTTTAATAATTCCTTTATTCTTCTTTTATTTCTGTTTTCTTTTATTCTTCACTAAATTTTAATTTTCTTTCAGTTTTTGAAGCCAGTTGCAAAACTTTCCATGAACCTATATTTGTTAATGTAAGTAAATCAGTCAACTTGACTTGGGTTGTCAAAGTTAGATTAAAAAAAGATGTACATTATAAATAATGATTCTATTCATGAGGTATTTAAGTATTAATTAACCTAAAGTTCACAAATTTAAATTTAATAAGCTGATCAGATAAATCTTTAATTGCTTACATGAAGACTTAAATGGAAAGAATATTGAGTTTAAATTAATCTTATCAAGTAAAATTGAAAGTTATAAATATTCTCAAATCTTAGTAAAGGATTTTCTACATACAAGAATTTATCCAAGGTTTTATGTACAAACAAAATATTTTTCATTTGGAATGTTAAACGCCATAATTGACATCAAACGAAACTAAAGTTCAAATCTTTAAAGCCATTGATGATGTTAATGTAACTTAGCACAACCAGTTTAAACTGATTGGCAGAAAGTAGATCTTTAGTTTCTTTCAAAATATTTATCTATTTATGAAGAAAGGTTTTTGCTTTGGTTTTTTTTGTCTTTTAGGGTTTCTTCATGAAGAATGAATTTATGTTAACCCTTCAACCATCCAAAAAAAATGCAGACATGTTTTGGAAGCTTATTTATGAGAAGAGGTACTCAATTATCGTCATGCTTGATAATACACCTAAAGTGAGTTGCTCAGAAATAAAGAGTTTAGCTTTTTATTATTTGTGCTATAATTTTATAAAATTTATTTTTTGAAAGATTTTCTGATTAAAATTAAAATCTCTTTAAGTTTAGACTGAATAAGAAATAAAATAAAATTATGGCAAAGGAAATAATGAGAAAAATATTTAGCTTTATTTAAATTACCTTTCTCCACACCACACTTCTCATTCACTCACATGTACATGTATGCGTGGCCTCTCCAGGTCAAGGAGAAGATGAGAAAAGGGGCCCTAAACAAATGCCTTTCTCATCCAGAATGCAGATCAGCTTTTATCTGTAATGCACTCTGCAGGATCAATACCTTGGCCATCTGTGAAACATGTCTCCCTGGTACATCTCAAATAGAGAAAGATGTACAATAATTGGGACTTGTAAAATCTAAGAAGAAATATGGCTGATTATGTATACAAAGAAAAGAATAGTCAGCAAATCCTGAGAAATTAAGTAAAAATACTGGACAGAAAGGATCACTAGAATAACAGACATCTAAATGAATAAGCACATATGTTAAATGAATAACTGTATATCCTAGACCATGAGTACAATATGGGAGCAGTTAATAAAGACACAAAGATAAATGACAGCAAGGCTTCAAAAGTAGCAACACCTACAGTAAAAAGTGAAGCCTTGGTGAGTGCAGTCATGCATGGCATGTAGCAGAAGCAGTCATCAGCAGGCAGGTTAGGTTCAAGGCTCCAATTTCTCCACTTAGAATTGTTCCATGGAACAATAGCCTAATGGATTAAAGGATTGGTTCATGAATTTGGTAACATAGCAATTACATTCTCCATTTTCCATTTTGGGCTGTGTATACTTGGCCTCAGAAAGCAATAATTGAGCAGCACTAAATAAGAACTAGACAAGATATTCCTGAATATAGAGTATAGATTAAGAACAATCTCTGTAGATTAAATGAAAGGTTCAGTTCAAAATTCTCTGATGATTACCAGGATTAACAAGCACCTGATGAAGACTGGAGAATATAATGGCTAAAATGTTATAATAACAACAACAAAGATGAGGACAATAGTCTGCATGTAAATGATAACACTTCATTGTAGAAATTCAAATAGAAATTAAATCAACTTTACTATAAGTAAAGTATATAACTATATAGACAAGTTGAAGGCCCCAGACTTGATGCAATCTGTGTTTAAAATCTGGGATGATATTAATCTTGAAGTGGGTCCATTGGCTCATAACTTTTGCAAGCCTCATTTTCAGAATCTCAATGCATTCAGCTCTGTAGCTCTCCATGCATTAATATCATCCCAGATTTTAAACACATGAATACACCAAAATGCATTACAGTTCTGAAAGACAACAGATACAACTCCTGAAAGTATGTCTATATTTCTGAGATGAGGTATTATATACATTATTTACATTATTCCAACTATTGACCTCATCTTTGTTGCTATATTTATCACAACGTTTCGGCCGTTGTATGCTCCGGCCTTCTTCAGGTGGTTGGAATTTCGAACTGAACCCTTTATTTCGCTCCATGGGGTAGACTGTTCTAGTTCCACGTGCCATGTTTGATGGATGTCAGTTATCAGTTATCTCCTGCTAATTTCCCTCTGAAAGTTCTCTACTGCCTTAACCGGGTATTGAACTCACACTCTTTGGGTCCTGTCACTGGATCTAACCAACACCTTTATCCACTGTGCCATGTGTTCTTGAGTGGATAAATTAAACAAATTGATTTTTTACCAAAATAATTAATTAGTTAATATTAGGTTGGTGCAAAAATAATGTCGTTTTCTCACATATATTAATATGTGAGAAAACGACATTATTTTTGCACCAACCTAATACCAATTGCTTTTGGGAAAATATTGACCTATAGGTTACTGTAGTATATTGACCATAATAAAATTCGATGTATATACATACATAGACACATCATCAACAGACTCTAGGGATTTTAGTGGATATAATATATATGGTATTATTTAAACTTAAAGTATATGGTTTTTAATTCCTCCATAGGGAAAATGAACTATTCAAATCTCATTTCTTTCTTTTAAAATACATTGAGTCATATGTTACATATTACTCCTACATTTACTAATGAGTCTACTGAAATGTTCAATAAAATCTCTATATCTATTCAGACCCAAAGCTAAACTTTCAATAAACTGACAATATACATGTTTAACTTTTATTTAATTTACAACAAATTTGAATTTACTTTTCCTTTCATCTTCTCTTGGTATAAATCTTGAAGGTTTTAATTTTTGCTTTCAGGTTGCTTCAGTATATTGGCCACAAAAGATAAAGTGTACTGAAGTGTATGGGTCCATAAAAGTGGAGCTGACAAATACAGCTGAAAGCAAAACATTTTTTCAAAGATATTTTCAGGTTTCTTCAACTAAACAGGTGATTATTTGAATTTTTTTTTCTTCTTTAAAGTAAGCTTTCCAGAATTAATTTGCTTAACAAATTTAATGAAAATGTCAGAATAAATAATGAAATGAATGCTTCAAAAACTTATTTTAATTAAATACAAGGAAAATTGAAACCCATCAAATGATTTACAAGTAATAATTCTCTGTGGAAGTGGTTGTGCTTCCTTTCTCTTTACCATCAACTTGGATTTCTTCAGCATTTCATATCATTCAAATTACAACACCATATTCTTTTCAGTCCACTTGTATATGAGCTCAGATTGTCTTATATCATGGGACTATTCTGTTGTTACAAGCTGAAATAAGGATAATTGCAAGAATAGAATGAAATCTACATGCTTTATGGAGATCAAGTAAAGGGATGATAGATGAAGTTATATGCATATCATAGTAAAGATTAGTTCTAAGTGAAAAGTCTAGTAAAGATACACCTGATGAATCGAGTCTAGAATTTTATCAGCAGAAGATGATAGCATTTCAAATGATTGAAGAGAGGAGGGCTTTACCCCTTTTTTTACACACACTAATACAGAGCTGCTAGTAGTCACAAGAACCAAACTTGTGAGAGGCTCACTCTAAACACTTACAGCTTCATTGAGGACATGTTTGCATTTATTACGAGCAGACACAAAGAAGGCCTCTGTTGTGATCAGTTATCACCTTGATATAGCTGGAAAAAGTGATTCCTGTAGACTATAGCAGTTGAACAGGTAGGTGTGAACCAAGGTGAAGATGGCAATCTTATCTTGTATTTATGAGATGGTACAAACCCCTTGATGCTGGCTTTTCACCCAAGTGAAATGAATTCCAATTAGCACGCAGGTAACAGAAAGAAGTCTTGTGAATAGGGGTTTGTGCCTAAATGCTATTAAAATCTAACCTTATTGAACCCTAACCCTTACCATATTAGAGAATGAATATAAAGGGGTGCTGAAAAGTTATTAACCCAACTAACTTAAAAATATCTGACCATGTAACTAAACATCATTTTTATAACGGTTTTTGGAACAAGCTAAGAACTTTTCAACACTCCCTTCTATAATCTGAAACAAAGTTACTCCATATAGGAGTACTTGGTCTTAAGCAAGCAACTTAGAATCAACTTTAATTTTGCTGAGTGCTCTAAAAATATGTCATTATGTTAAAGTTTGCCTTAAACAACAAAAATCTGTTTGTTTCAAGATCTATCATTTTCAAATATTTCTTTTTCACCCAGAATGCACTTGAACCAGTTTATGTTGTTCAATTCCAGTCCAAAATTTGGCAAAGAAAGCAGCTTCCACTTCCATCTGATCTCATTGAACTCATTCAAACTGTTACTAATTCTTGTGGACCAAGAAAACATTTTATTCATTGCAAGTAAGAATAAGAATTTATTCCTTTTATAATGTGTGTCTCTATATAGAGAATAGTATATGTACTGGTGTTTGTCACAACTCTATCCATAATTATTTGGGACTTCTCACCTCATTATTTCCATTAATAAAAATAAAAACTATAGCCATGTAATTAATTACTATAATTATGCTTATCACTCACCTGCTGATAAGAGTCTAAATAGACAATCTGTAGCTGAAGAGAAGATATTATTTTTGCATTCAAGATGCAAAATGATTTTTCCTTTTGTCATATTATCTTTCTTAAAAAAACTATTTTTTTTAGTTAAATTGCATCCAGTAATTGCTGTTTTGATATTTTCTTGTTGATGAACATGCAAATAAAATTGACTAACATATTTGAAATTAGGCTTTATCTTTTGCACGCAAACTTAAGAGAACTGACAAATAATATGAAAATAAAACAACTGGTTCAACTGAACAAATTCTTTCAATTTAAACTACAGTCATCTTATGTATTGTATGAAGATTTTATATTCAATTTTAGGGATGGCATCACCAAAAGTAGTATTTTTTGTGTTCTATGTGTGATGATTTGCAAGATAAGAATGGATGAGAAGATCACCATTTTGAGACATCTTCGGTCCATGAAGAAAAAAAGTCCACAAATTGTCACTGACTATGTAAGTATAAAAATGTTTTATTAACTGTTTTGTCTCTCACATCTTAAATATCAACAGGTGACAATGTTACATAAACCTAAAACTCAACACTAATATATTACTGACTTTTAGAATTTTCTATATTTCCTGTCTTCTATAAAATGTGGGTGATAAGTTTTTTTTTAATTGTCATTCATGTAACTGTCAAGGAAAACTGAATAACATCATGAAAGGAAAAAGCCAGCTTGTTACCAATATTTCCACCCTGTCAAGTTCTTTGCTTTTTCTTGTGCAATATATTCACTGACTTTGTTGGAAGTAGTTATTTGCTATCATTATTAGCTTAATAGTCTGTACAATATCTGTGAATAGACTCAGATGAAAAGAAATAATAAAAAAATAAAACCAAATTATCTTCTCTCTACGAATATTAGAGATCTCTTGACTTAGTTAAAGAAAGAGAATGTCCCTGGTAATTTGTATAAAGTAATTTCGTCAAGGCAAATAATGCTAGAACATTAGGAACTAATCAATGCAAGATTCTTTGGATATTAAATCATTGGAAAGTAGAAATGCAATTTGATCATTTTTTTTACGATAATATTCACACTGTACAAGTCCCAAGAGCCACTCAAGGTAGAGGGTTAGAGAGTAAGAGGTACAGTTTATGGGGATATGTGGTGGGAAAATAATGTTTGAGCCTAGACTTGAACAGGTTAAGATTGTAGTGATCAGGGAAGGGTGTTGTAAGGTGGAACATAATTCATCACCTGTGATGCAGTGGAAATGATTTTGAACTCAGAATGTGAAGACAAAGCAGCTCCTGCCCATAGAAAGCAGCAGTAATCCATTTTCAGACAGATCTGGCTCTTGTAAAGTTAGAAAATAGCAGGAAGGCTGCACAACTGGTGGTGGACATGTGGAGACTTAAATTACTCCTAAATAACAATTAATGAGAACATGTTTACCAAGTCACTTGTTAGTAATATCAAATAATTAGTTAATTAGCAACTATATATAATAGTAGCAAGCAGCTTAAAATTATTGAATTATTTCCATAAATGCAAATGTACAAAGAAACTCATTCTTCTGTTTCGTTATTCTCAGTGACCACTTATATGAGTGTTCACTTGTGCTTATGCAAATTATGCATACTAATTTGCTAGTATCACTACATCTCCCTGAAACAAAAGGGTTTTATTCCTCTCGTAGATCTTGTACTTCTTCTCATATTATTTTCATCACTTTGCTGTACTTCTCTCTCTCCCGTATTTCTTTCCCTGGGAGACCTAGATCTGTCCCGCACTAGGCTGCAGTCATGTGTGTTTTCTTGCATTATCTGGTCTTCGTCTGAACTTTCAGACTCATTCTGGCCCTCTGGATCCTGCATTATTTCATCTTCTGAAGTTTCCTTCTGTAATGGTTGTTCTACCAACTCGTTCTCAGACAGAATTGAAGACATTTCTTTGTCATTTTGCTCTTCCTCTTCACCCTGAGTCCGTATTTGGTCTGCATGGGCTAATACACTATTGCCGTTTTCTCTATTTATTATAGCTATATTGTGGCCTTTTTGCATGATAAATTCTGCCCTTTCCAGATCTGCATCTTTGTTCTTTTTGTACCACATCTTTTCATTTGTAGAATATGACATTGTTAGCGATGATCTAATCTGTCTTCCCATTAAAGCTGATGGCCTTTCTAGTCTTCCCGCATGTGGTATCATTCGATAACTTAAAAGCAGCCTCGGTAGAAAAACTTCTACTTTTTCTTTTTGCTGAGAGCCTGTGTTTAGTCCCTTTTTTACAGTCTGCACCATTCTTTCTGCTAATCCATCCAATTAAGGGTGATATGGAGGTTTTATATGGTTTACACCCTATTTTTTCTAACCATACATTAAGTTCTTCATCACAAAATTCTGGCGCATTATCAGATACCAAGGTTTTTGGTATGCCATTTCTGGAAAATATGACTCTTAGAATCTGCTTTATCGTAGAACTTTTCTTGTTTGTAACCCGGATTATTTAAGCCAACCTGAAAAAGAGTCTACTAGTATTAATAAGAGTCCCACTCCATTAATGTATGTATGATCCATATGCACACAACTCCATGGCTCCACTTCTTTGGGCCATGAATGTAATTTGGTTTGTGTAAAGTTTCTTAATTCTTTACATTTTTTGCACCTTTTTACATATTCCTCGACATCTCTTAAATATCCCGGCTACCAAGCTTCTAATTTTATCCTTTTTTGTGTGGCCACTACTCCCCAGTGTATATCATCATGTACACTTTCTATTATCAGTTTTCTTTGCGTTTCTGGGGAAACAACCAGGTCCCCATTACAAATCACTCCATGTTCTATTGTTAATTTGTGTCTCATTTCTTTATAGGGTATTTCCGCCCTAGAACAATTTCCCTAGGAGTTTTTTCTTATTCTCAATTCTATCCTACTTAGCACTGGATCATGTCTCGCTTCCGCAGCCATTCTATCTAAAGACAAAACATCAGTCTCTATCAAATGTAGGAATGAATCTTCAAATTCTTCCTCTGTTTTGTCTTTTGACTCTTTGTAAAACCTCAACCTTGATAGTGCGTCCACATGTTGAATTGAATTTCCTTTGACATACTCTATATCAAAGTCAAATGCCATCAATCTTATCGCCCATCATTGAATCCTTGATGTCGTGACTTTGGGTAATTCTTTCCTTGGGTTAAATATAAACTCTAATGGTCTATGATCACTTCTTAACAGAAATTTTTTTCCAATTAAAAAGTGTTGGGCTCTAGTAGTTGTCCACATGATAGCCAATGCTTCTTTCTCTATGTTCGAGTAATTGAATTCAGTGTTCATTAATCTTCTCGATAAATACATTATCGGATGTCCTTCTTGTGATAATATTCCCGATATTGAATGTTCACTTGCGTCTGTAGTGAGTGTTATGTCCTTTTGTTGGATCAAAAATTTTCACAACAGGTTTCTTTGACATAATTTCTTTTAGTCTTTCAAAAGCTTTTTGCTGTTCCTCTGACCACATAAATTCAACATTCTTTTTTCTTAAATTTGCAAACGGTTCCGTCAAGTCCGTGTATTTTGGTAAGTATCACCTGTAAAAATTTATCAATCCCCAAAAAGACTCCATTTCTTTTTTATTTGTAGGTGTAGCTACTTTTAGTATTTTTGCTACCAAGGCTTGGTCTGGTGATATACCTTCTTTTGAAATGGAATAACCTAAAAAAGATATTTTACTACAATTGCTTACGCATTTTTTTCCATTTATTGTCATTCCAGCATTTCTTAATCTATTCAAGACTAAGTCAGTTTTCCCTTTTAATTCCTTTTCATTAGTAGCTCCTATGCATATGTCGTCTTGGTAAGAAATCATATTTTGTATTAGGTTGGTGCAAAAATAATGACGTAATAATGTTGTTTTTTGACGTTAAAAAATACGTCAAAAAACGACATTGTTACGTCATTATTTTTGCACCAACCTAATACATTTCCTAAAACCTGTTCAATGGCCCTTTGAAATATGGTGCTTGCAGTTTTTATTCCATATGGCATCCTTTCCCATCTAAGTAACCCTATTGGAGTATTTATCATGGGTACTTCTTTGAAGTTCTCATCTATTGGTATTTGGTGGTATGCTGTTTTTAAATCTATTTTTGAAAAAACGGTCATTCCTGCCAGTGCATGTAATGCAAGTTCAACATTAGGTATGGGATAGGAATCCGAGCATATCTTGTGATTTACTCCTATTTTGTAATCACCACAAATACGTAAATCACTATCTGTTTTCCTCAACATTACAATGGGTGATACCCACTTGCTACCTCCAGGCAGAACATGTTCAAGAAGGTCTTGTTCTACTAATTTACATAGTTTTGTCACTACTAATGGCAATAAATGTACTGGTAATTTTCGTGCCTCATAATAAGAGGCGGAAACATTTTCTTTTACTTTTAAACTTGCTTCATAGTTTTTTAACTTTCAAGTTTTTTCCATTTTTATTTCATTAATTAACTTGGTAGAATTTATGTTAAGCACATTGTTTCCAATAAGTCCGTGGTTCTTTTCCCAACTTGTAACAACTATAGGTATTACTTCAAATTTGTCTTTTAACTCTAAGGAACCTTCAAAGTATCCTAATGTTTTTATAACCGACCCATCAAATTGGCGGAGTTGTAAACTGCTCTTTCGTAAAGGAAGCTTACCAATGTGTTTCACTATTTTATATTGGTGTGATGCATTGCACATACCTTCAATTAATCTTAATTGAATCAAGTCCTCTTCAATAGTCTGTTCGTCTTGTCCAAGTTTTTCAAATTCACAATATCTACTTGCATTTCGTAGACGGTGTAAATATTTTATAATTGGTTCGTCAATTTCTTGTTTCATCGACATGAATTTCATTCTTTCTGCCACTACCAGCCTTTTCTTGGGTCTCATATTTCTTCTTATAATCTGACTTATTTTTTCAAAAGTCAGGTCTTCCAATTTTGAGGGATATGCCATGGTGGAGACTTTCATTATCGCCTCGCATCCAGCTGTAGCCAAAAATAAATCCGTGATTTCATTTTCGCCTCCCTTTTCCTTGTTGTCTTTCAACATTTTTGTTCTTGCAGTGGCAGAGAAACAACAAAACCATGTATCCACAAAATCTGGATCTTCCAGAGACAATTGATATCCTATCGGCGACGCCATTGTTGTGAAGTAGAGGTTAGCACTAATCAGCCGCTAAACTCATTCTTCTGTTTTGTTCTCAGTGACCACTTATATGAGTATTCACTTGTGCTTATGCAAATTATGCATACTAATTTGCTAGTATCACTACAATAACTAAATGCACAAAAATCAATTTATTCACCAGAAATTAGAGGCATTTCAGATGATACTGCAAAAATAATGAGTTAATTTATTTATACCAATTTATTACAGAAAATTTAATTGTATCATACAATCAGAAAACAATTTCAACATTTTACAAAATCTTGTATCAACAAAATCTGAAAATACTTTACAAAAAATGTGAATTTTAGACAAACAATAATTTTGATAAACTTTACAAAATTTATTGTGATTTTTGTACATGCACAACTTATTTCACAGAAGATGAAGAAAACACTTATTTTGCTATGATATAATAATATATATTACCAGTACATATAGTTTTAATAATTAAAGTCAATTTATATTAACAAGAACACAAAATTAATTAAAAGGATAATTTGTGGAGTTAACGAATATATGTAAAAGTGGAGAAAATTGAAAATAAAAAATGTCTGGTAAATATTTCCCTGAAAGGATAAGAATGGCTTTCTAATGCAGCTTCATGAACATATTTTTACTACTTGAAAAAATATGAATTTTTAGTACTATTCACATAGTCTTAAAGAAGATTGTATAAACATTTTTATCTTATAAATAAAATTTTAAGATAATTTCAAAATTTTAGTGCTGTCTCTTGAGTTGTCTTAGGTGAATCAAATAATTTTTGAAAAATATATGTGACAATAAACTGAATCTTTCTACTCCATTGTTACTGAATAGAATAATCACATGAATGTTGGTAATGAACTGTAATACTTAGGCCACAAACAACACATATAAGATTCGCTAGCGGCACATAGAATAAGTAGTCAACTGCTAGAAGTGAGTCAAGTGAATTCCACAATGAATCTCCGACCGCAGACCAACATACAGTATTTACTACTGTATTTATGTGAATGGGGACATACCCATTATCGTCTGTATGTATGCTACAACATCCATGCTAGATATTATGTTCCAGAATGATGATGATATTTCATCATTCTAAAAATAACCTTGGCATCAGGGATGATAGAAAATAAAGATATTTCATCATCCAAACCCTCATCATTATAAAAACAACCCTTCCATCACAAGAGAGTCAATAGAGTAGATTAGGGTACCAGTAGCAGTAGTCAATAGACAAGTAGCAGTACAGAAACACACGTCTAGCCAGCGCTCCATGAAGATCAGAAACAGATGATTTCGAATGCATCCTCACAAACAAAATTCTCAGAACCAAACCAAGTAATCACTGACTTTTAGACAAGAGACACTGAGAACATTTTTACACACACCTTACCAATATTCTGTAATTCACATTGCAAAAAAGAAAATACAAATTCTTGTTATTCATGTCAAAACACGTCTCAAGTTTTTATTGTTGTTATCGTTGTATGTTTACACATTTTAATTTCTGACATTAATATCTACTCAGTTACATTAGAAAACACCAAAGCTCAGTGCAAATCACAAGAAATTATAATTATCATGGGAGACCTGAATGCCAAAGTTGGCAAGGAGAGGGCAGGGGAGCTAGTTGGTAAATTCAGACTAGTGACCTGCAACAAATGGGTCCAATAGTGTGTGGAGAATGACCAGATAATAGCCAACACATGGCTCCAAGAACATCCAAGATAATTATGGACATGGAGAAGCTCAGGAGGAGAAACTAAAAAGCAAATTGACTACATACCCATCAATAAAAGATTCAGGAATTCAGTTGTTCACTTCAAAACTTATCCAAGTGACAATTGTGGAAGCAAACACATCCCTATTATACCTAATAGTGAAACTATGGAAACTGAAGAAGCCTAATGCAGCACCCGAATTGCAATACAACAGACTCCTGAACAACCCAAACCTCAAGGAAAAATATATGGACAGTGTGAAAAATATATACGAAGGACTAAATGGAAATGAAAACTTGAAATGGGACACACTAAGAGAAGCTTTAGTGACATCAGCAAACAACATCACCCCAAAGGAGAATGTATGAAGAAGAAAAAACGAATGGATCACTGATGAGATTCTTGACATGATGCAAAGGAAACAGAAAACAATGTCAAGACATGAAACAAAATACAGATAACTACACAATAAAATAAGTAACAAGCTAAAGAAGAATGGAAAATATGCAGAAAGAGAGAGAAGGAATATAACAGATAAAGGAGATATGAATAAAAAATAAGGGAACTGACAGGACAGAATAAATGCTCATCGACAAGCTGCATAAAATCTAATGATAGAATGTTCATATTAGAGAAAGAAAAAATTCTTCAGTAATGGAACAAATATATTGGATATTTCTTTCATGATGAAACTGGCAATATACAGAAATACTAACAGGTTGGAAATATTAAAAACCAAAGTGGAAGTTTCACTGGCCAAATTGAACAGAAACAAAATGGCAGGGCTAGACAGTATTGTAATAGAGATACCAGGCACAAATGAATGTGTACTACCACTGAACAATCAGCCTAATGAGCCACATAACAAAACTCATCATCCAAATTCTGATGAATAGAGCACACAGCAGAATCAGGCTAGAGATAGGACAAGAACAATGTGGGTTCATTAAAGACACCAGAACAAGGAACACAATATTTATGCTCAGAATGTTATCAGAAAGAACAATACAAATGTAGAAGAACATGTACCCGCATTTTGTAGACTACGTAAAGGCATTCAACAATGTATGCCAAAAATATCTGTTAGAGCTGCTCAGCAACCTTGACATATTCGGGAAAGATACTAGAATAATCAATAATCTTTACTGGCAGCAAACTGTCTGCATATGAATAAAAAATGATTCTAGCAGATATGCAAAAATAGAAAGGTGTGTAAGGCAAGGATGTGTCTTCTCACCAGACTTATTCAACCTATACAGTGAGGCACTTCTGAAAGAACTAGAAATCCTACCAGAATTCATCATTTGGTGGCCAAAATCTTAATAACATAAGATATGCAGATGACACAGTGCTGATAGCAGATACAGAAAAGAAACTACAAAACCTCCTACTGAAGGTAGTGAAGGAGAGCAAGAAGAAGGGACTAAGCAGAAACTACAAGAAGACAGAATGCATGGTCATCAGCAAAACGATGAGCCCAAAATAAAATTTACAAGTCAGGGACACTAAAATCAAGCAGGTACAAAATTTCAATATCAGAAGTGTTCTAACAGGACGGAAAGTGTGATACTGAGATTTGAAAAAGTATTGGGATGGCCAAAGATGCATTTCAAAAGCCAAGCAAAGTATTATAAGAACGGAAAATTTCATTGGAAACAAAGTAAAAGAGTATTGAACTGTTATGTGATATCTGTCCTCCTGTGTGGCAGCAATTGCTGGATAATCCCCTCAAAGATGAAGAAGAGACTTGAAGCAATAGAAATGTTGTTCTACAGAAGGATGCTAAAGATACCAAGGGCTGATCATGTGAGCAATAATGAGGCTTTAGAGAGAAGGTAAACAAAAAGAAAACTTATAATTAACATCAAGAAGAAGAAGTTGAAATTTCTGGGACATGTAATGAGGAAGGAGGGAAATCTGATACTCACAGGACAGATAGAGGGATAAGAGAAATCAATGTGTGATATACTTAATGGGCTTGAGCAAGTGAATGGGAGAACAAGGTTTGGGAGAAATAACAAAAAGACAAAACTTATTAAGAGGTCCAAATGACAGGAGGAGGTGGAGGGCCATGAATGCCTACATCCCGAAGAAGAATCCCATGCTCTCTGTTGAAATGATGCATATCAGAAATTAACACAAAGATTTTTGTGAAAGAATTTCTGCAAATCTTCAAACAATCATTATAAAACAGAAAAACACCCAATGAACTGTGATATCCAGTGACATTTTTAAATTACCACAATCTATTTCTTTTAAAGATTGTCTGACTACTTGAAAAAAAAAATGAGTATTATTAAATATTTCCTCTTTTGTGGGACAATCTTGTCTTGCTATAAAATGACATTTTAATATCTTTAGGGATCCTAGTTTCAAGTTATCAAATGTTTGGCATCCCATTTTATACAGCAAATGTCCACATTTATGGCCTGGATCAAAGTTGTATTTTTTGACTTCAAAGTTGAAGAAGTAGTTTTAATTTTTTCAATATTAAATTTTTAAATAACATTTTGAATTGTTATAAAATATGCATCTTCAGAACTTCATCTTAATTTTCCAAATAAATATTCAAAATAGTCTGTGATAAATTCATCAAGCATAACAAAATTAAACCCACTGCTTAGCAAATATCTAGAAACTTTTTCAATTTACTATTATCCATTTTTCTTATCAAAAATGGGATCAACAATTAATTCATATTTACATTTGAGATTGTGTGTGTATATATGTTAGAATTTTAGATATACATGCTGAAGTATCTATTGTTAATGTATGTTGAACTGTCAGTGTTTTTGTTTAGGGTCGACATATACATATATGTATAGAGTATGTTGTGTGCATCAACCACTCTGATTTTTTTATTATAATCTTTTTAATTTATTTCAGTAGTCATACAAATTCTATTGGTCAGGTGCTGAAATACTGCAAGATGAAAATTTCACTTATTATTCCCACTGTCATTCCCAGGAAATATCCAAAATAGTCTAAATTCTTCAGATGGTTTACACAAAACTGATAAGAATCTAAATAAATTCTCATAGTATAGACAACTTTTTAGTTAATAATATGCAGATGTTAGAAAAGTGAACTCAACAAAATATTTTAAGGACTCAAGTGAAATTCTGACCAAATTATAAGACAAACTTCTTGGTAATGCTTAGGAGATAGCTCATATCAATTCTTTCTAGTCTATTCCTCTTTATATTTAAGTGATACATGACCTACTAATTTAAAATGTTGGTTGAAATGTGTCTGGTTTCTTGGCTGTCATGAGTTCAGTCCTTGGGTCAGTGTAAAGAAAGCATAGTAGAAGAAATGGATAAGCAGTGTAAAGCTAAAGAATAAAGTATACAAAGGCAGATGCTTTGAATAAAATTGAAAACAGTCATTGTAATGACAACAAAGTTAAAAAGCAGGAATGTATATTCAGTGTTCTAAAATTAGCTTTAAAAGTTGTTCATTCATTGATTTTGTGGACACTTGTATTTCTTCAAATGAAACAAATTATGAAACAGATTCCAGAATACCATTCCAAAAATTCATATTTGCTGGTAAATTGCCATTTAATGATGTGAGACTTCCTTTTTAGAATGCTCATGGCTTTCCAATTGGGTTACAGTCAAGTAAGCAAGATGGCCAATTTCATTAAACTAATGTCTTTAAAACTCATTTTATTTAGATATTCATTATTTTTTCTACTGAATAGGGTGGAGTGCAGTCATGCATAATCATATTCTTTCTGCAAACATTTGGCTTCTTTTTGAAGAAAGGTTATGTGCGTGTCTTCAAAAAATTAGTGTAAGTTTGAGTTGTCATTTTAACACAATCTGGAATTTCACTATCAAGTATAGCACAGCATTCATTGGGGGAGAAGAACAAAAATATATACGCAAGTTTTATATATATATATATATATATATATATATATATATATATAACTGAAACACACATACACACATATATATTATGTAATTTTTTAAAAACCCTTTGTAAATCTATCATCACAGAAACTGTATAGCAAGAAAGCGATTAAAAATATCTTTGAAATCAGCATTTATCAGTGAAAATATTGCTTTTCACTTATTCCATTGTCCATTTTATTTGATCTTTCTTTATGTTTGTCTTTTAAAGGAGGCATGGTGATTTACTTCCATGTTTTCCCACTTGATTTATAACACTATATCTCATACATCTTTTTACACTTCCTTATTGTCATCTGTAATCTCATCCTAAAACATCATACTATTCCTGACAAGTGAAGACAGTTTCTACCTGTAGCCACACAACACACCTGCTCTAGTCTATTGAGGGTAGCATGACATTTGTAGAGAAAAACAACAAATAACTGTACATTACATTTTCTGTTGCCAACTTTCTATATGATTTTCTTTTAAAGGAGGCATTGTTATTGACCTCACATATTTTGCCACTTAATTTCTGAGCCTCTGTCTCTCTGAAATAAAAAAAATACAGTTACTTTTCATGTCTATTCATATAAAGGAAGTTATATATATATATATATATATATATATATATATATATATATATATATATATATGTTCCACATCCCTTAGTAGAGTGGCAGATCCTGCATCCCAAGGAGGATGGCATAGTTATCAGTTGAATAAAAGTGTCAAATTATTTAAAAAAAATGAAAATCTGCAGACAACATTGAATTTTGGGATAAGTAATAAAGAAATTTCCATTTTCAAATTATAAACTGTCAACTATCTATTCAGCCAGCTGAATGGAGTAGGAATTATAAGCAAGTTAAAGGCAAACAATGGATACTAACAAGTCACATTGTCACAAGAATTCTGCAGGCTGACAACATTCATAATCTCATTTGGCAGATATCTGGTCAATTGCCTACCATTTGGAATAACATCATCCAGTTAAATATACCAGAAGTGGATGTTAGCTATACTAGAAAACAAAGGGATATTGTGAGATCTCAATACATTACAAATAGACCAGCATTTTCCCAGAGTAATGGAACAACAGAGGCAGAAGTGAAAATAATAAAGACCATGCAAAAGAAAGCAAAGGACCCATATATGTCTCTGCTGTCCCATATAGCAACTCTTACAGACTTCAATTATTCCCCCAGTAAAGTTCTAATGGAAAAAAAATTGAGGCTCAATATTTAAGAGGGTGATGAATATCCAGAGTTACTAATGCCTCAGTGGCCCAACTTTGAACCCCTTTGGGAAAGGGATGAATATAAGAAAGACCAACAGCAAATCACTTACCATTTGAGACAGAGTAGTGAGCTGAAACCACTCGAGTCTGGGCCTTGTGTGGGTTAGTAGCCCAAATAGCTCTAGTCAGGAAGTCACAATGATTGAAAATGACCCCATACCACAATACTACATGGTGAAAATGAATGATGGTAAACTATCAGTATATTATTTTAAGACCATGAGATGGGAGAAATGGAGAGTTTGGAAAAGAGCCCAACCGCCAGTAAATGAAGTTGAGAAACAATACAGTTGTGAAAACCCCAATAAGCTGGACCTTTGAAAAAAATAAAAATAATCCAATTACTAAAAGGTTCTATTAAAAAAAACATCCAAGAACACTTGCAGCATTCTTACCCCCAATTTTTTTGTTAGAAAATATCATAAAAGTGGAGTTATGTTATTCTAGTTATTTAATTAAAACCTCATTTTGGAAATAAAGGGGGCCTCAAGATATTGTCATCTTCTTACCCATCACATCCACACCTATGTTTGCTTCAGTCTGTAACCATTAACAAAGAAACAAATCAAACTTATTTCATCTTTTCAAGTTAACCAACTCCTGAGTGAAATGTATTGATAAACACTACCCTCTAGATGTGCAAGATGTTTCAACCAACACTACTTAGAGACTTTCTCAGAATTAAAAATCTAACTCAACATGGGGTGCTGAATAGAGAATGTCTGGCAGAGTAATGGCTGTGAACAGGGGAGTCATATTTTCAGTTATATACATGCACAAGAGCATGTGGAAATATACTTAGTAAAACTCACTTCCAAAGATCTAGCTGTTATATTAAGCATATGGTGGCAGATCAAAGAAGAAATAACAGAGGTTTAAAGAAATAAACAATTGTATTAAAGTAAAATACAAAAAAATGATAAATTGGTGCAAATGTCTCTCATTGAAAGAAGGAGATAAGTGGAGTTGTAAAAGGTGTCTGCAGAGGTGTATGGTAGGAGAAAGAGAGGTGTGTTATGACTCAATGCGGTAACGGTCTTTGGTGAGTTGTCATTTGGAGATGGGAGGCTGCCTTTCAATGAGTGTAGTGAATTTGGATGAAATTTGGATGGATTTGCTGTCCAACTACCGAAATGTCACATTGATGGGTTTTTATGTACTTTTTTAGGCTCAAATCGGCTACAAATTTTATTTTGTTTCTTTAAGCAAAAATGGGTGCTGTTGGGTAGAAATTCTGGATTGTATTACTTATTTATTTTTAGTGTGTAAATAAAATGGAAGTTATGTGCAGAGCCAATGTGCTGTTGATGGAATTTTAGTTCAGTCTTGGTTTTCAGAGCATTCACATCTAGCCTGTCGTGGAAATTAGTGTAGCATGAATCAGAAGATCTTGTTTTAGGAAGAATGTAACATAGCCAAATGGTCAGACATGAGAATTAGTTTTAAAATCTCCTTCTTGATTGAGTCAAAATCTTTTGAGCACCTTGCCTCTCTCACACACACACATATATATATATATATATATATATATATATATATATATATATATATATATATATATATATATTGAACATTGTATTCAAGCATGAAACAGATTGTTGCCACTTGGTGTTGACCTCAATGTACACTTTTATATTTATAATAAAAAATGTTCAATTAAAAATTAGATCCATTAATTCTTTATATTGTAGAAGGAATCAACATTTTTTATGAGATTTTAAAAGCTCTTGGTATATTTGACTCACTAACAGTTTTTGGTGGACTCGTGTAAGTCCAAAGGAAAAATAAGACATAGAATTTGACAAAGGAAATATTAACAAATATATTGACAAGACATTTTACAAAATGAGAAATTAAATAAAATGTGAAGAGTTCAAAGCAATTTTCAATGTTTGTAGTTGAGTACTCACATTTTGTGACAGCAAAAACAATATGTATTTTTGCTATGAAAAATCTCCAAGAGAGAGTCTGGTTTTTCAAATTTCACACCACCTGTAATTATCTTCAGGAGATAGTAATTCCCAAATCTTGCTGCCTGTGATTATCCTCAGGAGGCAGTAATCCAACAATATATATATATATATATATATATATATATATATATATATATATGTGCCTGTGTGTACATAGGTTCCAAAATGAGGAAGGTAGCAACAATACTGAAACCTCATATTAATACAGTGTTTATCTTTTTTGAATGTGAACACAGGCCTGTACTCACATATGTATATGACTGTTATGATGGTTAACACCATCCTGTTACACATGATTGCACACCTCTTTCACCTGTTAATACAATATAACAAGAGTTGTAGGTTGAATAACTGAACCATTCAGGCATCTCATGTTCCATATATGTTCAATGGAGGACAGATCTTATGATCATACTATCTAGGGATTCTTCAAACATCTTACAGAACATGTTGAGTAGCAAACTTATTTTGTGGTGAGGAGTATTATCCCAAATCTACATTAACACTCCTTGGGTCACATTTGCTCTGATCTATCCTGTGGATACTATGCTGTCACCACTGATTTTATGATACCACAATCAGAGCAAACATCAGTGCTCCATAGTCATCCAGAACCTTGTCTATGGCTGATTCATTTGACTACTGTTGTTAACATTGAAGTAACATTGCCATGCATGTCCAATATGTATAGCAGTTCTTTAAAATGACTATGTAGCCTCTGAAACGTCTCTTAATTAACAAAAGGATCATGTGTGTCTCCATGACAACACACCTGTTTGTACTGGCTTCTTTCTTCACATAGAATCATACTGCAGTATATGACATTTATTAAAACTTAAGATGAAACACTGATATCAGTATTACTATATCTTGCATTGTTCAATAAATGCAACTGAATTTACAGTTACAATATAAACCACATCAATACAGCTCAAGTTGTGATATGAAAGAAGAGAAACCAGAGTTTTTATTTCATGTCTTAAGTATGCTAATTGCAAATTCAATTGGAAAAAAACAAAAAAGATTTTATAATTTGTTTTTTTCTCAAAGCCATTTAACCAATGAGTCAGCTTATTGTCAAATTCATAAAATACATATCTTAAAAATTACTACAAAAAGAGCTTGTTTTAATGATGTTTTATAAATAATGTAAAAATCAACAAACCTTTAAAGTGGTGCAAGTTATTGAATCCAAAATTTAGTTTCACTAATGAATTAATAAATGGTTTCCATCAGATCTTGCGATCATTTTTGTATAAATATTGTCTTTTTAAGCTATAAAACTAACAAAAAACTGAAGATAAGTAATAAAGAAATATGTTCATCTAATAACAAAATAACATAATTGAGAAAAAATCGGAATAAAATGCATCAAAACAACAATAAATTCTAAATTTCAGAGACATTTTTGAAACACAAAAAAACTTTCATCTGCAATATCTCTCTGTCTATATATATACTGAAAATTATTATAATTTTCTGTTTATAAATCAAGAAAAAAAAGAGATGATATGAAATAAAGTAAATAAAACCATTAAAACAATAATAAACTCTAAATTTTAGGTAAGTTTTTCAAATATAAAAGCATTGTTTTCTGCAAGATATATATATATATATATATATATATATATATATATATATATATGTGTGTGTGTGTGTGTGTGTGTGTGTGTGTTTGTTATCTGTGCTAATAGGAATATATACTTGAAAAACAAGGTGGATAAAATAAGTAATGGTTTATTGTAAAAAAAACAGTACATTAAGAATAAAGATAACAGTTATGCACAAGGTCGTTGCAAATCAATCCGGTAGTGAGTGCTACTATTGGAAGGTCAGTAGTTCTCACATAAGTTTAAGTCATACTCAACAGATCCCAGCTAGTCTCTGTAGTCCATTGACTTACAGCTTCTTATAGTTAGTTACTTTCTATAGTGTAATCACTCATGAGGGTGACAGGTTATTCTATTACATCAATATATATATACACAACATAAAAAAAGATTACATAATTTCTATGTTATATTCATCTTTGCATTCATTTTGAAATTTGATATGAACATAATTTTAATTCTTAAAAAAGAGAAACTCTTTACCTTGTTGTCAGTTCTTGTTTGTCAGTTCTCTCCCTTGTATCCAACTGCCCATTTACCATCCAGACATTTGCCCTCAATGCACCTACATTGTAAATCATCTGCACAATGACATTTTAGCTGACAACTATCATCACATTCTAAAAAAAAAAAAAAAAAATGTATTTCATAAAATGCAAATCATTCAAATATTGAGTGTGGTGAAATTCTTTGTAACAAAATGATGACTTAAAATAATTCTTATAATATTCTTTATTTTTGATACAATTTTGAAAATTTATACTCAAATTGTTTATATAATGCATGGAAAGCAGATTTAGAAATTAATTCATTTATGAATAAAAGATAACTCCCAGAAAATGTAGACTCAATATACACAAACAGATATCATGATTTATAACATGAGTACATAAAATTTTGTTTTTAATTATCTAATTGGACACAAACTTTATAACTTTAGTTTCAAAAAAACATTAATTCCTTGCCTTTGATACTGAAATAAAAACTAAATCCTACCAAAATTATAAATAAATCATGTAAATAATTTTTCAACTTGTTTCAGAAGTGCAAACAAGAATAGTCAGCCTGATATATATATATATATATATATATATATATATGTGTGTGTGTAATATATTATATATATTATTACTTATATATTATATGCACAGTACTTATTAGAAAGTGCTCAATATCAGAGATAGAGCTAACATATTTGGTTGAATTGATGTGAGTTTGTGACCCTGGGTTTCAGGCTTTTGCGATCATCAGACAAACTGATTAATTTTAAAAAAAAATTTTTTGGTTTATGTAGATTGCGTGTATTGGTGTTATTATGGAAGTGGAGGGAATCGTCATCGTGATGTCACTCATGCTAACGCAAGCATTGATGCATGCAGACACACATACACACTCGCTCGTCCACCGGTGCTCATACAGACATAAACATATGTGGACAGAGATGGGATTTGACATATGTATGTATATGTGTGCTATTTTCTATATACATACACATTTGTATGTTGAAATTCAAAGATCGGAAGTGTAGCAGAAATTTCTCGTGAATGTTTCGGGAATGTATACATGTCAGCAATCAGAGTATTCTTCTATTTTTTCGCTGAATAATATTTCCTCGCATGCACACATATACGTGTGCTGGGGTCTGTGTAAAATTATGATAGGTAAAAATTGCTATTATTTTTAATTTTTTAAAAGTTTATTTGTTATTTTGAAGGTGGTTATTTACTTGTTTTTGATGACTGTGTATATGTAACTGGTAGAAATTGCAGTTTGTAATCCTTATTGGTTATGTTTATGGTGGTATTAAAGATGCTGGGGGATGGGGGTAGTTTACATAAATAATTATAGCAGGTTTATATAATAGTAGATGTGATGTGATAGTAATGTTGTAGGGGGATTGGTGGCAATGATAATATAACTAGCAAATAGTTATTGTAAATTGGTAGAAGTGATTAGTAATGGTGGTGGGAGAATGATAAAAACAATAAATGTAATTATTGTGGTGGTAGCTTGAACTAAAAAGTGATTGTTGGTGTTTTATTTTATTTCATTTTATTTATTGGTATAAATTCTGATAATAGGTATTTATTCTCATGCCTACATTTGGAAATTATCTCTGATCTTATTGGTTTTTATTTGGTGGTATTAAATATGCCGGGGAGAGTAATTTGCGTTAATAATTATAGTGGATTTAGGTTAGAGTAGATGTGATGTGGTAGTAATGTGTTGGTGGTAATGATAGTAGCTAATAGTTATTGTGAAGTGGTAGAAGTCACAAATTTTTACATTTCCATAAAGATTAAAAAAACCTGTAATTAAGATAAACTAAAACAGAACTTTCTTTCTCCTCCCGGGGGTTTTCAGGAACGGCGTGTCGCCGGTCCTGAATAATGGCTTTCAATATTGGATCACTTTTTTTTTTCTTTTTTTTTTTTTAGTATTTTTTATTTATCAAAGTTACGCGCGATGTCTGGTAACTAAATGTTAAACAATTTTAACATTTTTTAGTTTGTGTTTAGTTTACTCGCGATATCAGAGATGATATTTAATTTATTTATTTAAATTTTTATTATTGCATTGTAATTTTAACACATCAGCTGATAGCAACTGAGTGGAAATAGTTATTCATTAAAAAAAATTAATGTATAACTACACATGTACAAAAATGTCGTTTTCGATAAAAGTTAAAAAAAAATTCAATATACGTAAAAAAAGCGTATATTGTCGAAAATACCTTTTTCCACAATATAGCTATTTTTGTGCTAATTTATTAAAGCTTAAACAACTGAATATATATATATATTTTTTTTTTTTAAACAAAGTATATTTAATCACATCTAGCTGTCGCGATCTGTTAAATTCATTTTGTTAATAAATTCAATGAGTAATAAACTAACTTGCTTAATGTCCTGGCCATATTGACGTTATTGTTTGAATGAGACACCACAATTTATCATATCATTTAAAAAAAATGCAAATGTACACCTGAATAAAACTTTATGAAAAGACTCATCATACATTCATTTTGTTCTTTATTCTTCGAAGATATTGATTTTTAACAAAAGAAAAATATTTGTCCATTTTTCAATTGCCCCTGACGACAGCATTCCTTCTTAAAATGTTCAAATGAAAACCATAGCCAAGAAAAACTATTCTTGAGATTTTTTGGAGATATCTTTTTTTTTATCAACACCAAAACATTTTCTTCTACTTAGATGGTAAATATTTTATGTGGAAAATAATAACTAAGCCAGTAAATATTCAATAAAAAATTCAGAGATTTAAAAAAAATAAAAGAAACGTTTTTTTCAGTAAAAAAAAAAATACAAAAAAAAACAGTTATTAGGTTGGTCCAAAATTAATGTCATTTTCTCACATAGTAACATATGTGAGAAAACGACATTATTTTTGCACCAACATAATATTTTGAAAAGAAAGTTTAATTATATTTTTATTCGAGTTGGTGGAGATTTTTTGTCGTACACTCAAAAAGATGCGCCTATAAACTATCTGAAGAGTTCAATTTTATTTTAAGTTTAAATTTTTTATACTTTGTTTTAATTAGATTTGATATTTACTTCTTTTCCTTCACAATAACGAAAGCCATGACAATCAGAGATGATAAAAAGTAAAAGTAAACTTATTGTGGAAGGCACGCAGTCGTTTCATTTAAAGAAAAAAGTAAATCAAACCTAATTAAAACAAAGTATAAAGATAAACTAAGAGATCGTGAGAAAAAATGCTAGGTATTTAAGAGAAATTGAATAATTACCAGTTTTCTTGAATTCTTGAAGATATTTTAAAATTTCTTTGAAAATACATTCTAATTATTTTTTTATATTTTCATCTGGAAAGATTTTTTTTCGCATTTTTGCCTTTTTATGTTGCAGTTTCGAAAGAAGAAATGCTTTTGACAGTTTAGAATTGAAAAAATATTTAAAATAATTGACACTTTGATTTAATAATTTACAAGCATTTTTTTCTTTGGATAATTTAAAATATCGTCTGTCTTTCACACAATTACGTGTATAAGATAACTGCTTCGTCATTAAATACAAAGTTCGCTCCCTTGAAAAGTAGCATTTTGTTATTTATTGTTTGGATTGTTGTCCTCGTCATTATTTTACGCTCCGGCCTTCTTCGGGTGATTTGTTGGAATTTCGAATTGAAAATTTTATTTAGTCCACGGGGGTAAATTGGTCACGCCTTTGTATATCTCAGCTTTAATTAATTCTCTTTGATAATTCAATTTTCCAACCACTCTTCTGTAGCCAGGTAAGCTCAAATCAAGGACTTTCATATTGCACACAGTCAAGTTATTCTTATTGAATAGCTCTAAAAAGTTAATTGCCAAATAAACACCAACTATTGTGTACATAAATGCTAGCAGATTGTGGGTATCAATTTCCATTTTATTTGTTTGATCTGTTGAATTGATGAAAATGTCTTTGTATTAATAAAGAATTGATTTGTTTATGTAACAAACATTGTATTAATAAAGAAATGTTTATTGAAATGATTATTCTATTATAAAGAAGAACTGTATTATGATCTTATGAACTGTATTACTAGCAACATGCAATGGAACTGAATTGCATGTTTTCCCGTGTGTTAGGAGATTATAAAAAAATATATAGGTTACTTCTCTCTTTGATGGCTCCTGCTGATAGAGGAAGACTCTAAATTGATTATAATGGACATAGTCCAGATTGGGCACAAAATGGAGATGCCAAGAAGAATATGGAGCAATAAGACGAGTCACCAGGCCACTCAGAACAGGAATGCTGATCTGAATAATGTGAGGACATGCAGAGAATATAGCAAACACCAATCAGATATGTGTCATCCATTTCAAACAGATATATAATTGGATTTCGACACCTAAGCCTTGACAATAACCATTAAAGGAATATGTTTTTAGCAATTTTGATCTTTTCTCTTTCATGCTATGTATTGTATAAAGAATGTTTTTATAATGTTCAATTGTCTCTTTCTGTAGAATTGAATGACACCTTAACTTAAGAAAGACACAGTCTTGGAGCTACGAGAATTCGCGAGAGTACGCAAGGGAGGAGGACAGCGTTCGTTTTTGGGACGTTGTGCTTTGTCACTGGGGAGAGACTTGGGCAGTTAGAAAGCGATTACTTGGATCAGTTTCACATACTTTCTTTGTTCATGAAGCTACAGTCCTGTATGGGAAGTCGTTAAATTTCCCACATAACGAGTGAACATGTCAATGCTTTAAAAATGCCTAAAGATTTTATTTAGATACGGAAACTTACTTTTCTTTTCATACGGATTAGCTTTAGGCCAGAAGCCTCAAACCCAATGACGCAAAAAGGTCATTATGTGCTGATGGAAAAGTACTTCGGGCTAGTAGCGGGAACATGCACACTCTATGTTTGGGTTTCCAACAATAAGGTTCGCGGACTCCTGAAAGGACTAGTTCCTAATTAGGAATCCATAGGCACACGAAATTGAATTAAATCAGTACATAGTTTTGAATGATAGGAATAAGGAAAGGTAAAGAGAGAGAAGAGAGGGAATTGTAGATAGGCAAGATTTTGCACTTATTCCAGTCGTTCTGGGACAATCGACATTTTCTTGTAGCCTGATCTTCTTCTAGCAGGAAACTTAAACGCACGTGTTTTCTTTTCATCTTCACCCCCGGTCCTCTACACACTTAAAATTAAAAAAAAAAGTCACTTCTGTCCTTCCACCTGATAATTCCCCTGTAACCAATGTAACCGTCAATTCACACTCAAAACAAATCACTGCAGTTAAAGTTAGTTTAAGACATACTTCACTCAATCTCAAATAATTTTTTTCTGCTAAAAAAAGTAAGTAATGTTTGCTTCCAGTTACATTAGGTAAAAAACTTTAATTTTTCCTAATTTTCCTCAAATAACTTTTGAAAAGGGTAATTGATTTTTATAAAGTTTTTAAATGGAGAATTTAACTTTTGTTTAAAAATTTCTCAAAACCGATTTTATGGCAACTTCGCTGACTTAAAGAAGAATGATTTTTAACTAAAATTTCGCACGTGCTAGGAAGGATTAAAAAATGGAAAAAAAAAAATAATCAAAAAATACCTTGGTCTTTCCTCTTAACATAAACATTTAGATGATAAAAAATTGTTCATCAAATTTGGAGCCTTTTTTTTTCGTCAGGGTATGCTATTTTTAGCGAATTAGTGGTGATTCTTAAAATGTCTTCCTTCTTTTGTATACATACATATATATTTTCTCTCTCTTTTTACTCCGTTATATAAAAACAAAGGCAATACTTAACCTTTGTGCATGCAAAAACACACATGTCATATGTATCAAAACGAGGCTTCAACTACTATTAGGGTTATCGCGCTCACCCTTCCCATAGCAGCTGCTGCTGCTAATCTGAAGCGATCTTCAGTTGATGATAAAAGTTTCAACGCTACACAGGTGTATTCTTGTCTTATCAATATTCTTCGTTTCAGCACAAGACTTTCGGACTTCCGAACATACTTTAACACACACACACACACAAAAAAACAAAAAGAATGTGTCAACAGACTGGCTATTTCTTTGACACCGCCACTATTGTTGCTCTATAACATCAATAATGATTTGTAAGCACTTCTTACAGTCATTCTAGAGCAGTATTCCTCAACCTTTTTACCCTTGCGTAACCCTTAAAATAAATTACATGTCTCAAGGAACCCCCGCGCAAAAAAAAAAAAAAAAATTATATACCACATCTTTCTCATTTTATTTTCATCGTAATTCATGTGGTAAATATAAGTATATATTTTTGAATAACTGGTTCAAGGAAAAATTAATACTTCTTTGTCAAATTTTTCGGTAATGCTAAATAAAATTCATACTGTTCGTTTATAATACTTCATCAGGGAGTTTTCATTCAAAAGTACATTAGAGCTTATCTCGCGGAATCCTTGGGACCTTTTGTGGAACCTTAGGGTTTTGGGGAACCCCGGTTGAGAAACGATGCTCTAGAGAATGCTGTGAGCGAAACGGACCAAGCGGGAGTTTGACTAAAACAGCTATTGATTTTTCTCGTGTCATCTATGTGTTGATTCAGCTTTTCAGCAGTCTCATGTAATTTAACTCCTAAGTCTAGTGGAACAATTGTATATAAGCTTAGACTTCCCCGCCAGACTGTTCACTTCACCTCCTTTTAGCCTCACTCGTCTGCAGCAGTAGGTTACAACTGAATAAAAATTGCTTACTGTTACAATCGGCTCAGGGCTTTGTTTTGTGGGTAGCAATTTGGACAAAGAGTTACAAGCATTTGAATGGAGAAGCTGCATCCTGTGAACAAACCTAGTGTCTGGTCTGAGCTGCAACAATACACAGTCGGCTATTCTACAGCCTGAATCGACAGGGTGGATGGCCGATCAAAAGAGGCAATGCATTTCCTCGGTGTATTTCCTGAATAAAAGGATAACGTCAGTAAGAAGCCATGGACCTTTTCCATGAAACCGGCGGTTTACATGATGTACCTTTTTATATAAAGTAACAATTTACTTATATATTCAAATAAATAAAAATAGACAGCAACGTGTACAGTTATTTTTAAATGACTTAGAATTTTACGAAACAGTTTAAAAACTGAAAATTAAAGGCAAATAACTAAGATTGTATCTGCTTATATTTCTGAGTTGAGAGATGGAACGAATATATCAAAGAACACTTCCATGAAGAAAAATAACAACTGGCAATATACAGAAATATCAACAGATCGTAAATATTAAAAAGCGAAGTGGAAGTTGCACTGGCCAAATTGAACAGAAACAAAACGACAGGACCAGACAGAAATGTAATAGAGATGCTGACACCCTTAGATTATTTCAGTATAGACAAGATTACAGAAATAATAAATTAAATCTACAACAATGGCCATTTACCGGAAGACCTAAGTAGATCTATTTTCATAGCATTGCCTAAGAAACCAGATCCAAACGAATGTGAATTCCATTGGACAATAAGCCTAATGAGGCAGAGAACAAAACTCCTCATTCGAATTCTGACGAATAGAGCACACAGTAGAATCAGACCAGAGATAGGACAAGAACAGTGCAGGTTCGTCAAAGATAATGGAACAAGGAACGCGATATTTACGCTCATAATGTTATCAGAAAGAGCGAAACAAATGCAGAAGGACATTTATGTTCAATAAAGTATGCCACAATGATTTGTTGGAACTGTTCAGCAACCTTGACATATTTAGAAAGGATATTATAATAATCAAAACCTACACTGGCAGAAAACCGCCTGCATACGGATAGAAAGAGAGTTCAGCAGATATTAAAAAAAATAGAAAGGGGTGTAAGACAATGATGTGTCTTATCACCGGACTTATTCAATCTATACAGCGAAGTAATTTTGAAAGAATTACATGTCCTACCAGGATTCATCAATGGCGACCACAATATTAACAACATAAGATATGCAGATGACACAATGTTGATAGCAAACAAGAAAACTATAAAAGCTCCTACAGAAGGTAGTGAAAGAAAACGAGAAAAAAGGACTAAACATAAACTGCAAGAAGACGAAAGGTGGTTAGCAAAATGATGAACCCAAAATGCAAATTACAAATTGGAAATACCATAATCAAACAAGCACAAAATTTAATTATCTGGGAAGTGTTCTAGCAAAAGACGGAAAGTGCGACACTGAAGGCTCACTGGAAAAGGCAAAGATTCATTCTAAAAACTAAGCAGAGTATTAAGAGACAGAAAAACATTAGAAACAAAGAAAAAGAGTACTGAACTACCACGTGATATCTGTCCTCCTACATGGCAGTGAATGCTGGATAATCTCTTCAAAGATGAGGAAGAGACTGGAGGCAACAGAAATGTGGTTCTACATGAAAGACGCTAAAGATAGCATGGACCCAATATGGGCGCAACCACGACATTTTAGAGAAAATGGAAACAAAGAGGAAACTTATACTTAACACCAGGGAGAGGCAGTTGAAATTTCTGGACCACATAATGAGGAAAGTGCACCTGAAAAATCTGATACTCACAGGACAGATTGGGTTAAAAAAAAAAGGGACAGAGGAAAACAGCACATAACATACTTAATGAACTTAAGTAAATAGATAGCAGAACATGGTTTAGGAGAAATAATAACAAAGCTACAAATAACAAGAAACTGGGAATAACCATGATCGCCCACGTCCTGAGGAGCATGGCACATAAAGAACTATTTACACTAAATACATTGTTCGGACTGTTGTCCTCATCTTTACTGCCATATTCATGGCCCAGTGGATAAAAGCATTGGTTGGTTGGTTGATCCAAAAAAGTGACTTGACCAAAGACTTTGGTCACTCCACTTTTTCGCGGGAAAACAGCATAGCGTAATAAACAAATGCCACAAACTTAACGAAAATAAATTTTTATCGTCAAAATGCTTATGTTATTATTAAGATGAAAGACCAAAGTATATTTTAATTATTTTTTGATATTTTTTAATATTTTTTAACACGTTCGAAATTTTGGTTAAAATTTTCTTTTTTTTACGTCATCGCGGTGCTGTATAACATTGTTTTTTTTTTGCGCTTTTTTCCCGTTGAAAACCCATTGATTTGGAAATTCTTGTAAAATTAAAGTAGTTGTCCGATTTTAATGAAATTTTCAGGACTTATTCACAAATGAATGAAATTATTTTTGAAATATTTCTATTTAAAAAATTTTGGTAAAAAATATTTTTTTTTAAAATATGTTACACCCCACTTACTTATTGTCCTGAAATTTAATTCAAAACCTTTTTATTTCCTGACAATTTTTTTTTGTTTAAAGTAAGAGTCATTAGAGATGGTAAATCACCTACTGTTTTTTTTTTCAAATTTGTTCCAACTAACGGAAAATGAGCTCTGAATAGAAAAATAATGAATCCAATAAAACTATGATATTACTTAATTAGAAAAGCTTTTAATTGCTTTTGTAAATAAGTAATATTAAGGTCATTATTGCCTGAAGAAATAAATTTTTTCTGATGAATAATTCAATTTTACAAGAATTTTTTATTTGTTTTACATTTTAATTATAATAATTTATAATAGTTTAAAAATCGTGAAAAACTCTGTATTAGCCTATTTCCTTGTGATAATTAGTAATTAAGTAGAAACAAAATTTACGAGTTCAAAATTGCAAAGTTTAATAAATTTAGTGATTCCACTTTTTTTTCAAATAATTTTTTATGTTGTATTTTTCTACTTAATACATTCCTTATTTCCATGTACGGTAGACTGAAATTGCCATTATTACAAAAAGAGTTTTGTCCCTTTATTCTAATAAATAAACATAACAGTAAAACTAAAAATAAAAGGGTTCACTCAGATTTCTAGTAATTTTCATTTATGGTCATCCGTAGTAGCTGTCATCACTTGTCAATCAACACATGGATCAAGTATTGGATCAAAATTATGGTACCAATCGTTAATAATTCGTTGTATATTTCTTTTTTATGCTATAATTAAGTAATATTTTTTTTAAATCAGATTAATTTAACATTAAATTTTCTAATTTTACTAAAATGACGCGTCAGAAATTTTTTTAAATATTTTTAAAATCGATAAATTTGTGTTTGTTTACAAATTTCTTAAAATTAAGAAAATGGCGGTTTTTAAGAAAATTTAAAAATTTGAAATTAAATTTGACATTCCAATGTATATAGTTTCTATCTGAAATATACCAGAATTGTTTACTTAATGGAAATAATAAATTTAATGATTCAACTTTCAAGTAAAGCTAAAATGAAATCTTCAAGCATATTTTTTCATTTAAAAAAATGCATTTTAAACTTAGGTATCGATAATTTATGCCGAAAAAGTGGAAGTACCTATATCTTCCTGCATTATTATGGCTGATTATTACTGCATGCATGTATGAGAGTCTCCATTTTTTGAACACTTGTAAATTTGTTAATTTAATACGAATTATGTCCCTTTTACTGACTATAGATTCTTAGCTTATTTGTTATCATGTATATTATTACATTTATTTTTTAATAAAATCTTATTTTCTACTCTTGTTAAATCATTTCAAGTATTAAATATACCAATTAAAAAATGACATTACTCATTCTTTTGTCATTTATATTTATTTTCATGACACTACATTTTTTTATTTATGTGTTGTATAGTTTAATGGTGTTGTCCCCATTTATGTTTTATGAATGTGTGCATGATTAAAAAAGGATTCTTTGTGGTTTCAGTTGAACCATTATAATCTTTCCACTGTAGAGGACCGTGTGTGTTTGTGTGTTGTTGTATTAGAAACACGTGTATAACCCCTGGTAGAATATTAAAAGAGCCAACTACAAGAAAATGGCCAGACTTGAGTTAAGTCCAACTGAAGATGTAAAGAAGACAAAGAAGACCGATATATAAACAAATATATGTATTAAACAAAACAATTTTACAATGGACAATAACATTTGTGTATGTATAAATATTTGTGTTTGTTCTTTGGTGAATGTTCGTACATACGTGTATGTGTGTATAATGTTCATGGCGTCTCCCACAAATGGGAAGACGCGGATCTTCTAAGAGAGTTTACATTGTAGTCGCTGAAATGAAGAAATGAAAAAGAGAACAAGGCGAGAAGTCACCCAGTATTTATAGTATAGGGAGAATGACCCATAGTGACAATTTGGGAATTAAGGAGGAGCTAACTCCAACACCATAGTAGCCTGTCATCATGAGGTAGATCAAATGTCCAAGGGTAGTTTGAAGTGCACTTTGGTTGGCTCTTCTTTTGAGAAGTGTTTTCTTCAACTGGAATTATTATTTGTGCTATGCTCTGTTGATGTTATTCATATATCTTACTGGATCATTTCTTTAATGCATTGAGGCCCTTCAGCCATGACGATAAATACAGTGTTGTAAAAAAAGTTCTGCTCTGTTGAATTCTCCACTGGGCAATATATAAACAGTTTAATGTCTTATCAAGGACAACTCCATCAGGTGCTACTACTCTGGGTCTGAGTGGACCTGGGAGTAATGAAAATCAAGGTGTGACTCCACACTCCTCAAGTCCTGCAAGTGGGGCCACATCACCAGATTTAGTTTAAAATCTTAAACAGGACAGAATTGGTGAATGAATAAATGCAGTTTAAAGTTGTACCCAGGACTGGACTAAAGTATAAATGGACATGGATGCAGTTTAAAGTCTTACCCAGGACAGGACTGGTCAGGACTTTATAGATGAAATCCAGATAGAATCCTTGGTTCAAAAGTACTGATAAACAGAAAAAACTGTCTGTCGCTGACAATATCAGTTGAGTTTTCCTTCTACAAAGAGTAGCTCTTGCATTATTTCAAGTGATACTTTACATTTTGTGAATATGTAGTATTTGAATTTAACACTTGTATTCTGATGTAAATGGTTTTAAATCTTGTACCCATTCAAGTGGTATTTTATATGCATGTTAGCACTTGTATTAAATCTTTATTCACCCATAATTAACATTATCATGAATACAGTTAAATGTCTTGATCATGGACATATTTGACCCAAATAAAGTTGGTTAGGATGTGATTGTTATTCAGTCATACTTAGGGCCAAGTTGGCTAGGAATTTTATGATTCAAAATGGCTGGATGGATGGATGCAGTTTAATGTCTTATCCAGGGCTAGACTGATCATAATGTGCCAAAGTGCCATTGTAAACAGATGTAGTATGTTAAGATTCTCATAGGATGCATATCCTACACATACATTTCCGTCATTTCCATAGAAAAGTTCAATCACTCTGCCAAGTTTCCAGAATGGTCTGGTTTTTGCAGGAATTTTAATTAATATCATATCGTCCACTTTTACTCTTAAAATCCATGTCATGTAGATCTTTGTAATTTTCTCTTAAACTGAAGAGATATTCTTCATTCGATAATTTTTAAAGTTAGTTAACAATTTCTCCACTTCACTGAGAACATCTAATAACTGATACTTGGAAGTAAATTTACCAGAATCAGTTTTCACAGAAATTTCTTCATTAACATTAGGATGTGAAGAGGCACTGGATGTTAATGGTAATAGTTCAGTATCAGATGCACTCTGATATGTCAGAGGTCTGGAGTCTATAGCTACTTGTCCATCAGATTTGAAGACCGGTCTGTGAGGGATCCAATTATATTTTATAAAATCTTGTGCAGAGACTTCAATTCTTTCTATAATCCCTACAACCCCTTGTTTCTGAATAATATCATTATAAACAATAGCCAGATTTTTTTTCTAAAGAATATATAGTTTTATCAAGCGCTTTCAAGACAACTTAATGATTAAATAACATAAATTTGATTTTGTCTTCATGCCAGTGTAATTCCATTAAATATAAGTTGTCTTTGAAGTCTATTGTTTTTTTTTAATTGATCTGTTTTGCTTTTGTTGTAATCACTGACATGTTCATCTTCATCAAAGGATGATGCGCATGAATCCACAGCAACCATTTTTTCTAAGTTCTGTTTGACGTTAAATACTTTAAAGGTATCTGGGAATATTTTAGGGTTAGTGGACCTCGGTTCCAATACAAATTCTTCTTCTTCTTCTTCAGGACATGAAGAAGAATGTCCTGAAGCCTTAGGTCCCACTGGGGTAACTTGATGTCGATACAGAAAATTTAGACTGTTCCTGAAAGGGGCAATTCCAGTCAGCATTTTCCATGACAATACATTCATACAATTTTGGTATCTTCCATATAGTGGAAATTGTCCACTCCCAGAATTCATTGAATGTTTATTTGATTACTATTACTATTATGAGAAAAGGTTAATTTATACTTTAACCTGAACAAACTTATTATCACTTGTCTAAATTCAAATTGAATATCAATTTTATCATCCAGTAAAACTGGAATAGGAAGTGGTCTCCCTTTGCCTAAATTTACACCTAGAACAACTAGGTCTAATTTTTTTTATTGGAATCACTTGTATAAGTTTTTATTTGATAATCACCAGGAAAGAGACTCCAGTCAGGACATTTTAACTTTTTTAATATCCCTTTAGAAAAATATGACCACTGACTACCTGTGTCCAATAAACAGTTTATAAAGACTTCACATTCCAATATAATGTCACTTCTACTATAGGTTGTATTAAATTGCTTTCTTTATTTGTACTACATGAATAAAAAGAGATATCACACTTCTTACAATTATCAAATAGTATGTGGAATTAGAGAGGGGCCCTATACAAAGTTCCCATGTGACAGATGCAGACATAATAATAAAAGAATAGAACACAATGGACTTATCATTTGTAGAAATTATATTAATCAACATTACAATTGGGTTCTTGGTAAACTTAATGGTGTCAGCAACCAAACTTATCTGCTGAGGATGAGTTGATGTTCTAGCCATCTGCAGACTCTGTGGTTATAAGGGTATATTGATAGCCCATTCAGCATGTGATCATTCTGAAGGTTGGTACCAAGAGTAAAATGTTGTTCAAAAAAAGGTAGAAAAGTGCACCAATCAGCAGTTGCAAGCTAATTGGCTAAACTTAAACAGGACAAGGGCAGATAATCATATATCTTATTTCTCATATATTCCCAACACTGAGCATCAGTGCATGTTGCCTAGTTAAATGCACTTTCATATGCAACCATTTAGTCAACATGTAAAGTTCAATAAGTAAGTCCCCAGAGTCCACAGTTAATCACTTTGTTAGTGTGATATTCAATTTACAATGATAACTGCATTAAATATTCAAAGATAAAAGAGGTTAGTAACAAAAATATAAAAAGATTAGGAAGGTTCCTAATCTTTTTATTTTTTTTTGTTACTAACCTGTCCTAGAATTCCTTAGCATTTTTCTGGCCATACTATTCTGTTAGTACAGAGAATATTAATTACTTTATTTTATTTTGGTAATATTAATAGTAAATAACATCAAAGTCAGTATTACTTTTATTTTTTTATTTTTGGCCTGACATAGCCTTTCATTTTTGTTGTGGTGCATCTTCTGGAGGTTCCTTTGTGTCATGGTTATGGGTCAGGGACAATTCCAATGGAAATAAGTGTTTTAGACTGTGTATCTCCACAGACTTGTCTCCTTTCACTATGCCATCACTTCTCAAATATAATTTTGTGACCCTGTCCAGTTGCCAGAATGGTTTGGGTTTAACTGGGTTCTTAATTAGCACAACTTCATCAACATGGATTTTAATGTGACAAGCTATCATGCAGTTTTTTACACCCTTCTCTGAGGTTGAGTAAATATTCATCATGCCAATTTTCTTTAAATGTTTATAATAGTTCCTCAATGTTTCTCAAAGACTCTATCATTTGGTTTCTAGTTGGTTCAGTACTGTTGTTAACTGATATATTCTGATGGATTGCTATTTCAGCATTAATGGGATGAGCCCATTGTCCAAAGAGCATCTATACATCAAGAGTCTTGAATTAATTGACTTCTGTATATCTGATAATAATGTCAATAATTCATAGTAATTAATTTTCAATCTTCCAATTGTTTTGAAGAGGCTGATTTGTATTGTTTTGATTATAGGTACCCAGACACTTCCTAACCATGGGTAATAAAGAGGCAATCTTATGTGTTTTAGTATTGTTATGCTTGCAAAAGTGTCAGCAAACAATTTATTATTTATGCAAATATCGATAATATTTCTGCCCATGGTGGTATTAAAATGCTTGAGCATTATCACTTTATATGAGACATTGTGCACAATAAAGATTGGCAAAACATGTTAAAGCTTGAATGAAGGACATGATGCCCATATCTGGTACAATTTCAATATGTACAGCTTGTACATTTAAACATGTAAATATCAAAAAATACATCTTTGTTTTGTGTTCTTTTCTTTTTCTACCCATATGTGGCCAGTGTAATCCACTCCTGTATGTTGAAATGCATTTATTAAGTTCACTCTGTGTTTAGGTAGGTTGGTGAATCTGGGATATCTAAATGCCAGACTGATGTAGTTTTTGCAGACATAACATCCAGATATCACCAACTTGACTACCTGCCTTGCTTAGGTTATCCAATATCCAGATAATCTTTGTAATGGTTACACCAACTCCCAAGTGTTTACACTGATGATGAGCATCTTCAGTAATTAATCTTGTTACATAATGATATTTAGCCAATAATATGGGATATTTTATTTCCAGTTCAAACCTGGCTACATTGGCTATCCTGCTATTTACTCATCATATTCCATCCTTGCTTGTCCAAGAAAATGTTTAAATTTTCCACCAACTTGGGGATTTCACCTTTATGAGGATCTCTGAAATATTTTAATTCTCTTTCACACACTTCTTCCTGCATTGACTTGATGAGATATAACTTTGTATCAAGCTTATGATTTCTCAAGCTGGTTTGTTTTCTGCATTTATGTATGAATTCAAGCACCATGGCTGTTGCATTACAGAATTTTGTAAGTGTAGAGAATCTCTATGTTTATTATTGAGGTTGAATCACCTTGGTAGTACTACCAAAATATAACTCACTGTGGCTGCTGCTATTCACTTGTCAGTAGAATCAGCAGGTTCATTTTCACCAACCCCAACACATGTCTGAGACCACCAGTAACATGATTACTCTTGGGGCATTTTTACCAAATAAAATAGTTCCCATAGTTTTATGATTTCTAGAAAGAAGTTAATAGAAATATTACATTGTCAGGATAAAAATCAGATAATCTAAAAGGTGTGTTTTTAAGTACACTGAAAGGCTAATGATATAAATGACTGAAAGGTTAGCAGGTTCCCTGATTCTAATGCCTAGAAATTTGGTCTCTATGCAAGAATCTTTCTTTGGGCTTTTCAGACAGACATCTTGAAGCAGGCAAACCTGTTTTTTCATCATGCTCAGTTCATTCAATATTGATACTATAAGTCAAATCACCTTGCCCACATGGTGCCAACAAAGTAAATGCTATTAAGTTTTCTCCAATTTTTTTTTTTTTTTAAGGCAATTCACTCACTACAAGCAAGGCGGAAGTGCCACTAGCACACAAGGGGTTACAGAGGATTGAGAACATGTGTAATGAGGTGTCTTTGAAGAAAGGATACAGAGAAGGATGGGGAACAAGGTCAGGGTGTCAGATGTCAATTGACATTACGCTTGGATATTTGGAAGCAAGTAAGGGGAAGTGTGGGAGAAGAAGCTGAAGAGATGAAAGTAAATAAATTCAAATACCGTAAAATCTATTTTTAATGTATAATTCATTATTTTTATGTAAAATGTATAATTGATTATTTTTCATGAATCAAAAAATAAATGTTAGCCTTTGTAGCTTTTTATAGGCATACCATCCCTTAAATCTGCTATTAATCCCATTTGCTCAATAGTTTTTTTGTATCCATGCAAACTTTGCCAATTTTATTGTTAGTTTCTGAAATCTTAAAAAGTAGCTTCCCAATTGTTGATTTACTGTCCAAAAATATATCTTTCATTGATTTCTAAAGTTTCTCTAACTTAATATTTATATTTAGCAGTAGTCTTAGTTTTTAACAGAGTTTTAACACCCTTTACTTCTTTATAGATGCTTTCTATTCTTTCTTTTTTTTAATATCACGTCAAGTCATTTATTAAATTGCATTTCAAGTAATATTAATACAACATATTAAATATTGAAACAATAGATCTGCTTTTTTTGTTGTAGTAGGACAGTCAATCCCTTTTTGTATAGGCATAAAAACAATTTCTTGCCTGGCAAAAATATTTTTTTTCAGTTAAAGATTCAAAGTTCAAATGCAACAGGTAACAAATAAGTGGTAAAAAGTTGAATTACAATTTTATATTGTAAAATGTAGTTGAAAATAAATTTCGAATTGAAGTTAGAAGATCACAAACTATACTTAATTTGCGTTAAGTGAGCAAATATCTGTGGGTGAATAGGTTGTTTTTCCTATCATGTCGGGGTCACCATAATGTTGTGGGAGAGGGGGTAACAACTCACATCATAAATTAGATTCGTGTTCATGGAGATAAAAGCATATTTGACAGAAAATATAACATGCAGAAATAACAGGAAAAGCTTAGTAAAAAAAATTGTATTTATATTATAGTGGTAACCTTGAAAACTGCGAGTTAGTGGTTACCATAGTAACTCGCGCTAGTAGTTTCCCGACAGCCGTTCGTTTTTGAGTTCTTGTGGAATATCTCTAATGAGGGAAGATATTCTTGAGGTAGATTTTATTTTACATGAAGCTTTAAGAGGCCATTTACACCATCATTTGCATATCCTTGACTTGGAATCAAAGTAGATATGGCCTCTACGGAGTAGGCTTTCTTTTTTTCTTTTTGTTTAGGTTCGTAGAAGTGTTTGATAGAATGAAAATATGGTTCAGGGGAAGAAACTCTCGTTCCCTGCAGAGTTACGGAACTTGTATTTTGAACAAAGTTCGTTTTTATGGAATTGTTTCATCTGCAAGTGTGCCGAATTCAAATAGGGAGAGATTTCTAACAGCAATCATAACTTGGATAATTGGTGGTAACGATTGTATAAAACGATATCGGACAAGTTAATCGCCAACTCCTACTTTAGATGCAGTAGGAAGTAAAAAATTTCCGAGCTGGTAATTTTACGCAAGTTGTGCTTCACAGCTTCACATATTTCAAACCAGCTATTTTAAGCTGTTTTAGTGTTTAGTTTCTGTTTGCATAAATTCCGGAATCTTAATGGAAAATGAAGCTAGTTAGTATGTTGTTTTGTTGTTCCATGTTGATAGTACTGTTAGGCAAATAAAAAAAAAATGTCGATAAAAGAGAAATGCTTACTTTTATTTATTTATTCATTTTTTTTTTTTTTTTTTTGCTCCTTCGCTTGGTTAATTTTTTTTTTTTTTTCTAAATAGGGAATTCTTTGTTTTTTTTTTTGGGGGGGGGGCTTTCTGCGTCATTTTCACCAGAAGTGTGGTTGATTTCTTTTTGAACGTCGTTTTTCTTCCATCTGGTGTGGTGAATAAAATGTCTTTATTATTGTTTTATTTAATTTTTTTTTTTGTACGTCGTTGGACACCAGATGATGCGGTAAATGGGAATGTTTTAAAATAGGCATGTCCACTGTTTTCGCAGAAAAACAGCATAGCGTAAATGAAAAATGCCACAAAATTAAAGAAAATAAAGTATTATCGTCAAAATGTTTATGTTATTATTAAGATGAAAGAAAAAAGTATTTTTTAATTATTTTTTGAAATTTTTTAATATTTTCTAACGTTCGAAATTTCGGTTAAAATCTTCTTTTGTTTACGTCATCGCGGGAACGTTAAAATAACATAGTTTTTTTTTGCGCTTTTTTCCCGTTGAAAACACATTGATTTGGAAATTCTTGTAAAATTAAAGTAATTGTCCAATTTTAATGAAATTTTCAGGACTTATTCACAAATAAATGAAATTATTTTTGAAATATTTTGTTTTTAGAAATTTTTGGTAAAAAATATTTTTTTTTAAATATGTTACCCCCTCACTTATTTAATTTCATGAAATTTCGCCCGAAACCTTTTCGGCTCCTCAATTTTTTTTTTTTTTGTTAAAAGGAGGAGTCTTTGGAGATGATAAATAACCTACTTTTTTTTTTCAAATTTGCGCTATTTAACTGAAAATCTTGTCTAAATTGAAAAATAATGAATCCAATAAAACAATGATATTACTTAATTAGAAAAGTTTTTAATTGCTTTTGTAAATAAGTAATATTAAGGACATTATTGTCTGAAGAAATAATTTTTTTCTGATGAATAATTAATTTTTACAATAATTTTTTCGATTTTTAAAAAATTTTAATTATAATAATTTATAATAGTTTAAACTAAAGCTCCGTATTAGGAGGGCTCCTCGATATTATGTAGTAATTAAGTAGAAAAAAAATTTACGAATCCAAATAATAAACGAATAGTTTAATAAATTTAGTTGAGCTACTTTTTTTAAAAATAATTTTTTATGTTGTATTTTTTTACTTAATACATTCCTTATTTCCATGTATGATATACTGAAATTGCCAGTATTATTACAAGATCATGTGATTTAAGGGTTTTGTCCCTTTACGCGGCCTTTTCAACATTTCTTATTTTCCGTTCAATTTTAAAAGTGTAAACTTTAAATTTTAAAGTAATTTTTCTTTTTTTCATTTACTATTTCACTAAATAATTTTATTTTATGTATTGTATTTCCATTAGTGTGGGTCATACTCAAATAGAATAATTTTTTTTTTGTAACTCAGACTTTTAAAAATTATGTCATTGATGGTAATCCGTAGTAGCTGTCATCGCCTCGTCATTCAACAATCCATCAATAGGTGGGTCAGATTGACAGGATCGATCGTTAATAATTGGTTGTATATTATTTTTTTACGCTATAAGTAAGAAAGATTTCTTTCAAATCAGATTACTTTAACTTTAAATTTTTTAATTTTACTAAAATAACGTGTCAGAAATTTTTTTAAATATTTTAAAAATCGATAAATTTGTGTTTGTTTACAAATTTCTTAAAATTAAGAAAATGGCCGTTTTTAAGAAAATTTAAAAATTTAAAATTAAATTTGACAATCAAATGTATATAGTTTCTATCTGAAATACACCAGAATTGTTTAATTAATAGAAATCGTAAATTTTAATCATTAAACTTTCAATTAAAGCTAAAATGAAATCTTCAAGTATGTTTTTTACTTTTTTCGTTGTAAAAAATTCATTTTAAACTTCAATATAGAAAATTTATGCCGAAATAGTGGAGGTACCTATTTTAAAATGATTTACAGAGTAGTAGGTGTTTTATTAGGTACCTCCATGAGATCGCTAAAAAAGAGCATTAAAAAAAAAGACGACAAACTTGACGAAAACAAAATTTTATCGTCTAAATGTTTGTTATTATTAAGAGGAAAGATCAAAGTATTTTGGGGGTATTTTTTTGACATTTTTTAATCGTTCCTAGCACGTCCGAAATTTTCGTTAAAAATCTTGTTTTTTGCGGGGAGGGGTTGAGTCAGCAAAATTGACAGATAATAATTAATAATTTAATTATAATGTCAACATCTTTTTTTTTCATTTTATTAAAAAATTAAAATCTCAGTTTGAAATTCTTTTAAAAATCAATTATAATTTTTCAACACTTATTTTAAGAAAATCAGAAATTATAATGTTTATTTGAAATATTTTAAAACAAGCATTATTTAGTTTCTACGCCGAAAAGATGTAGTTTGAAAATAAAACAAAGCAGCTCATAACATTTCGCGTCACTTGACAGGTGATGAATGACGTGTTGACGGATTACGTGAGGATAATTTATTCTACGGAAGGAGATAAGTGAAATTATTTACAGTTAAGTGAACAAATTATTTACCTCGTTATTTTTAAGGAAAACTTTCAGCACTCTATTTTTTTTTATTTTTATTTTTTTATACTTAGCTTTCACCTTTACGTTTACGATGCTTTATGGAAAATATATTATAAAGAAATTAAAATAATACTGTTGAGAGTGAAATTAAATTTCATAAGAACGGTATCTAATTAATTTATAGGTACCTTTCTTATGAAATTTTATCAGAAGTGTACATAAAATACTATAATTTTATGTATATTTATTACATTTTATTGTGTTATTTATATTTCCATTCATTTTATTATTAATTTTGATATTTCATTTATGGAAAAATGTCATAACTGAGATTAATATAAAAATAAGATCATATATAAATTTCATAACATGATACTGATACTTGTAGGTACCCTTCTCAGTTAAAATTGAAAAATCAAATTAACTTCTCCACACGTGTTTCACAAAAGTAAAGGCCTTAAAAGAGGAGAACAATACTTAACTCAAATAAAGCAACTTAATTGTATTCTGGTTGGTCTTCCGTACTTTATAATTACAGCCCGATTATAAACACAAAATTACATTTCTTAATTACTGCGGATCTTCTGATTAGTCAAAACGATACAATTTACAATGCGTTAAAAAAAGATCTATCTCAAAAGGACATTTACAAAACTGAATGCGACTTTTAACTAATTTTATATTTTAACAACTTAAATGTAAAAATCTATTGTAATTAAATGAATAACAAATAATTGTATTAAAAATTCATTTTTTATCGAAAAAATTTTTTACTTTCAGTAAATATTGTCCATATTCATAAAAACAACTAAAAGCAAATAAAAGCATTTGAAATTAAATAATATATTTGTTTTATTGATTTTTGTATGTTACAATTCTGTGCTGATCTTCAGGTAGGGGGTGGGGTCCATTTTAAAAAAATACATGATTTGCTTTCCTCAAAGCCTTATAATCACCAAACAATGCAACTTTATTTCTAGAGTTTTCATAAAATTAGTTATGGGGTGGGGTGGCTAATAAATATAAAAAAAATATTTTTTTTCATGACTTTAAAAAAAGAAAACCTATTTATAATAATTTCCATCATCTGTGAATAGTTTCTGAAAGTTTCATTAACATCTGACAATTATTTTTATTTTTGCAAGATTTTCCAAATTAATGTCTGTCATATAAAAAAAAAACGTGCTAAAAATTTGTTATTTTACTAGTTCTTATGGATGTACCTATGTTCTATACACGTCGGTGGTCAACAAAATGAATGATATAGTTGGTTTTTATACACGTTGAGAGTTAACAAATGATGTGAATAATAGTATTTCTTTCTTCTTTTTTTTTTTTTTTTTTTGTAGATGTCCGTGGTTACCAAAATGTTATCCCGGTTCACTCACATCAAAGCTGCAGAAATTAGCTTCGTTTTCACGGAGATAAAAGCATACTTGACAGGAAATAAAACGTGCAGAATAGCAAGAAAAGCATGCCAAATTGTATGTTCATTTCATGCAATTTATTTATATATTTTATCCGTACTTCCGGCAGGAACAGTTTTTGTTGCATGCGGGGAGTATTTTTATTCTTTAAAATTTTTGTTTAATTTATTTTATACTTTCTATGTTATTGTATTATGTTTTTATTTTATTATAATTTTCATTATTATTATTATTATTATTATTTTATATTTTTATTTATTTATAATAATAATAATATACCTACATATAAAATAAGTTGTAAAAAGTTGAATTACAATTTTTACATTGTAAAATGTATTTGAAAAAAAATTTCAAAGTGAAGTTAAAAGATCACAGAATATATTTAATTTGCATTAAGTGAGCAAATATAAGTTATAAAAAGTTGAATTATAATTTTTAGATTGTAAAATGTTCGTAAAAGTTCGTAAATCTGAACAACATTCATATAAGTTGTCAAATATTAAGATAAATTTGCAAAATCGTGGTTAAGTCTGCTACCATCTGTATTTAATCACAATAAGTCTGCAATATTAAAGTAAATTTGCATTAAGCTGCAAGATATTAATTTTCATTAAGTTTGCAAAATATAGGGAATTGAAGTAGCCCCATAGAAAATTTCTACGTGACGGTTGCAGACGTAGTAATAATAAAAGGATAGAATGTATTGTAACTGACTTATGATTTGTACAAATTATAACATTACCATTGGGTCTTTGCAAACATAATGGTGTCTGCGACCAAATTTCTCTGCTGAGGGTGAGTTGATGTTCTCGCTATCTACAGACTCTGTGGTGATAAGAGTGTAGAGATGACCTGTTCAGCATGTGATCATTCCGAAGGTTGGTACCAAGAGTAAAAATTTGTTCAAAAAAGGTACAAAAGTGTGGCAATCGGCAGCTGTGAGCTGACTGGATAACCTTAAACTGCCAAGGTGTCGAAATTTATCTTCTTCCTGATAAATTCGGCCATTGAACCAAAAATTCTGTGCGGCAAAATAAGGAAAGTCAAAGGGTTTAACGCACTGAAGGTCTTGTTACAGTTTGGGATTTGCAATAAATTTGTTAAAAGGAGTCTGCGAAGCGGGGCATTAAAGAAATTAACAGTATAAAAAGATACAAAAATTAACACAAGAATAAAAAGCAGGCTCGCAAACACATTCCTTTATGCAGCCACGAGAATAGTTCTTGGTACCAAGTAACGTACAAAAAGAGAAAGAAGTAGGATTTAAACCTACCCAAAGTTTACGAACAAAGAAAATTGTTCTTGCAAAATAATGAGAGGAAATTTTTCTCTAGCTTTTGGGAAGCAAAGATGTTGTTTTAAAAGCCGTGTAGCAAAAACGCGATGTATGACAAAGTTCTTATGAAGAAACTTTACAGTTGAAAGAATGTGGAGGGAAAAGGTTCCTTATAGAAAAAGAGGTTTTCAGTCAAACAATCTAATTTCCCTGGCAGAAACTAGATATTATTAATGGACTTCTAAAAGAGGAAAAAGGATGCTGTTCTTACGACATTCTGCTGAACAAACGTAAAGTTGCAAGTAGAAATTCTGGTATCTGCAGAAACATAATGAATAAAAAACAAGGCCTAACCAAGAATTTGGAGAATTCTCTGGAAAATGCCTTTCACAATATTTCCTGTGTCTTGTCTTAAGCTGGGATAAGAAATATCTTCTTTTTTCAGTCCTATCAACCTTTCGTCGATATTCAAATAGGTACCAATAAATTCAACAGAAAGACAAGCCGATGTCAGTTCTTCGAAGCGGTCGTGATAAAAGAGAGCGTCAAACGGTCCTTTTTCACAGACGAAGAGTTAAAAAAAAAAAAACTAGGACGGGCTCCCATTGGTCGATGTAGACACGTGTTCGGAGCCTGCCCCCAAAAGGGATTTCCTCTGCGAATTATCGCACCCAAACGGTACAAGCACTTTTGAATCCCAAAGAAAGGGAGATAAAAAAAAATTCACAAAATCTGAAGTAACCATACTACTCACGCATGTACATTTATTTATTTATGTAAAGAAATAACATATTTTCGATAAAGGGCAAATAATCATATTTTATTTCCTCATAATAGTGGCATTATATGTCCCTTAGATCAATATTGTTTACAGGGAAGGAATAATTTACTCTGAAGTCCAGAGAAATTTTCAAATTTATGCCTGTTACTACAGCGTCTAATACATAAATTTAAATATCTGCAACGAGCAGTACAGGACTCTAAGGTAGTATATTTTGTACACTACTCCATGGGGTGGCCATGTGTTACACAACATTTTTATGGCGTCCAATATGTGCTAATAGAGAAATTCTATAACGCTGTAACATAATTATCTTTTTCTTTTTCATATACACGGAAGGACTTATAACGATCATCATCACACATATACAAATTCAAATTTTTCAACAACAACCATTCATTGGATAAAAATCAAGGCTACTGTCTTATGCGACAATTTTGAAATCGCTATATTTTCGTATAGTAGATTTTGTGCACTTTTGGGAGAGTCGGCTCCCAGAAATCTCCCCAAAGCCCATTCGCTGATTGGTCAGTGCCAACCAATCGGATTGTCTGCATGTGAAGAGTGATTCTTCCCGCGCAGCACTTCTGATCCAATGATCACCTAAAAAGCAAGAAAAAAAATGTAGACACACCAGTGAGAATTCAGCTACCACAGAAATCTACGACAGTTCTTCCTCAACACTCACAAGCTGCATTTTCCTTGCACTTACATAATCTTTCCTCTTACACAGCAAAACCGTTGAAAACATTTATTACAAACTGTTAACTCTTTCTTTTCAGTGAACTTTGATAAACAATGATAGTCAAAGAGAGACAACTCTCGTCTTACTCATTGCTTGCCTTTTTCTTACACATTCTTGATTGTACATATTGTTGAATACAAATTTTATGTATAATGATATCTTTGCCTTATCCTTTCTTCACATCAGTTTGGTTTCCTAATCAAAATTAAATAAATATGGTGGAAGTTCTCCACAGACTTCTTATTCTTCGTTAATGTGCGGATGTCTTCATTATAATTCTCAAACACATCTTTTACGGAAGGGTAACTGGTATCTACCCTGTGAATGATTTCTCACCTTAAATTATGGGGTAGCTTATCAAATATGATGTGGCTTACAAGTTTGAATCCATGGGAGTCTTCTTCAAAAACATCTATATCATAGGAGGTTCTGAAATCGGCCCTCACTTTGGCAAGATAATATTTATCAGTTACAAAATCGGTGACGTATTTATGAGAACTGTTTATTATTTGTTTGAAAATCTCATGAATTATAAAAGGTACATCCAAAAATTCTTTCGTCAATAAATTTATAGCCACTTCTTCTAAGTCTAGGTTGGCTTTGATACAAGTCTTTAATTTTACCATCCAAAGCTCGAATTTCTCTCTCAAGATTTTCTATAACGGCTTCTTCTTCCTTTTTAAAATATCTTTCAAGTGTTTAGCTTCTTCAGCGATTCCAAACTAAATTAATATCATTATTTAAATATTTTTAGAATCAATAAGGGCCCTAAACCCCTTTAGGTTTAAGAGGTTATTCATCTTAATATAGACAATGAATTAAAATTATTTTACTTTTTTTTAAATTATATTTTGAACTCTTCTTCTTAACGTGAAGGCAAAAATTTTGTATATTTTGGACACACGTGTCTATGTATAATACTTTTATTGTATCGTGAAGGCAAAAATTATTTTTTTATATATTTTTGGACGCCATTTTATATCAATATTAACTTCACTGCATTTGTGAAGGCAAAATTATTTTAATTATGTTTTTATATATAAAAATAGATTATTTTGGAGTTATCGTCTCATAATAAAGACAGCAGTCTATTATTTCCTTTCTTAGCGTTTTAAGCTCAAATCTGTGTCGATTTCATTTTTAATTCTCTCTCATCAAGCCAACAAAATTGCTTTAAGCATTCAACAAATTGCTTACATATATACCGAGTGTAATAGCATAAATGTTAAATATCTAAAAAAAAACACTAAACTAATTGAGTTTCTTTTCTCCAGATTTTCAGATAAGACGTTTAGTCATCTTAACATCATCTGTCATAAGAATCACTGAAAAAACACTTCGACTTATTCAGCCAGAAACAGAACAGGTTAAAAATCGTTTTTTGTCAAACACACTGTTTTCCCAACTGAGCAATAGTGAGAGGAAAAAGATCATTCAAGCCTTCAGTAATGGTACAGATGTTCATACTATGGCTTCCATCTTCAAAGAGAACGGTGAATATGCTTAAAAAAAAGAGGGAACAGTAGAGAGAAACCCGGATCAGGAGGTCACATCAGGAAGAAGGGTCATCATTTCAACTTAGAGCTAAAGAAATCAATTAGAAAAGTCAATTCATAAGACGTTTATGACAGCCCAAAGAGCAGTAAAAAAAATGACTTTAAAATGAAGTCGTGCGTGAAATGTGTAACCTTGTTAATCCAGGACAGGAAATTAGAAGGTTAGAGAGGGCGAAGATCATCTTGAATAAGTTGGAAAATGAGCCTGGAATATATATATATATATATATATATATATATATATATAAGTGAACATTGAAGTCAACACTTAGAGGCGACAGACTGTTTCACGCTAGAAGCAATCGTCAGACCATGAGAGTTGTTTTTTTTTCTCGGCTATTTATATATACAGATCAATGGTAAATTGTGGGTAGTCTATTTTAGCGGTTATTTTGCCGGAAGTCGTTTATTTGTTTATTTATTTATTTGGGTTAATTTATTTTGCTTGTTTTTATTTATTTTTATTTTTATTTCTTGTCTTATATATTTATTTTTATTTTAATCGGTGTTTTATTAACGTAGTAAAAATTTGTTTATATCGCTTATTTAATAGTTTTGGTTTGGGAAGATAAAGCTATTTATTCAATTTTGGGGGTTGATTGCTGTAGTTTATTGTAACTATTATTTTGGCGAGGGCAGTTTTTAATTTTTTTATTACTTCATTTATTTAGTTGGATTGATTATCATTACTTGTCTTTTTTTTCTAACGGTTAATTTATTGGGAGCGGTTTGTTAGTTTGTTTATTTATTTGGATTAATTTAGATTAATTTATTTTACTTGTTTTTTATTATTTATTTATTATACTGTATATTTTTATTTACTCTTTTCGGTTTTCGGTTTTAAGTAACGTAGTAATTTTTATTCTTATATAACAGTTATAGCTATGTTTTTCATCCGATTTTTGGTTTGATTTTTATAGTCTAACTAATATTTTGGCCATATTGATTTGTTGATTTGTTTATTATTTACTTTATTTATTTGGGTTCATTGATTTTGTTTTTTATTTATTTATTCTATTTTTTCTATTCTAACGGGTGTGATTTGGTAATTAATTTGGGTTAATTTCTGCAGACATAGAAAAAAACTTTTACTCCTTACTTAAACATCGAAAACTGAAAAACAACAAAACAAAAACAAAATGACAATAAAATAAGTAAAATAAATTAATAAATAGCCGAGAAAAAAAACAACACTGACGATGGCGTCTAGCATGAAACAGCTTGTCGCCTCGAAGTGTTGACTTCAATGTTCACTTTTATATTTACACACGCTCTATCTCTGATATTGAGCACTTTATCCCTATATTTCTTTATATATATATATATATATATATATATATATATATATATATATATATATATATATATATATACGAACACACACACACGAACTTTTTTTTTAATCCTTCGAGCTTCCTATCCTTAGCTATGATTAATTATTGATGAACATGTCATTTTCATTTATGATAGATTTCATCACGATCCTTCCATTAAGCTTGGAGAGTAATTATACATTCTTATTGCTCAAAGTATAGTCCAATAGTATTATAAAAACCTATGAGCAATTCCAGTAAGATATCTTTAATCATTTCTAAGATACATCGGTTCAAATCTTAATCTAACAATTGAACAATTTTGGTGTTACACGATTTTGACAATTTTGCAGTTACACTCGGTAGATAGCAAATGCATTTTTGTTCCGCGAAAATGCTTTTATGTTGGACAAAATTGCTTACTTGCAAATACGTTTTAGCAAAATGTGGGAAATTTAACGACCTCCCCTGTAAGGTTGTAGCTTGATGAACAAAGAAAGAGACAATTGAACATTGTAAAAACATTCTTTATACAAGAAACACAATGCCTAATATGAAAGAAAACAGTTCATAATTGCTAAAAACATATTCCTTTTAGTGGTTGTTGTCAAAGCTTAGGGTTCGAAATTCAGTTATATATCTGTTTGAAATGGATGACACATATCCGATTGGTGTTTCCTATTCTGCTGTATTCTCTGTATATCTTCGCATTATTCAGGTCAGCATTCCTGTTCTGAGTGGCCTGTAGACCTGTCTCATCGCTCAATATTTTTCTTGGCGTCTCCAGTCTGGAGTAATCTAAAACACGTCTATTCGTAGTGTGTTGAATTCGGTGTCTGTCAGTTGGCACTCATTACGCGCCCAATCTGGGCTATGCCCATTATCATCAATTTAAAGTTTTCCTCTATCAGCAAGAGCCATTAAATAGAGGTAACCTATATATTTTTTATACTCATCTGTTATGATCTTACTACCAGTGAGACATGTCTGATTGATTTCCGCTTAGCAACAGTGACGTCTGGGTTCTACACACAGACAACAGACACCACTACACGTGATTTAAAAAATGTAAAAAAGAAGTGAGTTTAACCACTCTTCACCATTGAACAGTATTGACTTGTTTTTTCGTTGCTATTGACATTACTAGAGCTCACGGGAAAAGAACGATAAAGATCACATAAAATGAAAGGCAATAAAATCACTGAACTGCTATTATAGACGAAAACGTTAAGGAATATAGTTAAAAATCCAATATTTGTCCTAGAGATGTTGTGGTAAACCCAAATGTAAAATAAAATATATAAACAAACAAAAGAATTCAAATTAAAATAAGGCATTTGCTTTCTTTAAAACCTCTCTCTCTCTCTCTCTCTCTCTCTCTCTCAATGAGAACGCAACCCTAAGGGGAAGTAAAAAAGACTGAACATGGCTACAAAACGACGTAAGTTTACTTGACCATAGGTTTAGGTATCGTGAAAGAATCTCTGCTTGAGGTCGTCTGGTAGATCAGATTACCAGATTACATCCATTTTAGGGAGCCCAAGCATTAGCTATGCGAATTTTCGCATCCTTTTCAGTAAAATTTATCTTGCTTCCTAGGTATCTAAAAGATTCAACATATTTTATTGATTCACCTGAGAAAATTTATATTGTGCATTGCTGAAGCCTATGAATTAAGTTTTAAGGGCATTAACATTGAGTCAGAGCCACCTTAACGCATGGGCCAGATGAGCACTTACCCAGCAATCCCACGAACATAAAGGCTCCATGCTAATCTGTGTATGTTAAGTGACGTGTTACAGAAGTCCTTTTTAGGAAATACTAAAAACAGAAATTACTACGACATGCCACACGTATTGCGATTGGTGAAGATATGTTAGAATGATCCATTTCATTTGAGTTGGTTCTAGAATAAAAAAGAAAGTGGGAAAATGTCTACTTTTGACCTAGAAGATACTGGAAATGGCGATGGCTTTCTTCAAAGAGGCCGCCTACCTATATAAATGAAGGGGCCGGTTTGTATCGCCAGTTTAGTTCACTTGCAGACAATTTCGCTATCACGGAAAAGATCAAAGAACTAACACTGACTGCCGACGATCAGTCTTCGCACAGTCCTAGCACAGACTCGCCAGTAAAATTCTCATTTCTATCTTTTAACTTTTGTGACCAAGTCTACTGTTGACTTTCTGTTGGAGACAATATCTTTTATTTTTTCTCTAGTTTGATTTAATTCTTAAATTTCACAGCAACAGAATAGACTTTTAATTCTCACAGATAATATCTGAATTTCGTGATATAATTAAGCTTATTTTTAAATACACCTGCACTTAAACCTAATATTAATAATGGATTCGAAAATTCTGGTTCAACCGTCTATTCTTTTCATAGTCATCTTGCCCCAGATACACACAAAATTATGAAACAAGAATTTCAACATTTAATGAATCTAGAAGTAATTCTTTCATAGTAACGGATCTTCGCAACTATATTTAGCACCAAACAAGAAATCTTCTTCCTGAAGACACTGTGGGGATTATTACAGATAAAACTATGTCACTGCACCGAATCCTCACCAAGTTTCAAACATTTAGGACTTTGTAGTGAGTGCGAAATATGTAACAATACGAGTTTTGTTAAACTTAAAACAGCGAGACATGTCAAACAACTGGAAAAGGAACATTTACTTTCGACCGATGGCTATCAGTAATTGGAATCAACTTCTAGGTACAAAAGCAAGAGTCTCAGATTTAGAGAAAGTGACGGAAGATTAATTACTTTTTTAGACGATGACAAGGCAAAGAAAACTGTTATCTGTAAAAGTGACAGTCCTGCGCAAAGGCAGACAGAAAGAAGGAAATGGGCTTTGCAGAAGGACATAAACAATGACCACTGAACTGCGTCCCCTTCACTTATGCCTCAACCCTACCTCGCTCGCCTATAGCAGTAAGTTACTACCTAAGAATAAAATCTGGTTTACTGCTAGAAATTGTTATATTCTTCACCCGTGGGTAACGATCTAGCGAAGAGTAATTTTTAAGCCACAAGTGTTTGACTAGAAGAAACTAATAAATAAACTAATAACTCTCAATAAACCTAGTGTCTGGTCTGAGCTGAAACGCAACAATACTAATTTCCTTCACCTACTCCCTTCAATTTCGAAGGACTGATGAAAAAGGAAGAAAAAAATAGTGAGCTTCTGTGAATTATTTGAAAACCTTGCCTTCACAGAAATTAGCCGGTCATCCAAAAAGAAGGAAAGAAAGCCTATGAGAAATGTGTCTGAAGTCATATGGAGGGTTTCGTTTCAGTTCCTTACGGTCAGAGTTGAAGTACTCGCCAGTACAAAATTACTCGTCAATTATATTATCAGCCTCTAATCAACACGTTGCACTTCAAGGAATTTTCTCTCAAACTATCTCTCTTCGTCTACTTTTGAACGGATAGCAACCATATATCCTTTTGGTGAGTAACGAGATCTTTTACCTTTGTCTGAAATATTTTGAATATTATTTTGTGTCAGATCATTTAATCTATTGTATGAATATAGACACATAGACTAAAGACTTTAAGAATCCTGAATTATTTTAATGAAACGATCTACTGACACTACTTCCAGCGTGTAAATGCGTGAATAAATTCCTTATCTTGTTTTGTTAAAATTACCTTTGTAGTTCCTCGTCATTATCATTCTTCGTTAATCTCCTTGGTGTGGGTAAATCAACTCTTCAATTGAACCTATAAGTTCCACTTCACAAGTTAATTATCCGGTATTTTCTTTTATTTCAAAATCGTTTTTATCCATGTATGTTGTTAGATACTTGTAAATATGTTAGACATATAATAAACAACTATCACAACTTTTGGGTTATTTGAATTCTTACAAATTCTCTTTAGTCTTTAAAAGGCAGTACAGCCCTTTAAACAGTTCATGAATTACATTCTATAAGGTTTGCATTAGGTTTTCTGTTATACTATACTATATGTCCTCATAACTTATACTTATCCGTAAAACACAAACATCATTTTTCAGGCAGGTTTCAAAGATTTAAAAAACCCGATGTCGTTGCGAACAATGTTAAATACCAATTTGGCTTATCTGATGTGTGTCTTCTGGATCTTATGAGATATGCGCATGGCATTAAATCTTTTTATCTGAAAGAATTGAAGCTACTAGATAATTTCCATTTTCCCAAACTATGAAGAATTTGCGCAAATTACATGATATACTCAGTTTTTACATGAATTATTCCACAGCATGCCGAGATTGCTAAATTATCCATCTTATCTGTCAGAGAACCTTTAGATAGCTTTTTCAAAATAGTATATAAAATAAAGGGCACAAAACTCTCATTCTCTTTTCTTCTCTCTACCAGCAGGAGGCTTTAGAGGTAAGAAATGTCTCATTCCCTCCTGTAGAGAACTTGTTATTCACTAGCGGACCACATGTCGCATTGAACGCAACACGACGTAGTACACCGCATACAAATATCCTTGTGATGATAGAGAAATAAGTAAATAATAATAAATAACAAGATCAAAATTTCACTATCTTCAATGCAGTGATTCTTAAACCTTTTTTTTTTTTTAATTCAGGGCACAGTTTTAGAATAACTAAAATTCTGTGGCAAACAACATAGTAAAAGAATAAAGAAGTCCACTCAATTAAGCATTTATTTTTAGGACATTACATTGACCGATTTCGTTTTGAAGGAGTTAAAATTAACAAGGCATTTCATGCTCCAGTCGACAACAGATTGCGTGTCATTTTTTAAATCAACTGCCAGTTTGACTGTATGAAACTAATCACACTTGCTATTAAGACAGGAGTAAATAATTATCATCAGCAGAGATATCAAGCCGACAACCGATGACATCAGATCAAAACTTCATCCAGAAATACTATAAGCTTTCAACTTGTGAAGAAAACCAACATGCCAAACCCTGTCAAATTCCTTCAAGATATACAAAGCAACAGCCCGAGTTTTACCATTCTTATCTAAAGCTCGAAAATTTTCAGCAATAATCATTAATACATCAGGAGATGTCCTAGAGAAGCGAAAGTCCTATTGCTTATCTGAAAGAAAACTCTGCGAGGTGAGATGCTTAATCGATTCAGAGTTAATTAGAACTTCTAGTACTTTATCAAAAGAGGGGTAGAAGACCGATAGTTAGAAGGATTAGGCGGTTTGCTTGGATTCTTAAAAAAATGGAATTACAGAAGAGGATTTCCAACAAGCAGGAAAGCAAGAAGTAGTAAAGCATTTATTGTAGAGTTTATAAAGAACATTTGTCAGTTCAGTAGCACATTTCTTAATGACTATTGCAGGGTTTGTGAGGTTCCAGTTGAGATATGATAACAGAAACCATGGGCGGAAAGTCAGGCAAAGATACACCAGATTAGTTAAGGGTCGAATTGGAAGATAATTTACAAGCAAAATATTCTGCTTTATCAGCAGATGTTAACATATCAAATTAAGTGAAAAGGAAAGGAATAGAAGAATTACACTTAATTAACACACTAGTACAGAACCGCAAGTATTCAAGAGAAACAAACTTGTCAGAGGTTATACGGTGCATCATTTTGTCAGGAAGCAAAGATTTTACCTCTTTGAGGACAATTATGACGAACAGACTCGAATGAAGTTTGCTCTCTCTACAATTACTAATTTCTATTGGTGTCATATTTTTTCTGTATTATCTGACTTATTTCGTCAAATCTTCCAGTTTCACTGGGTGAATCAATCTTTCATTATAGCTTCATATCTAGCTGTGACCAAACTTAATTTTCTCCATCCCCTTTCATTATTGTCTCTTAGTTTTTTGGTTCTAGCTCTTGCCGCAAATCTTAAGCCAGGCATCCACAAAGTCGGGGGCTTCAAAGGATAACGTATTTTCTATAGTCAACGACGCTATTATTATGAAGTGTGATTTTCTTCGTATTTTTTCAATCCAGAGATAGTCGTTTAACTCGCATACCGAGAGCTTGGTTTTTCAATGATCCCACGTAGCTACCGAATGTGACACAAGGAAATATTAAAGTTGCTTTAATGGCAATATCGCTCAAAATTTCACAAGCAACCATGCCACTTCCATGGCAGAACATAATCCATATAAGCTTTTAAGCGATTAACTACTCCCAAATAATATAACAGAAACAACCGATAACTATGCACTTTGGGGAAAAAAACGAAATTCAAAGAAAATGCATTACATACAACAAATGAAGTCTTTTTTTTTCGATAATGGTTTTAGTGATACAAGTCTTACTAATTAACTGATAGCTATGAGGAAAAGAAGTGGGTTCATGCCTTTCCGAAGGGTATTGGCTCATAAGTAAATATAACGAACCCAACAAAAATTGGAATTCGGCTCTTCGTTTCCTAATTCCGAGCCGTATCTCCAAGTTTACAACACCTGGTATTTCCAAGTGGTCACCCATCAAGATAAGGTGATCGTACGGGAAAATTGGAAAATTCGTAAACTTAAGGAATCAGCACATATGCTAGGCCACAAAAATCTCCTGAGCCGACCAAGCATAGAAATAAATACAATATGGGAACCAGTAATAAGGAGTGCCAGAGAAAAGCAATGATAACAAAGTTGCAATATGAGCTCTGGTAAAAACATGCAATGAAATATAGACAGACTCTGAATATACTGTACATAATACCTCATCTCAGAAATATAGACAGACTCTGAAGAAACTTCGTATGACCCAGGTTTCTACTCGGTGGATACCACGTCTGATGACAGCACGGGAAAATTTGACCTTGTTTGAGGCAGATCCCGCTGGTCTTTTGAACGTTTCCTAACTCAGGATGAGTGTTGGGTTCATCACAAAGGCACTCATGCAATGGAAACATCTCACCTGCTTCAAAGAAGGCCGTTTTATCTGCAGAAAAGGTGATTTTTTGGGGGATGTAAAAGGCATTGTGTTTATTAACTATTTTCAAAAGGCCACACCATCAATGGGGAGTACCATGCTAACTTGCTAAGGTAGTTGCGAAAGGTTATGAGGACCAAACAACGAGGAAAACTGACCAAAGTGGTCTTGTTTCACCAGGACAATGCTCCACCACACGTTTGGTTTCAATGGTTGCTATGCTTGACTTTTACTTTGAACTGGTTGATCAGTTTCCCTATTCTCCTGATTTGACTATCCTCTGTTTCCCAACACGAAAAAATACTTGGCTATTAACCAGTATCGTGTTGATGATGATGATGTCATATTTGCTGTTTATGATTTTTTGACCATCAGAATGAACAATCTTCTTTGAACAGCCAGATGTGATTTTACTTGGAAATAAACAATGCGATTATTAATAAGAAAAGTCAAAATGAATGCATGCAGGATTTTGCAGCTACAGCATTACCCCTTCAAAGTTAGCCCATGAACTTTTCAGCCAACCCTGGTAAAGAAGCAGTGTGGCAAAATGGCGTCTGACATGATCGTGCATACAAAACAGAAGTGTGGCATTGCAAAAAAACAAAACAACATCGATTGCTTGATGAACGCTTACGGGGACCAAACATTGAATGTGAGCACAGTTAAGCGGTGGGTAATTCATTTTAATGATAAAGTGGGATGCCTCCGCTGGTGCAGATTTTTTATGAGAGTTACGCACAGGTCCGTGGTCAGCACTGGCGAAATTACATAGCCAATTATGGTGACTACGTGAAAAAATAGTGTTTTGTAGCTGAAAATTGGTTACGCAACCTGATCTGCCATACTTTAGATAGTTAGATATTTAGTTGTTATAGTAACTTTCGAAACATGTTTCTTCTTAACATACAACACGTCTCTTTTTTAAAATTTTGTTTCATGTAAGTGTTCTTTGAATTTAACAATCAGAATAAGCAAATACTTGTTTATAATGTATCTCTTCTTTAAATCTTCTACACTAAATTATTTATAATTGTGCTTGTCCCTCCCTTCGTTAGTTCGCACGACCGTTATATCCTGCCAATAGCTCCATAAATAATGGACTATTCCGTTTTGATCATGTGGAAAAGACACTAGTTGATTTCATTGAAAAAATGACAGAAAGAAAGAAGAGAAAATAGAAGTGTTTAACGTCTTCTGCCAATATCTCATAAATAATGGACTATTTCATTTTGATCCGGTGGAAAGACGGGAAAAGATACTACTTGGTTTCAATGAGAAAAAAGAAAGAAAGAATGGAAGATAGAAGTGTTTAACGGCTATTTCGTTGAAATGGAAAAAGTTGTCAATTTCACATCTTTTCATTTGTACACACTTCTTAAAATAATGACAAGTATTCATAAGATTGTTAGTACAATATCATATTACAGTTGTTAAGCTCAAATATATAACGATGCGGTAGAGGAATTTCTATGGATATTTTATTGTCATAGAACTCGCCATGAGCTTACTCAATCATTAATTTAAGAATTAAGATTCACCAGAAAATTCAAATAGGAATACGTGTCCCTTCGTTCGTTAGTTAGCATATACGTTACAACCTTCTTGTTCATTTTAAATTCCCTTGTTTAAATGTTTTGCTTAATCATTGTAGTGTAAAAATTGCTTTATTCCGGATAGCACCCGGAATAATTAGTAATCGCTGCCACTATCTTATACGAGTTAGCCCCAAGAATCAAACACTTTCAGTGCCCCATAAATCAACTAGTCTCGTAACTGTTCCTGAGAAAGTCTGCACCCTCAACAGCCCAATTCAAAAGAAAAATACTTTTAGATTTCTATTGAATTATTTTTTAAGGCTTCAGTACAAATTTTCAAGAGGTAATTGATATTGCATACTGAACTAACATCTTCAGAAATTTTTGTTTATAAAACTATAAAAATATTTTTCATCAACGCCCAATTCTAATGTTCACGATATATTGAACAAGTTAAGATTGTAGTGATCGGAGAAACATCCTCTTGGGAGTTGGTTTCACGGAGCAGTGGTTCGCGGGAAGAAACTGTTGATGTTGAACTTACTTCTCACTGATGGAATATGGAGGAAATGACGGTGGTTTTCTACTATGTAAGTTGCATGGCGGGTCCTATCCGTGAGGGTTAGGCCTGGCGGAATCAAGAAATGTACTTCGTCCGAGCACTTTCCATGGAATTAGTAATAGAGCAGTGAGAGGCTTGCCACATCCTGGCCTATGAGAGAAGTGGTTTGGAGTGTGGAATATAATTCTTCTCCAACAAGGACTCAGAGATGCATTTGAACTCTGGAAATTGAAAACTAGGCAGCTCCCGCTCAAATATGACAGCAGTACTTTAATCTATTTATAAGTGTCTATACGCAAGGTGTCAGAAAACAGATATTAAAATTTAATCAGGTATGACAAGTGGTCACGAAAGTCACGTGACTCCCGATGAATGATGTCAGTTTATATGCCCGTTCCTATTTATTCTACCGTGAGATAAGACGTGTCTGTTCAGGTTATTTGGCATATAGGCCACAGAGAAAACAAAACTGATAAGCCCGCAGCAGTAAGGAATACATACACAAAAAAACACATGGCACATAAAAGACATTACTGACGTGACCGTTTCTCCGTTAAGAAATATTTCAAGTAAGACCTTCTCTCTTTTCAACTCATTCACGCTGCTTGTTATATATATATATATATATATATATATATATATATATATATATATATATATATACTAGCAGCATTACCCGGCGTTGTAATTTGCTGTTGTAATTTCTCTGTGTGGGACAAATTAGTGATAAGTAAAACATGAACTTTCGTGCCTGCAAAAAAAAACGGTTTTTCAAATGGACAGTTTTTCCATTGAATCTGCTATTATTTTAACTACGTTAACACTCTTGGCAATGTCTACAAGATTATAAAAATTATCTACCTTTTATAAAGATTTATTACTGACCATATTATAAACAAATAAATGTGAAAAGAAATCTTTTTATTCAAAGGTTAAAAAAATATATTAAACATGTTGTAAATATAAAATTATTTTCTTTTTGCATTTATTTCTTCATAAAATGGTAAATAATAAATATTTTATAAACTTGCAAATAAATATTGCCGAGGGAACGAACGAAATAGCTGTATCAATGTAAAAACCGTCCTTTTGAAACACCGGGGTTTTTTTTGGGGGGGGGGTGACGGGGGGGGGCACAAAGGTCCGTGTTTGCCAAAATCTCTTTGAGAACCAAGCATGTTTGTCATTCAGCTTTTATTCAGCTATTCTGGCTCGACGGTGTTGTAAGGTGTTACTATATCACGGATAAAATAATGCCTATAATAGAGAAATGAAAACTGGAAATATTAATTCTGATATTTAAAAATTTACATCTAAATACATTTAGCTAAAAAAAGAAAGAAGATAATCCTTGATAATGGCTAATAGGTTAGCCGAAAGCGCTTGGATCCATAGAAAATTTTGACAGTTTTTAGATGCTTTGTGTCCAGAAAAGAAAAATTTAATAAGAAAGCTTAATTGCAGTGCCTTGTTATAAAAGGGGAATCGCTGCCCAAATACACAATTATTTATATATATATATATATATATATATATATATATATAAAGAAATATAGTCTCAAGGTGTGCTATATTTATAGGGTAAAGTGCTCAATATCAGAGATAGAGCGTGTGTAAATATAAGAGTGAACATTGAAGTAAACACTTAGAAGCGACAGTCTGTTTCATGCTAGACGCAATCGTCAGACCACGATTGCGTCTAGCATGAAACAGACTGTCGTCTCTAAGCGTTGACTTCAATGTTCACTTTAATATATATATATATATATATATATATATATATATATATATATATATATATATATATATATATATCTTAAAGCTACATTTCATCATATATATATATATATATATATATATATATATATGTACTAGCAGCATTACCCGGCGTTGCCTGGGTTTATTCAAAAAAAGATCACGAACCTCATCCAATCTGTAAAGTTAAAGAAGATTTTTCTTTAGTGCCTTTTATCTATATGCCGAAAAATTATAATGACATGAAGTGTGAAAACATTTATAGCAGGAGAAATTTGTTTTTTACATAAGCACAGAAGATACAAAAAAAAAATGTCACCAAATGAAGAGTACATTAATCGCAATCGATCTTCGAAAATTGTTGAGGAGAAATGCTTTGTTCGCAGCTTTTGCTCAAACTACATTGAATGAACAACATGCATTTCGATAGTACACACTTCATAACTCGATCGATCATTGCATGTGGAGCAAAATCAATTGTACACACAACATATCTCGATCGATCTCGCACACGCGTCTTATAACTACGTGAACTTCTCTCATCGGTGCACACTTTTGTTTGCACGTATTCTTTTTTCTTAAGGAAGAATATAATTTTTACCGTCAAGTTAATGCAAAATAAACTATTTCAGTACCAAAACGGGAAATCTATGAGAAAAATTGATATTTTTCATAATGTATTTATGACACATGGGGTGTCAGTTTTGATTTTGAGTTGATTGATCTAAACACAAATTATGTGCAAATTTTCATCGGAATACTGCTAACCACTAGAATTGAAAGACTAATGGGACAGAAAGGTGTTCATGGGTCATCTTGGGGCCCCTTATGTAGTTTTTAAAATCTGATAATCGTTTTAGATTCATTTTAAGATTGTAACATACATGTAAAATTCCGTCGAAATCGAGGCAATTTGAAAATTTGGGGGTCTCTTTGGTTCACCCTAGGGGTCCCAAATTTCAAGCCAAAGGACAGGTTTAAGACTAATAGTAATTGAAATAATAAAGCACATCTTTTTTAAGTTTTCTATTTAATCGACTTTATCGCCAAGGCTGTAGACTTAATTGAAAATTTCGGAGTTTCCCTGCTGGTCCCCTAACTCGTGGGAGTCCCAGTGTTGATTTTAAGTGAATTCCAAGTGACTACTTCAGTTACTCGATATAATCTCAATATGTACTGAAATTTTCGTTGAAATTAGGGAATACTGCTACAAAATACACTTGAAAAGCAATTGAGGCGTCAAGGGGTTTATAGGGTCATCCTGGGGACTCCCTCATGCATTTTTAAAAATCTGACAACCGATTTCTATCTCGTTGTAAGAGCGTAACGAACATGCAACATTTCATCAAAATCGAAGCAATTTGAATTTTTGGGGATCCCTTTGGGGAACCCTGGGGGTCCCAGTGTCGAGAGAAACGAAAATCAATATAGTGTATAATAAGCGTGGCAATAAGTTGCATACACTTATCAAGTTTCATTAAAATCGGCCTCAGGATTCAGACTTCAAGTTTGAAAGTTCAAAAACAACCAAACTAATGGAAATTCCCATTTAAACATTATATTTATCGATTATCGGTTACTGATTTTTGAAAAATGACTAATTTTTTTGCCCAGACACACCCAGTATCGAGTACAATCTATGTTCCAAATTTGGTGGAAATATGCCTTATGGTTCTCGAGTAGTTCGCGAACACACACACACATACACATACACATACACACACACACATACACACACACACATACACACACACAGACATTGTCAGTTTTATATATATATATATATATAAGATAAGATAAAATATTTATGTATATAATGAGAGAAAGAGGGAGATGAGAAACTGTAAGAATGTTTTTAAAATAAAAAATAAGAAGTATAGGTTATATATGAAAACGCATGCATTCTCTACCTACTAACTAATTAAAGGCTTCACATAAAACTCAGGTTCGCATATTCAGGTCAGAGACAAATTCATTTAATTGTAAGATAGACTATCTTAGTTTACTTACGTTTGTTCAAGCTAAAAATCAATGTAACAGAGAGTGGCGAATATAAAATATGTTTTCCCAGATAGGATTTCAATGTAGTAGTAAAACTTTCGTCATTTATTTAAAATCCACAATTCAGATCGTCACCTGTATCCTCCTACCTAATCTTACTCTTTGTTAACTTTTTAAAATTTTATTTTCTATTATTATATATATAATTGCCGATCTTTTAAATTGTACTCAGTAATTTAATTCCGTGTTAATTTTAAAAGAAAGGAAACGGGAAGCAACAGAAATGTGTTTCTGCAGAAGGATACTGAGAATTCCATAAATGCAGCGAGTAAGCAACGAGGATATGAAAACTAAAAAAAGATACTTATACTCAGAGTCAGAAAGCGACGGCTGAATTACCTGGACACATAATAAGGAAAGTTGGTTTGGAAAATTTAACTCTCACAGGGCATATCGGGAACAATAGAAAGAAGAGAAGGCAGCGGGTCACCAACTTGACGAGTTAGTGCGAATGGATGGTGGAAAATGGGTTAGCAAAATGAGAAACGCTGCTAAGGGTCACGAGTAATAGGAGGTTGGATAGCTCCATGATAGCCCACATCCCGAAGGGACACGGCATGTAATAAAAGAAGATAGTTCATAATTTGCACTGGATGGCAAATTCCAATTATGTTACTTATTGATTAATATCAAGGTGAGAAATGACGAGACGTCTGGTTTCCGCTCTTTTAGCAATGGACTGTCCTTCTGTATGCCAGTGAATGCTAGAAAATCTCCTCAAAGATGAAGAGGAGACTTGAAGTAACAAAAATGTGGTCCTACAGAAAGATGCTGATGATAATATTGACCGAACATGTGAGTAACGACGAGGTTTAAAAAATTAGAAACAAAAAGGAAAATTATACTTATCATCAGGAACAAGCAGTTGAAATTTCCTGGGCACGTAATGAGGAAGGAAAACTTGGACAATCTGATACTCACAGGTCAGATTGAGGGTAAGAGGGACAGAGGAAAGCATCACGTAACATACTTGATGAGCTTCATTAAATGGATAGTAGAACAGGGTTTGGGAGAAATAACAAAAAGACAAAACTTATTAAGAGCCACAAAGGACGGGAAGATATGGAGGGCGTTATCGCCTACGTCCTGAATAGACACAGCACATAAAATAAGGAGAACGGTGAACTTATCTGTTTCTATACAGAAAACATTCGTCATTCATTAGGTTAGAGTTACTGCTGGTTGAAATTTATAAAATCTTTTTCTTAAAGCAGTTTTCCAAAAAATTAGGCTTCTCAAGTCCACTAACTGTTTATAGCTCTTTCTAATATTAGTAAGAAACAAAATTTCAACATGGAGTTATCTCTAATCACAACAAATAATTCAAACGATTAAAATGATGTTCCTGATAAAATTTCTTCGAAAGACATTGATACATTGAGTTATGGTGGTGACAGTGAAGATTTATTGGGAAAAGTAATTGCTTAATCAATTAATTAGTACAATTAACATTATTAACAATATTTTTTTGGGGGTGGAGGGGGGACGGTCGATTTGTGACGAAAATTATATTTTTAGTTTTATTAAAAATTAAACACGTCCTGTTCGGTAATAATGCAGTCTCTTCCGTTTCTTAATCAAGAACCAATCAAATTACAAGGTGTTACACCATTACTTTGATCAAATGATCACTATTTGTTTGACGGTTTGACTATAAAACCATAGCGAGAAATAAAAATAAACATGTCATCTTCTTGTATGTGCTACGTCCCTTCATAGTTCTCTAGTCTATACTATTATATAATTTTTTTTATAAGAAAGTAATGTAAAATAATTAAACTTTTTTTTGCGGTAGAGTGGAAAGCTATCAGTTTGATCATATGATTATTTTCTCTTTTATTTAAATATGCTATCAATTTTTGTTGTTGCTGCCGTTGAAAGTTTTCAAGTAATGTGGTTTCTTTTACTTGTTACAACTGTTTGTTATTCTGTAGCGCAAGTCTGTCAAGTTTGATGAACTATCGTTTTCTTTAAGATTTAAAGGATTATTCGTTTAAAGCCTTTTTCATTCATCTTAGATAACGGATGTACAATATGATTGTCTAAACATTTCTGAATGAGCTGGATGCCACACATAAAATACATATGAAAGTCAAGATTTGTTAAGGATATTTAAGAACATGTCTCGAGTTTTCAATCTTTTACCCCCAACTATGGGTTAAATAGTAGAACCTGTATCTGAAAAACATTATTATCTCGTAAAATTGTTAATACAATATTCACTCGAAAAAAGAATTATCCGTACAACCCAAAAATACGTTTTGGTTCTAAATAACCTACAAAAGGTTGATAAGCTGTAAAAAAAATAAACTAATAAAAAAGCAATCTAATTTTCAAGTTAATATATAGTGGGTTACCAGTTTTAGCGAAGTGTATGAGTGTGGGAACAGGTTAGTTTGATTTGGCCTTGTTAGTTAGATAGCCCACCATAAGAGGGTTATAAAGCAAGAAAATCAAATTGTAAAGTGAACAACAAATTTATTTACATATAGATCAATTAAGGTCTTTACAAATAAAATTAATGTATTTTGGTTGATACAAGGTCGTCAAAATGTTCGTAGTAGTCCTTACAAGAATGAGGTTATATGTACGTAGGCAGGAACGTATGTGTGTATGTATGTATGTATGTATGAGCGTTATCGAAGGGTAGGAATGTATTTGAAGTAATCGCTCAGTCTTAAATGTTCCTTTCGTTTATCAAGTATAAAAGAGGTGAGGGAGAAAGGTAGAGATAATAATAACGATTGCTTGACGTTTGTCAAGGGACGTGTTAATACGCCCGTCTCCTCCTCTATGATGACAAGCGAACTTGCCCGTCTTTTATTTTGTTTTTGGAACTTGAAAAACTCATTTGGGAATTCACTCCCGGATATGATTCAGACCTTTTCATTGGGCGATGAACATATTTTTGCGTCGGCTCGCGAAAAGGTCCGTGAAAGAATTTGTTTCTGGGAATTGAAAATTATTTGAATTTTGTTTTTAAATGTTTCCTAGTTTTCTATTGGCCGAAAAACATTTCGTATCAAGGTGTGAAATTTCACGAGTTTTGTTTTGGATTCGCATTTGCGTGTGTGTTAAGCAAAGTTTGTAAATTCGTGTCTTTTTAATTTCTAACAAAATCAATGAGTCAGTGCTTAGCATCTGAATTTTATATCTAGATGTTGTTTTGTTCACTACAAATATTTTGCTTTTGCAGCACCTTAGATGAGAGTTAACATAATGCAACCTACCCTGTGTACAATTTCCTTTTCCCCTCTACTAAATTTGTTATAACAAAACCATACACCGAGGTGATTGAAGTGTTTAGAATTTTTGAATTCCACATTATGAATTATTATGATGGATTTAGGGTAGATATCATCACTATTCGCATTCCAATTCCAGGCTTTGGTTTCTATTTTAGAAAGTTCTATCTGAACATCTGGCATAGAATCATTTTTATTTCAATATAATTCTTATACCAATTATGAATACCTATGTGAATAGCATAGGCCTCTGCACTCATCGTCGAGCCATAAGCAAGTGAGAGTTTCAGTTAGTTGATTTTTATTGGGACTGTATGTTTGAATGTACTAGACCCATTTCTACACAAGTATGCTTGCACATGCGAAAAGTATAGTCTATGTAGACTATATAGATTACGACTCTCATTTTCTTCTTGTATACCTGACGAAGTTTGAAATGAGACTTTGCTTGATTATTTAGCGGCATATCAACTCCTGATGGGTCATTTAATGACGAAATTTGATTTTCTTCGGGGCTTTCATTTTTTTGCCAAGAATGTATTGCTGTTAATATTTTTTTTTTTTTAGAAAAATGTATTGCTGATATTTTTGCTATAAAAATGTATTTTTATACTTTCACAGTGTTTGACCCCAGTTTGAGGGTTCACTATTTGCCCAAAGCTGGGAGCCTAACAGGTGCTAACACTCCAGGTCAGGATTGACCTGGGAACACCAGCAATTAAGAGGTGGTTCCATGCTCCTGAAAACCTCCCTATCAGTTTATCGTCATAGCCAGGACCATTGAAATGAGTCCGTTTGGGGGTTTTCATCAGACATATATAACTTGGTTGATTGATATCGTTCCTCTATCAGTCAAATCAGTCATCAAAGTCCAAGCTTGGAAGACGGTTTCTTATGGATAATAAAATGAAATCTCTGTTTAAACCCTTAAAGGTGATCTTGCACATAGACGTTTCTTACATTTTATTATTGACAAGTGCATCACAAGTGAATTTGATTTTGAATAATTTTTGATTTTGAACTGGACCAAAAATGCATCTTGTTATATTTTAGAGCAAGAACGAGTCCAGTCTGAGCTTATACTTGGTGGCACTAATTTTGAGAGATCCTTGGCAACATCCAGAGTAAGAATTTTAGAGTTTTATAGCCGTTATTGAGAGGAACAAACTTCTGCACTTACAATTGAAAATCATAGCTATATAAATATATACTAGCAGTATCCATGAAAATTCCACGGTTTTCCTATTTGAATTTTCTTATGAATCATAATTTTTAAGTTAAGCATTGAATTAGATACTTATGAGTTACCACACATATAAAATACTCGCGAAAATTCCCCTATTGCTTTGTTAAATATTTGAGCTTAACAAGTTTAACAAATATTGCAATAAAATCATAATCATGAAAGCAGATTATTAAAGAAACAAGGAGGTACAAATGAAAAGATTAAAAATTGAGATGGATTTCTATTCCAGTGTAGCAGACATTAAACACCTGAAAGCGTAATCGCTTCCTCTATCTATCTATCTATCTATCTATCTATCTATCTATCTATCTTTCTTTCTTTCTTTCTTTCTTTCTTATTCTTATTCTTCTTATTATTATTCTTCTTCTTCTTATTATTATTATTTATACTTTAATCTTCACACTGAATCCAAACAGCGTCTCTGATATATCTTTTCCTCGCGTCTTTTCTTGCAATCGAAACGGCATGGTCCATTATTTATCTGAGGCAATGGTAGGGCGTAACGCATGGACTAGCTTACTAACTAACGGTGGAACAAGTGGAATTATAATATAATATATAATGTATATCTACATATTTTCATGCAACAACATTTTCATTGTAAGGATGAAACCTGGCAAATTATAGATGTTTCTCCTTTGTATTTATCTGTTTGAATAGATGCTTAAAGCAAAAAAACAAAAAAAACAAAAATGAGTGAAAAAAAATCACGATTCCTATACTGCATACTATAATTTATAAAACAAAAAATGTCAAATTCCATTTTAGCGTCCAAAACGTTTTTTCACATACCAATAAATTAATTATCTAGCATAATATTCTGAGCACATTATTTTTCACCTCAAGCAAGCAAGGTCCACTGGTTTAATCCTGCTTCCTGCCCACGTTGTGTTTGGTTTGATCCAGAAAGCAGAAGTGATGTTCATCCATTCATGGTCGACTGAAGATGTAGACACTGTTGGACAGTCTGCGCTAAGAAATTTAGAATGCAGTAAAAAAAAAAAAAAATAATAATATCTGCAGAAAGCCGGACAAACAACTATTCAATGATTGAATTGTTAATGTCTTTTATATAGCAGAAAAAGAATAGTACAGAAAAGAAACGGGTTACAGAAAAGAAAAGTAATTGACGTAAAAAATGCATACACTGAATTCTGGACAGAGAGAGAGAGTGTGTGTTATGATTAACTTGTTAAATCGTCTCAGAACGATATACGACTCTTGCGATGGGGAAATAAGATTTCTGTGCGCGGCTTAAAGTTTATAGTGGCGTTCCTCCTTAGCGGTAGTAAGAGTAGTAGTAATATTCGTGGTAGCAGAAGCAGCGGTACTTATATCAACAGCACCTGTTAGCGGACGCTTCGTTCCAATCTCTGACGTCACGTTCTCTTCTTCTTTAGTCTCCAACTCGACTCTCTACTGTCTCTAACCCAACGCTTGCGCTGGCTAATTCTCTTCTGTCTCTCTCTTCCGTCTCTCTCTCTCTCTTTCTCTCTTGCGTCTGCCCGCTACCGTCTCTCTCTTCCGTATCTCTCTTCCGTCTGCCTCTTCTTCAGCATAACTACACGTTTATATAGAAAATCCGGCTGGTTACAACTGAACCTTGGCCCTACTGTTTCGCACGTGATTATCACGGGGTTTTGGCTGTCTCAACCAAAATCATGGGAATTCAAAAGTTCCTTCTAGCTTAGTCAGCTCTATTTTCAATTTTTAATCGATAAAAATCATTTCGGCCATTTCCATTGTCTTCTGATGACCCAGATTCAATGGGTACAACTTCTGGCCTAGATCAAATTTCCACATCAGTAAACAAAATGCTCTGACTTAATTTCACTATTCAAATCTATCCCAATTTCACTGAAAAAAATATACGTGTGTGTGTGTGCGTGTGTTTCCCAAACTCTCTCTGTCACACAAGAAGACAGAAGATGGCGATTGACGTTGCCTTTAAATTTTTGAAGATTGTACTTGACAGAGAAGCAAAGAAAAGGAAGAGAGTTTCACGGGTGAAAAATGCGATGAAAGAAACTAATGGAATAAAAAAGACGGTTGCATCTAGCTAGTTCAAGAGTAAAACAGTCATTCCCATTCGCTAATCAAGTAGCACACTTAAATTCATGCAATCGAAGCACGAAGGAAAAAGTTCATCAAAAGAGTTGTCATAAACATTCAAGAGAATAAAAAAGGAAATATAATTAATTTTTCTGAATAATAAAACTTTGAATTTGTAAAACGAAAATAAAGTAAAATAAAATCGGACCTGCCTCCTTTGGATATGAAATGTCTTATATCAGAAGTAAAGCGAAAATTGGTATCTGAAATGTAGATGTTTCCCCAAATCTAAGGCAAGGACATTTTCCCTGCTTCTGTGAACTTACGTATGAACTGCAAATATCATCTCAAATAAATGTACAGTTGAAATCAGTTATATTGCTTTTCAGGTTTTATTTTTTTTAATTTTATTGCATTTTTATCATGATGCAATATTTTAGATTCAAAGGAAGAAAATGCGACCTTTTTTTATTTTCAATTATTTGTTATTGCATAACAAAATATATGCTCAGGATATGCGGTATATGTAAGATAGTACTTTTCACGACGTACTAAAAGCTCTTAATCAAGTGTGAATTGGTTAAACATCTCACCTTACGTGGTATTCTTTCAGATAATCAATATGACATTCACTTCTTTAGGTCAGCTGCTGATGTATTAAGCATTGTTGTTGAAAGAGTCTACCAAGCTTTAGATAAGAATTGTGAAGTTTGGGCTGTTGCTCTAATCTCGAAGGCATTTGACAGTGTTTTTGGCACGTTGGTTTTCTTCACAACTTGAAAGATTATGATTTTTCTAGACGAATATTTGAACTAATTCAATATTTCTTATGAAATCGCGAGATGAAAGTTGTCTGGAATGGCCACTATCCTATATCTTTTTGCATTAACGCAAGTGTCCCCTAGGGCTATATCTTTGTACTTACGTTGTTCCTAATTTTCATCAACAACGTTCATAATGAACGTTGTTGATGAAAATCAGTTCTTAACTCGGTGTTTATGAGATGACACAGTTATTTACTCCTGTCTAATCGGTTCGATAAGGTCAAATTAACAGCTGAGATAAAAAATGACCTATAATCTGTTGTTAACAGGGGCAAGAAATGGCTTCTTAATTTTAAAGCTTCCAAAACGAAACTGCTCTCTTTTAATCATCTGAGAGAACCTTTTTTTGACTTCCATCAGCATGGCTGATGCAAACCTTCAGGGAAGAGACACATAACGCCTTCATGGAATAAAATTTTCCAGTGACATGAAGTGAAAAGATTATATTGAATCAATTGCTAGGTCTGCTGCTAGGAAGGTAGATTCACTGTGTCGTGCTAGACAATCTTTCTCGCCAGAATCTATCTTACACATTTATAACTAAAAATTTAAAACTCCTTTTTATTTATTTATTTATTTATTATTATTATTATTATTATTATTATTATTATTATTATTATTATTATTATTATTATTTCCTTTGATTTTCTGTTGTATACATATTTCCTTCCGGGTCCCAACCAGAGACTTAAGGTCAGAAATAGCTTCATGACATTTTCCAGTGATCATTTTTGTATTACAAAAAATAAAAAACACTCAGAACACACACACATTTTACATAGATAAAGCTCTTCGTAATGTGTGAGATGTACTTGTGAGTACAATTGTTTTGTATTTCTTTACGGTATAGACTATCAGGAATCCTTTCAATGGGTTTATCGGAACCTTTTCCAAACAATCTGAGGACTCCAACTACAACTGGAGTTATTGATGTCCTTATGTGCCACATTTTTGAGATTTCCACTTCAAGATCCTTGTATTTTGAGAGTTTTTTGAAGATCTTCAACGATACATTACAATCTGCATAGACTCCCATGTCAATAAGAAAGCACAATCTGTTTTTGCGGTCTTTGATCACGATGTCTGGTCGATTAGCTTTGATTATTCTGTCTGTATGTATTGTAAAGTTCCATAAAATTGTTACCGGTCCTATCTCTGTAACTGTGTCTGGGTGATATTTATAGCAGTTTTTTTGCACTTTCCTTCCCGTAAAAGTTTCATATTTTCCAGTGCAGATATTGGCCCACTCTATCATGCCGAGTTTTATATTCAGTGGGTAATAACACTGTACAACCTAATTACACGATGGTCAGTTGTTTCTGGATATTTATCAGAGAATTTGCATTTTGGGTTAACACAGTTTTTCAGTAAGTGTGCTTGGTAATTTCTAGTTAGCAAGCATTGGTCCTGTGCATTAAGAATAAAATCTTCAGTTTCAGCTTTTAACCCTGCACTACGTAACCACTGATGGGTACAGGGTTTGTCTCCCACAGTTAGTTTGGAACAGGTAGAGTATTGACGTTGAGGTAGCTTATCTTGCCATCGTTTTTGCATTTGGTACATAGCATTTGCTTTCTTTTTAGGATCTTTGCCGCTTCAGTGGGTGTATTATGGTTTATTTGCACTTCACCCACTTGAAATTCCCTTTTGAATTTGCTGGCTTCCTTTATTACTGAATAATTTTCTTATTTCTTTCATGTTCTTTGACACAAATTATCATCCGGTCTTCTGTAGTTTCCAAATATATTTGAAGACCGATTATTGTGCTTTTGTAAGACAGTTCTAGTTGAACTAATCCTTTGCCTCCGTCGGATCTGGGCACATACAAACGATCAACATCAGCCTTAGGTTAATGCATACGGTAACAAGTGAGAAGATTTCTCGTTCTGACAACCATTCGCTTAATGTCAGCTATGGTCCAATTAAGGATGTTGAAATTATACTGTACCACAAGAACAGTCAAAGTGTTTATGGCTGGTATTCTCTTTTGTGAATTCAACTCGGTATTTAACACCATACTCACGCGCCTGTAGTATTCTTTTTCTTACTTTTTCCTTCATTTGGATATGCTGCATTCCATCTCCTTCTCTGACTCCTGGGTATTTATAAACTTCTTGTTCCAGTTCCCTAATATTTGAGACAAACTCTAGATATATTGATCGTGTTTCTGTAATTCTCCCTTTCTTGAATGTTACCTTTGCACATTTATCTCATCCGAAATCCATACTGATGTCATCACTGAAACATCATACAATATTGAGGACACATTTCACCACGTTGTTCTCTTTTGCAAAGAGTTTGATATCATCCATGTAGAATAGGCGATTAAACAATTTCTTTTTTACTTTGTATCCGTAGTTATTACAGTTTAGTTCATGCGAAAAGGGGATTAAGGATAGACAGGACGGGCGACAAGAGGCTCCTTTGAAAGATCCCACGGCGTATATTTAAACAATTGTAAGTACCAGTACCTTTGATGTGATTTATTATTATTATTATTATTATTATTATTATTATTATTCTTTCTTGCCCAAACGTACTTGTGGCAACTGAACTTAAGTTTTACTTTTTCATTTTTGACTAATTAAACAAAAAAATGTCTACAAATAGCTGCATTTATTGTATCGCAATTTTACCGGTCATTTTGGTGACTGGCGAACCTTTTAAAGAATATCTATGCCGTAAATACCTTAAAATAAGTGCCGGAAAAACCTCTGTTGTGACAAGAGTAAATTCATTTTCCACTCGATTTTTAGCTGATAGGTGCTATTGGAACTTATACTGTTAAAATTTAATTGTTAATAATGCACTGACAAATTCATAAGCTCCATACCAAAATACAATACATTTGAAGTCATCCCACACCTGGTACCCCACCGCCCTCTTATTTTTCTTAATTTTATCTTATTTTATTTTTCATACTATTTTTTATTTCTATTTTCTTATATGCAATGTCTCTGATTAAATTCTAATTTTATTTACAATTTTTTCCTCAATAGGAGTAGAATGGTTCACGTATCGTCCGGTTCACACTGCTCCTCGGTGTTTTGAACAGGAGTATAGGTTTATACTTTGTCACCAGTTTAAGATTAGGTTTCTTCTAGAGCTTTTTAATTCTCTTTCATTCCCAGTAGTCCCCTTTCTGGTGTGAAATGATTTTTTTTAAATTCTCCCATTCGTCCATGCATTGAATACTGTCGACACATCTGGTCTGGTGATTCTGCTATGTATTTAGAAATTGTTGATAAAATCCAAAGAAGAATCTGCAATGTTATTGGTCCTAACCTGGCATCTCGGCATCAATCACTTTCCCATCATCATAACTTAGCTCTATAATGATAATTGTTCTGATGAACTTTCCTCTATGGTACCCAGACTTTATGAATTTAAGAGCAGTACTAGATTAGCTTCATGGTCTTATCATTTTAAAGTTGAAATGGCTCGATGTAAACGAAAGGTCGATGCTGACAGTTTCTTCTATCGCACTTCTCACTTGTGGAACTCTCTTCCGGCTTCTTGCTTTCCGGTCAACTTTGATCTTCAAAAAATCATTTATGCAATGTCAATCATTATCTTCTGTCTTCTTAATTCCTCTTCTTTTATCATTTCTCTTTCCGTAATGTTTTTTTTTCTCGTATTCTTTCACACTCATTAATCCCTTCTAGTGGTATCCTTGGAGTGAAATGATTTAAAAAAATTCACTCACCCACAAACCAAAGTCACACAGTCGAAACAAAAATTGATATGATAAGAAAATAACTTGATGGAATATTCCATACCTACCTCTCACCACTCCGGGATAATGCACTTTTCACTAATAATCACCTATTAATCAATCAGCATCTTAGTTTCAGCGAAGTAGGCTTTTCATTGGCTGAGACCTCTAAAACTGTATCAAGTTTAAGTGAAAATATCTTTTCGCGCCTAACGCTTTTGAGCCGCTTTTTAGACGAAAAACTCAATAAATAGAATCGTCCGAATTGATTCGAACCAGTCCGCATTCTTGGAGTGTGGTTTGGACCCGACCTCCAGCTGGAGAAAAACTGGTCTGAAACGGGCAAAAGTCGACGCGGCCGGTCAGACTTGGTTACGTTTTCCCTCTTGTCCTTTATCGATTGTCCGTACTTCCTCTCTGTGAAGGCCATAGGAAGCTGCTCGAGTGCTCGCTATCCTCCATTTTATGGAGGGGACGCGGGAATCGGGTCGACAGACGAGTCTGTGCACAACGTCCATGTCATGGGGGGCTGGGAATGCCACACTTGGTGAGCCACAAACTCGCCTCGAGGTTGGCTTTCCTACGCCGCGCATTGACAAAAGATTCGATTATGGCGGGGATTGCTAGAGACGCGTTCCCTTTCCTTACTATCAGTCCCCGCATCTCGCGGGTTGAGCGCCATTGTAAGCTCCGGGATCAATCGGATTTCCTTCTCGAGTGTCTGTCGGCCTTGTTGGCTGTTCCTCAATCCAGTGACCTTTCTCGGCCTAGGAAGGTCTTCTATCGTATTCTAGTGGAGGGGTCACGAAGGATTCCTACGTATAGCAGCTCGACGTGTCGGAGGATGAGTTTCGCTCTTACTAGTCTTGGGCGCCAGCGGCGGATTACCTTAGTAACCCTGAGTTTTCGCTTACCTGGCGATTGGCTCGAAATCGGCTGCCTCTCAATGACAAGGCTTTCATATGGGGCTTGGCAGATTTACCAGACTGTGAACGATGTGACCTTGGTTTAGAAGAAACGGCTTCGCACGCCTTCTACTAATGCCCCCGGGTCCGCCCCTTATGGGACCATGTCGGCGAGTTGACGGCTCGTCTCGCTCCCGAAAGCGTGTGACAATGTGTCTCCCTCGTATTCCGGGGTGAAACGAATGGTGTTTCTGACGCTGCTGGCCACGGCCCGAATGGTGATTTGGACGACGCGACAGGAGGAGGTCATGCGAGGCATCCATCTTCCTCATCAAGATCTGATCCGATTCTTTGAGCATCAGCTCAAGATGAAGATTAGAACTGATAGAAAACGTCTGCATTCGACAGTCTTCAGCGAAAGGTGGGTGACTGAGGGGAGCTTGGTTCGTTTGAACGGGGCTAGCCTTGATTTTCTCTTTTAGATCAACCTTGATTTTCACTTTTAGGTCACATCGGGGTGGTTTTCTGTGGAGCGCTTCCCCCGGTTAGTTAGACAAGCTTTTGTGTTTGTTTGTTTTTTGTTTTTTTTTTTTTTTTTAAGCATTTCACCCCAAGCAAGGCGGGAAGCCACTAGGACGCAAGGGGTTACAGAAAATTTAGAGCAAGGTCAGATAGGAGTGATAGAAGAAAGAATGAGGGTAGATCAAGGCAACTGGAGATGTCGATTGACATTACACTTAAATAGATGGAGATTATAGCTCACAGGGAAACAGGAATAGGGAAGGGAGTTCCACAGGCGAGAGGTGCGAGACATGAAGCTATTAGAGTAGAAGAGACGGCTACATTTAGAAGTTTCGACAGTGAAGGGGTGAGAGCGGGATGACAGCCTCGTAAGGCGATGGAACTCATGACGTCTGGGAACCAGCGAATGCAGCTCCTCGGAGCAATTTCCATGAAAGTATTTGTAGAACAGACAGAGGGTGGCGACGGCGCGTCTGTGAGAAAGTGACTGTAGACGAGACGCCAGGGCAGGGCCAACTACATTGCATATCCGCCTCTGGAGCCTATCAAGAACCCCGAGGCAAACAGAAGGGGCACCAGACCATATATGGCATCAATACTCCATGCAAGGGCGAATTGTTGATTTGTAGATCTGGAGGATCAACTCCGGGGAGAAAAACTTCCTGGCGCGGCTCAGGGAGCCAACTTTCCTTGCAGTGGACGAGGCAATTGACTCAATGTATTTATTCCATCTCAGGTCAGCAGTCAACGTGAGACCGAGAAGCCGCAGAGAGTTGCTCTCGAGAAGTTGAGCGTCAGACATTCTAATGGAGGGAAGGGAAGGATCTCTGTGGTGATTAATAGAGAGCAGTTTTGTCTTAGAAGCGTTGAAGCTGATCAGCCAATTCGTGCCCCAGTTCACAATCGATTGGAGGTTCTTTTCGAGACGCACGGCCAGGCAAGTTTTGTCAGCGAGATTAGATTTGTTTTTGAGGCAGGAATAAATTGTGGTGTCATCCGCGTATATGCCAACTTGGGAAGTTATTGCGTCAGGGAGGTCATTTATGTAGATAAGGAATAGAGTGGGGCCTAGGATGGAGCCTTTAGGAACACCTGCTTTCGTGGGATAGGAACTGGAGGAGAATCCATTGAGAACGACCTTCAATTTACGGTTTGACAGGAATGATCGTATTAGGTTTTATAATCGACCCGTAATGCCATAACCCTGGAGCTTGCGAAGAAGGCCGGCATGCTAAACCCTATCAAATGCTTTGGAGATGTCTAGTGCAACGGCTCGGCTTCCCCGTCATTTTGAAGAGCTCGGTAGACTGTTTCAGTGATGGCCGTAAGCACATCGGCTGTAGATCGGGCAAAGCGGAAACCATATTGCTTGTGTGAGAGCAGATTATGGGATGTGAGGTGGTTAACCACCACGGTATTGATTAGGGCTTCGAAGACTTTGCCGAAGAGGGGAAGGAGACTGATAGAACGGTAGTTGGAAGGGTCAGAGGGGTCGCCGGAGTTCTTGAAGACAGGAACGATCGAAGAGGACTTCCAGCAGTCAGGAAAACAAGATTCCTTGAGGCAGTAGTTGTATAGTTTAGAAAGGGCGGGCGCCAGTTCGGGCGCGCATTTCTTCAAGACAATGGCTGGTATCCCGTCTCCACCACTAGCCTTGTTGAGGTCTAAATTGGAGATAACGCCTAGTACCAAAGATGGGGTTATGTTTAACCCACTTAATATAGCCTCAGTTCTAAGAAGGAAGTCGGGTATGGGTACACCGGAAGAGTCGAGCGTCGAGTTGAATGAAAATTTCCGAGCAAAGCATTCAGCCTTGTCGGTAGAGGAGGTCAGGACTTCGAACTGGTTGCTGTTTCCGACTGGTAGTTAGGAGCCCTAACTCTTGCGTAGCGTCTTGAGCAGCCGCTCTGATCAACAGTTGTATAATACCGGGGTGCTTGTAGTGCCATGACGCGCATGGAACGGTGTCCCTGCTGTCACCTCCGGTGGGCAACCCTGAGGCCACATTATAATGCAGGCTGTGCCAACTCCTCTCTGCTCATGTTGCGGTCGATAACCATCTGCTTCTCTTACTTCAGGCCTTCTCATCCTCCAACATTTACTCCACATCAAGACTAAGGCCTGAAGTACTTCAGGCCTTCTCATCTTCCAACAATTACTCCACATGAAGACTCAAATTAACCAAAAAAGTAAACCTAAACCAGCCCCTCAAAAATCACCTAAACCCCTCAACATTTCGTTCAGCAACATCCGTGGCATTAGAACAAATTTCTGCAGTATGGAATCTTTCCTCACTGCAAACAGCGCGGATATAATGGCTCTGTGCGAGACAAACCTTGTCCCGTCTATTCCCTCCTCTGATCTCTCAATCCCCGGCTACCTTCCTATCCTCAGGAAAGACTCTCTAACCCACATGCACGGCCTTGGTGTCTATGTCAAGGATCATCTCCCCCTGGCCAGAGAGTTGTCTCTCGAATCGCGTCTCTTGATTTTGTCCCATGGGCAGGATACAGCGGCCTCTCTGTTTTGAGGGTTGGACGCGCCCTACTAGCATCAGTTATGTTTAGTTCATTTTGTGTTGATTTTTAGTTTATTATTGGGTTCATCTCCCTCCCTCTCATTCTTCATTATTAGAATTTTATGTATAATAATTTATCATCATTAAATTTTTATGGCATGGGGCGCGTTTTGTATGACCCCCTTGTGAGGATGCGATATAATGATGTATGGTGATGGACGAGTTTTATGGCGAATGGGCAAATTGTAACGAGTGAATGGGTCGTGAATCGGATTAACTAGGTATAGGATAGTTAGTTAAGACCAACCTAAACCCCTCCCCTTTTTCGGCCTTGTGACATAATTATATTCTGTACAATAAATATAGTCAGCATTTCAACCCTGGAGAGATGCTAAACTAATCCACGCTACTCATAACTTTGACCTATTACACTTTTCCCGCGCAAATTCTTCTGACTCAATAAACAGCACTTCGCTCTCCCTTCAATGTTCTTGTTTCTTTATTTGTTGTGGGTGCATGTCTTGTGAACACCTACATTTCTAGCCCTTAACTAACCTTCTGATATAATATATTCGCCAATCCGCAACAAACTGGCATAATACAATTCAAAAACTTGATTTGATAACGAGGTTACAACATAAAGTAATTTGACTGTTATGTTACGGAGGGCCACGAACGCAACCGGATGATAAAAAAGTTTTTTAAAAAAACACTTCTGGCTACAACCGTGGCCCTGGAACACCCGACAGTAAAATGTTCTGCAATTTGATTGGTTCACTTTGGTGGTGATGTAATTTCGAAATAAATCATGTATGACGTGTTGGTAATTTAACTTTTTTTTGTATCCTATTTCTGTTGTGCACTGAACACATGATAATAAAAATATGGGTGATTTTTTGTTGTCACTGTGTTGTTTTGAAAGGTTAGTCGGAGAATAACAAGTGAAGATATGTTGTTTACTAATTAGCTACCATTACAAAAATGCCCACGTGGCCTAAAAAAGAGGCTTTCGTATTTTCATAGCTAGAAGAGTCTGTATTTTTTAAGACGTAATTTAGATTACACTAATGATTACAGTCACCAAGGAAATGACCGTCACAAGGAACAAACACTTGAAGGGAACAGCTAATTCCGATACCGATTCAAACTTATCTCCCTGACTACACGCATTTATTTACTAGACAAATACTACACAGTTGAGTACACAGTACACACTGTTCAAAACAGGTGTCGCGCTTTTCTTTTTTGCTCTCTTTCCTTTCTCCACCCCTGCCCCGCCGAAACGCATGTGATTCGATATCTTTTCTGCCACATGACGTTAACAGGAAATCCAAATTTCTTGCTTGAGTCATACTCATAACACAAATTATTTTTAGCTTTTATCGACTATTCTTGAAAGTTTGTATCTTTTTCTAATAAAAACAAAATTTCAACATGGAGTTATCTCTAGTCTAAACACAACAAATAATTCAAGCGACTAATGATGTTCCTGATAAAATTTCTTCGGAAGACATTGATACATTGAGTTGTGGTGGTGACAGTGAAGAGTAATTGCTTAATCATTAATTAGTAGAATTAACAATTTAACATTATTAACAATATTGGTCTTTTTTTTGCGGGGGACGGTCAATTTGTGACGAAAATTATATTTTTAGTTTTATTAAAAATCAAACACACCCTGTTCGGTAATAATGCAGTCTCTTCCGTTTCTTAATCAAGAACCAATCAAATTACAACAAGGTGTTACACCATTATTTTGATCAAATAATCACTATTTGTTTGACCATAAACCATAGCGAGAAATAAAAATAAATATGTCATCTTCTTGTATGTGCTACGTCCCTTCATAGTTCTCTAGTCTCTTTTTTTATATAAGAAACTAAACGTAATGTAAAATAATTAAAAGGTGAATACAAAATAATTTAAAATAATACGATATATTAAATTTCTTTATTACTCTTTTTATTGAGAGGAGATTATAAAAAAAATATATATAAAAATGTAAATTAAACAAATGATTAATAGAAAAGAAGAGTGTAGATAAAAAAAATATTAAAATATTTTAGTTAACACTAACAATCTAGGTTTGTTTTTTATTATGTTTTTTTATTTATCTTTTAAAAGCGAAGTGCTTTAAAACATTAAAAGAAAACCAGACGGTCAATAAAAATAATAAATTTGATGTTGAATTATTTTTAAACTTTCTAAAAACAGAATGGTTTGAAAGACAACTGTCACAAATAATTTAGTCAAAGGCGGGCGGTTTCTGTTCTAATTATCAAGCTTCAATTTGTATTTTTTTTAATCAGGAGGGTGGCTTGCACCTACGCAAATTTAAAAGTTAAAACTCATCTGGAGCCTATATACGAAGACGAGTTAGCAGGAAATTCCAGAAATTTACAAAATTTCGGAAGGCACAACAAAACAGAACGTATCAGAAGGTTGCAACAAGTTATATGGTTATCAAAAGGGAAAATGTTATACTCCGTTGCAATTAGATCTCTTTCTGATTCATTCTACATGCTGGCCGGATGTGAATGCCATGATGCCTGAAAACGAAATAACAAATCGTTCTCTGTGCATAGGCTCCTCGCATCATGTTCGGTCTATGCAGCAAGCACGGCAATGAAAGCGACACTGGCCAATCACGAACGTTCTCACCGGAAAAGGAGATGCCCCTGGGGACTACCAGACCTGCTTAAAAGCGGCCCCGTTCCACAGAACAGGTCTAACAACCAACGAAATCAACCCACCACCGTGATCTCGATCAACAAACACATGCATTGACTATATCCTGTGACATCGGCCAGGTTAGTACAAGAAACAGCTCAACTTCGGCTTTTCTCTTAACCCTGATCGCTATCCTGACAATTCACTTACTTTTCGGCATATCTGTACGACACCGTATATACTAACAATAAACATTGTTCAAAATCTTATCCTCGTTATTCCTTTCTCTCACAACCAAACGTTTATTATAACAAAAGCAATTTTGGCTGTCATCAGTAGATAAACTTTACTGTTTTATAAAAAATATAATTAACAATAACTAATCTTTGTGCAAAATAAAAGAAATTAATTTACTATAACGAAGTTTTTGTATAAAATATATTTTCCTATGATAGAATGGGAGAAGAGAGACCGTCTACTCTCTTATCCCGAATGCTAAAAGAAGGCGCATACGATAAAAACAAAACTCGGAACTTACCTCGTGAAATTTGAAAGGTACAAACATTATACAAACACAAAACCAAAACTATAGGGGTAGGGTGCAAAATATTAGAATTTAGTCTTAAGTTATCTCAAAGGCCGTCAACATGATTAGCGGCAAGAACATTTAAAATTTCCAGTACGTTTCGATTGACAGAAATCATCTTTGAAATAATAGTGTTAGAACTTTTCATTTTTTAAATGTTTACAGTACTTTTTTTCTTTCTTATATTTCTTTCTTAATTGTATTCTATTAAAATAAAACCTTGTAAAAACATTACAACTGGTAAAACTTTGGTAGTGATATGCACCCACCGGCTGCTACGGGCCTTCAAAACAATATAACAAAGTATAAATTTTGCAAAAAAGGCTTTCCACAAAAATTACTTTTCGTTTAGCTTTTTTGGACAAGTCTAAATAACATAACAATATTATAGAAATAATTGGCTTTAAAAAAAGATTCACAATACAATATTTCTGAAATCACGAAAGAAAAAAAGCTTTGACATGATGATACGAAAACCGTTGAAATTAAGAAGACATTACTTAGAAAAAAAGAGATACACTCATCTAATAGACAAACAGAAAGATCTACGTGTATTTCCCTCGAGATTATCAGAGAAGTTTTAATGATATCATTCCAATGTCGTTGTTTTCTTTCTGCTTGGGTTCCATGTGGTTCACTGGGGGCCATTTAACGATCATTTTGCAATGTCGTTCGGTTTTCTTTGTTTGGCATCCACGTGCTTCACTGGATTTTGTTTTTCATTTCCTTTTTACGTTATTATGAAATGTGATTCGTCGGAGTAATTTTTTAAAATGCCGAAATCTTTCTGTCCTTTGCTCTGCTGACAACTTTCACATGAGGAATCCTAAAACCTTTCCGCGGCCAATCAACTTCGTCCCATCTCTGTGATGTGTCACTTACTTCTGCGCGATGACGTCTAATTTTACGGGGGCAAAAGCGACACTTTTCACTGGACAAAAAATACGAGGGTTTTTTTTTGAATCCTCAACAGTCCACCATGACAGTTATTTTTGGCGATCCTTTATACAGCCAATTCTAAATAATAATTAAAAAAAACTTTTACGCATAAATGAAACATTTTTAATAAAACCTGTGACTTTCTTTTAATCTCCCAAAAGTAACCTTATAAGACAAAGTCAGACAATTTAATATTTATTTATTCATACTTTTTAATTATTATTTTTAATTTTACGTATAAATAAAACATTTTAATAAAACCTGTGACTTTATTTTAATCTCTCAAAAGTAACCTTATAAGACAAAGTCAGACAATTTAATATTTATTTATTCATACTTTTTAATTAATTATTATTTTTAATTATTTCATACTACTAGCTAATAAAAATTTATAATTTCTTAAGGAAGAAGTCAGAAGCAAACGAAGAAAGAAAAACAAAAAGTAGAACCTAAATGAAAACAGAGAAGTGAAAAAATTTAAATTAATAATCGAACTGTGTTGTGGCCTCATTAGGGCCAGAAATAAAGACACAAAGAGAGGAATTGAGTTAAACAAATATATTAACAGAAACAGTAATACAAACATATACAACCGAGAGTGTTGCAGCAAGAATGTTCGGTTCGACTGTCAGAGCTAACTTTTGGAAACTTTCCTCTCCAAAAGGCAGTACCTGCTCCTATTTATAGCTGGGAAAGTCATGCGTGCGTAGGTAAATTACCATAACATGTGTTAAGAAAAAAAAAAAAAAATTATAAAAAAATCCCAGCAACTCTGGTGAATCTGCCAAAGCCTTCTCAGTTTCGACTTTCAATTAAGTGTGTCTTTTTTGAAAGAATGTGTATTTTGAACCTTTTTTAAGGAATTGTATTGTTCCTTCTTGAGATGTTTCGATTATTGAAAGTTTGTTAAATGTTTATATCTGCTTTATGAGCCATATTTTTATTTTTAATTGGTTATCTTGCCTTTAATAATAAGGCACGCTAAAGGAAAATTCTGTGCAAACTTATTTGTAAAACTTGTATTATGTTAATGTTGATGTAATAAATGTTTATTACTTTCAAATTTTATATCAGTGTTTAGAGTCATGTTTGTTTACGTATGAGCCTTATTCATTATCCAGAGTAAGAGAGGTGATGTCCCCCACTTCTCCCACTCTATCCACGAAGAAAATCCTTTTAACACAACTTTCTCTCCCTTGTGGTTTTTAGCAGTTTTCTCCTTTTGCTAAGGCTCTCGACCTCTTCACATAAGCTCGTCAGGTAAGTGGTACGCTACCTTTCTTTATCTCTCTTGCCCTCAATACGCCCCGTGAGAGCTAAGTTTTCCAAACCCTCTTTCCTTATGTATTCAATGAATTTCATCTCTCTTTTCCTGATTCTAAGGGGAAGTTTCATTGTATTGCCATTTTCTTTAAGATTTCCTTGTTACGTAGTCACTCCGTTCATGGAATTTTCAGAATCCTTCTGTAGAACCACAATTATACTGCCTTTAGTTTTCCTTTCATCCATAGAAATATTGTCACTGTCATATAAGAGGATGGATAACACAGCAATTCAGCATTCTTTTTATTGTTTCTAGTTAAATTTTTCCGTGTCTCAGCAGCTTTCCTAGCATCTGGAATACATCTTTCGTTAGTTTAATCTGTGTTCGAATCTCAGTGTCTAATTTCCAATCCTCTTTTAAAACACTTATTAGATATTTAAATTTTTGCACTTCTTGATGTTGAAATCTTCAATTTGTAACACGCATCTTGTGCCTTTTCTCTTGCTGATGACCGTACTTTCTGCTTTCTTACAGTTGTTGGTTAGTCCTTTTTTTGCATTCTGCTACTACCCCCCGTCAAGAGGGTCCTGCAGTATTTTTTTTTTCGAGTCGGCCAGCAACACAGTGTCATCTACATATCTTATATTGTTCACATAAATCCTGGTAGAGATTCCAGTTCTCTTAGGATAGCATCGCTGTGGAGAGGTCGAATAAAAATGGGAAAAAGACACATCCTTGTATCACGTCCTTTTGAGTTAAAAATGGATTAAGCTAAAATACAAAAGTTTTATATACAATATATAGTCCAATGATTGAAAATGCACAACTATTTTAGGGCCTACCTTTTAATAATAATAATAATATATTACGCTTATCCACTTTTAGTTGTAATCCTACTGGGCAACATATAAAGATCATGTAATGTAGTCTTTCAGATAACTACGTGTTTGTGACACCAACCGGTGGTCGCGGTCGCAGTCCGGCGCCAATATGTCACGTCCACTGGTCGCGACGTCAAGATATGACACTGCGCCGTCGGCCCGTGGTCAACTCCCAATTGCGGCGCGAAGCTATAAGGTTTCTTCCACCAGCATTTGGGGTTGACTCGTTGTCGCTGCCACCAGCCTGTGTCTCGGTCGATTTGGTCGTTCCCAGTTCGATACCAATTTGTTGTTCCCAGCTCACTTCCAACGTCTGGTTACCGAAGTAACTGCTTTGATCTCAAGTCTAACCTATCCACGTTGTGACTTTGATCTTAGGTAGACGAAATCAATCAGGCGTCGGGCCGTAGTGCAAGCTGAATCCGGGGTAAAGGTGATACCGCACAAGCGTGAGTAAAAAAATAATAATAATAAAACAAATTCAAGAGGTTCAAATATGTTGAGAAATAACAATTATCTTTATCTATCTGTTGAATACAAGAGTGTGTTTCTCTCCAAGTCCGTTTCTATGGATTCGTGACATTTTTTGCGTTTCTTAAGCGAGTTATAGTATCTTAAATCGTTCGTCAATAAAACTTGCTTTTGATAGGAAGACTAAGTCGAGGGGACGTGGAAATCTTTCGGTCAGCTTCTGCGAAGCTGTTCTCCAACTGCAACTCCGAACTCTCTTGAAACTCCCCTGAAAACTCTATTGAAAACTGACTAGCTGCTTCGAGACGTTCGTTTATATGGACACCGACCAACTCCGGTGTGTGTAGGGGGGGGGGTGGCTGTTGTCGTGGTTTGGGTTCCTTCACAATTCTTAATTCCCAACAAGAATTCTCTTTCTTCTTAGTCCAGGAAAATTAATTACTTCACATTTTTGGAAGATTAATCACTTTCCACTTCAGGGTTCCTCCCTCGTCCGTGAGGGAAGGTCGGAGGAGAGTTATCCTCCTAGACTCTTCCTCTCTCACATTAGTATCTCAGACCAATCCCCTCAGTGGGTGTTAACAACTTCCCCGTCTTTCTCATACATTCACCTCCGCCTATCACCCATGCTACCACTTGAACAATGATCTCTCGGCAGTGTGGGTGTGGCTAGACCGGCCCTCTTAGAATTATTCCAGAATTTTGTTTACAAAATCCGTTTTTTTCCTTCGTTTTCCGTCTTTTGCGAAAAGTATCTTTCTTTTGTAAATAAAATAAATTCTTCTTTTTAATGTCGCTCAGTCTATCTTTCGATATAGCTCTTTCTCGCCTTAAGTATATCCCGTTTTTAATTTCTATGGTTAATTAGCCAATTACCATAGCTAAATAGTGTCACATGTTTTTTAACTCTTCTATTGGATCTAATTCTGCCGCTCATTGAATCATTAGAAGGGCCAGTAGGACTCTTTTGGTGAACAGCAGTTCCTGACTTGGAGGCTTCCCGAATTACAAGCTGATCTGAATTATTCCAGTTGATATGTGGAATGACCAGGTCTTTAAATAGTACTATAAGTTCCAATTTGTCTCGGTTTGTTTGGTACTGATTTCATAGGTTTTTGTTTTTGATTTTTTTTTAGGTGATCAATGTAACACTGCATTTCTTTACTTGAGTCCAACCAAATCAAATAAGATAAGGGAGATTTTTTTAATTATAACCATCCCATATGATCATTTTGATCCTACATAATTTTTTTTTTCTAACACAAAATCATCATTTTGAAATTCATGGACAGGGCCTGATTTATCGTGTTTTGTTTTCAATTCTCTGTTGTCTCTTGATGTGTTCACAAACTGAGATTTTCTGATGGATCACTAAATATCAAAAGTTATCTTCAGCTGGAGACATTTCTGTAACCGTTTGTCGAATCGAATTGAAGGGGACTAGAAACGGACTCAACTTTATATTCTTCTGCATTCCCTCTTTGAAGATGAGCACATACATTTCTGCTAATCCATTAGATAAAGAATGCTTAGAAGTTGTGGTCACACGTTATATTGCATCTCTAGGGTAAACACATGAAATTCTTTACTAACAAAAACAAGATTGTTTGAAACAATTATCACTGGAATTCTATGTGTCGCAAAACATCTTTGTAAACTTTCTATACTTAACGCTCAAATGTATGAATCACACACACATATATTATTATTATTACTATTATTAATTAAATGATATCAAACATCTTATTCTTTAATTAATAATAATTTTGCTCTGTCTTTTGACATAGAGCTCTCCTTGGATCTATATCCTCCTGGAAATTCCATACGGATTATCAAATTGTATCATTATCCATTTATGCGTGAACAATCACCAGCAACATATTTTAAATCAGCGTTCCGATTTAGCTATCATGAACTACTGTAGGCTTGCTGGGGCATTCTCGGATATTCAGATCAATTTTTTTTAAACTAGCGAACCACTTATGAACAATAATTATCTATGGTACCATTTCCATAAATGGTACTTATCTTTACTTTTTGTACATCGTTTGTTCTGTGTTTGTTTGTTTTTTGTTTGTTTGTTTGTTTTTTGTTTTTGTTTATTTGTTTGTTTTGTTTTTTAGGAGGATAACAGAGTATCAAATGACAAATATGTATTTCATTTTGTCTCTGTATGATAACGTTGTTTAAAATTTAATCCTAGTTATTCTTTTCTGTCGACACCAAACGCTTAAACAATAATTGTTATAGCTATAATATTGAATTTGAAGCAACATGCAACTAGGAGGAATATCTTTTTTAATCAATTTCGCCTAATCATTAGGCGAAATTGATTGATTGATTGATTAGGCCCTATGTAATATACGTTTTAAATCTACTAGGCCAATGAACATGTCTGCCAGACTTGGTAGTAACTTCCGCGGGTGGTACTGAAGGTGCTGGCTGGGTCGAAGATGTTGTAGTGGTATTGACGGCATAAATCAACCCACACATTTTTTTACTTTACGAATGTGTAAGAAAACAAAAAGCAAACAAGAGAAAGAACACAAGAAAATAACTTTTCATAACAGGTACAATATTTATGTATTTATTAATGACAACAGTTTTACAATAACTATTAATATGAGTTACTTCCCTTTGACTGGGCTAAAGTTTTTTACCCTAAAATATATTTTTATCGGAGCTCACAAAAAGCTGAATTATCTTGTCGTTCAAAATGTTCACTGAAAGAGAGTTTAAAGAATCTTGTAAAGCTGATAAACTTTTAGCTTTAAAGAAGTTGGAGAAGTGAATGTCCCGTTTGTTTTCGTTGCTCGTAGTTGAATGTATTGTTCGTACTTGAGATTCGTAAGATTCAATATAACCTGATTGAATAGTGTTTTAGTAAGTTGCAGAAGGTGAGTGAGTTGTTTCGTTGATATTTTTAGCTTGAATTACAGCGAAGTTATTTCGTGTTAAAGAACTTGAGATTCTAACTTTGTACTTCGCTGCAGTAATGATACAAGCGTCGTGAACTCGTTTAGCAAATTCTAGTCGTAAATTCTCACTGGGTTCGCTCGTACCTTCAATTTATATGTTTTTTAATCACGTGATTGGATCCTGAGAGCATCGTTTTTTCGTCAGGTAAAAAACTAGGTTGATGTTATTTGGACGTAGTGGTGAGCAGGTAAATTGTTTTTTTAATATCTGTTAACCACTCAGAAAGCGCCTTGCAAAACTCAGTCTGGAGCCTGATATGTTTTGTGTTGCTTATTGAGAACAATGTACGTGAAGATACACGAGAATATTTATTGTTCAATGAGAAGTTCAAGTTTTCAGAAACATGTATGAAGATGTGATCCGCTTTTTGCACGAAAATCGACATTGATGAAAAAGTGGTAGCGGACAGCTAAAATGTTAGCTTAGGTTCAGGAAGCGATTTATGAGATAAATTGATGTAAGCCGGTTTCAACCGGTCGACTGACACTATGTTAGGCTTTCCGTGCAAAAGTAAAGTAAAATGCTTAGACGTTCTATGTAGACCAGAATACGTAGGGGTTAAGGGTCTTCTAACTGCATCTTTTCGCAGGAAGACGTAATCACAAATGTCTAAATTTTTCAGCGTAAAGAACTCCCTTGTTTGGGCACGCGTTGGAGTAAAAGCTAGGTTTTCCATTTTTTGTTTAAAATCCTGGACGAAATAGCTTGTCGGTCTGGAAGGAGTATGCTTTTCCACGAACTGTCCAGGGAGTGTTAGCGTAGTCCCCAAAACAAGTTCTGCTGTAGTGCACCCTAAGTCCTCTTTGACTACATTTCTTAATGACAGTAAAATCAGTGGTAGGTTTTCCAGCCAAGTCCTGGAGTCATCACTTGCTACTAGTGCTGCTTTAAGTTGCCTATGAAATCGTTCCACAAGGCCGTTTGCACATGGATGGTAGGCGGTTGTAGAGATGTGCTTTACGCCTAACAAGTTTATAAATTCATTGAAAAGAACTGACTGGAACTGGGAACCTCTATCAGTGGTTATTATTGAAGGACAACCAAAGATAGAGATCTACTCTCTAAGAATGCACCTGGAAATCGTTTCCGCTGAAATACTTTTTAAAGGAACGGCTACAGGCCAACGAGTGAAACGATCGATTATTGTTAATAAGTATTGGTACCCATCAATGTCGGGCAAAGGGCCCACTAAGTCAACATGAATGTGGGTGAACCTACCATCTGGCTTAGAGAATGTACCAGGCGGAGACTTGGTATGCCGTTGTATTTTAGTTTGCTGGCATTTTAAACAAGTCTGTGTCCAGTGTTTTATGTCACTTGACATTTTTGGCCAAACGAAACGATCACTAATCATTTTAGTAGTCGCTCTTCGACCAGGGTGCGACAGAGAATGGAAATGCTCGAATACTTTTTTTCGCAAAGAAGGTGGTACATAGGGCTTACATCACAATAGACAGTAGTGTTACCAAATGGCACAGGGTGTTGCTTTAACTGTAGTGACGTTTTTTCTTTTACTGATTCCAAAGTAGCGTCAATCTTTTGTTCTTCCGCTAAGGAGTCGAAATTCAAGGGCTGTGTGTCGATTGACTGTATCGTTGATCGCGATAGGGTATCAGCTACTATATTGTCAGCCCCTTTTACATAGCGGATATCCGACATATATTGGGAAATATAATCCAGTTGTCGGATATCCCTTGGGGTATATTTGTCCGACTTGGCGTGCAGAGCATAAATTAATGGTTTATGATCTGTATAGACCACAAAATTCCGTCTTTCCAAAAGATGACGGAAATGACGGATTGCCAAGTATATTGCCAGTAATTCCCTTGAAAATGCGCTGTACTTTTTTTGAGATGAGTTTAGCTTGACTGAAAAGAACGAAATAGGTTTTTTAGCATCTCCCTGTTCTTGGTGAAGAACAGCCCCTATTGAGTCGCCTGATGGGTCTGTTGTCAGCGTGATCATTGAGTCATCATCGGTTATATATGATAACTTCGTAAAGTTGGCAAGGGCGTCTTTGGCTCTGTGAAAAGCAGTTAGTGATTCGCCTTCCAAGGTAATCTCTGAGTTCTTCTGACGCTGTTGTTGCAGTAAATCTCTGTGGGGAATCAGAATCTGGGAACAACCAGGAATGAACCTCCGGTAGTAAGGCCTAAGAATCGGCGTAACTGCCGGAGTGAAGTTGTTTGTGAGAAATTTGAAATAGATTCTATTTTCTCAGGTAAGGGCGTTATTTCCTTTTTATCAATGACGTGCCCCAAAAATTTAAGTGAGGGCACAGCAAAAATACATTTCTCTGCGTTAATCTTAAGGCCAAAATGCAGTAGACGCTGGAAAACTTGTTCAACGTGATGACGATGTTCGGTCTTGTTTCTACTGGCGATCAGGACGTCATCAATATAGGCAAAGGTAAACCTCTCAGTAGTTCGTCTATAAGCCGTTGGAAAGATTGTGCGGAGTTCCTTAAACCAAATGGCATTCTCACAAATTCGTATAAGCCAAAAGGTGTAGTCATTGCTGTTTTATGGATGTCTTCCTTGGCCACTGGTATCTGGTGGAATGCTTTTACCAGATCAAGTTTGGTGAAGACTGTGGCGCCCTGCAGACCCACTGCGAAATCGTGCAAGTGCGGGATGGGGTATTTATCCGGAATTGTAGTAGCATTCAGCTTCCGGAAGTCGCCACAAGGTCTCAAAGCTCCTGAGTCCGGTTTTGGAACCATATGAAGAGGAGATGAGTAAGGACTCGAAGAAGGTCTAATTATACCGAGGTCCAGCATGTGCTGAAACTCGGCTTTCGCCAGTTTATATTTATCAGGCCTCAATCGCCGTGGAGATGAATGCGTGGGTGGGCTCGTAGTATAAGTATGGTGCTCAGCATTGTGATGAACGGTTTCTGTATACCGGAATGATGTTGTAATTTGTGAATATTTTTGTAACAGATCCTGCATTCCGTTGGCTTCAGGTAGAGTTGCGCTGATACATGTGCTCGTATAGATAGATGTAATTCATTTCCTTGTAATGTTGGTCGTTTTATCCTCCAAAGAAAGGGAAGATATATTAACGGACAAGTTAAAGTGGGCGAGGAAATCCGCTCCTAGGATTGGGGTTCGAACTTGGGCTATCATGAATACCCACGGAAAAGATCGCCTACATCCCAGATTTAGGGTTAACGAGGTTTCACCATATGTCTGGATTGAAGATCCATTCGCCGCTTGTAATGTATAATCTGTCTTTCTAGTCATCATATTAGGCTTGGCTGGTATTACACTAATTTGCGCCCCAGTGTTCACTAAAAACAAGTAGCCGGAGTTCTCATCTCGGATGTAAAAGACGACTTTTTAGCATCCCTCCGGCAGCAAACGTCTCTACTTGTTGCCGGGATAGTCGTTTCCCGACTGTTGTGTGTTGTTATGCTTAGCTGCGTTCACGTCGAAGTTACACGGTTCTGTAATGCCGCGCTTGTTGTCCGTATTTAAACTGATACCAACAGGTATTAAATATAGGCCTGCTTCTGGATGTGGAACGTGATCTTCGCCTAGTATGCTGTGATGGACGTGGTCGTCTATTGAAATTGTTGGGTGTGCGATTTTGCTGATGCATAGCGGTTTGTAGAGCTTGTAACTGTGAGGTAAGCTCGGCTATACAATCTTTAATTTTCGATAACTCTTGTGAGTCACGGACTGAAGAGACAATAGGTTGTAACGGTGTCGCAGAAGCAGTTCCCGGGGGTTTATTCTCATATATTTTGTCCGCGATTTCTGCCAATCGCTGTAGGTCCAAATCGTCCGGGAGTGACACTAATATTTGTGACGTTTGTGGGCTCAGTTTATCCTTTTTTTCGTTTAAAACGTGACAACTAAAGTATTTCTCTTATAAAATGCTGTTTTTAAAATATTGCTTTGCACATTTGAACTTCGGGGTCACCAATTTATAGTGGGTCAGCCAATTTGTATTGGTTATAAATAGAAATAAAAGCTGACCCTTACAATTTTCACAATATCAAATGTAACAAAGACAACAAGAGAAATAATCAAGTAGTAGAAATTATGAATTTGTTCAACAATAAATATTTTTTATAAACACAACAAATACATATTATTTAGTGCAAAAGTTGATAAACACAATAGAGTTCTTTGGTGTGTGTTACTGAAGTTTTATGGATGTCTTCCTTGGCCACTGGTATCTGGTGGAATGCTTTTACTAACGATAGATTGTAATTCCTTTCCTTGTAATGTTGGTCGTTTTATCCTCCAAAGAAAAGGAAGACATATTAACGGACAAGTTAAAGTGGGCGAGCAACAGTCGAAATTTCCGTCAGTACCTTCGGACGTAGTTGACGACACCTAATCAATATTTTACAACCAATCAAAATACATCAGTTGTTATATTTGATTGGGAGCCTCTATGTGTTTAACTTGCACAAAATTTAAGATTTTAAAAAAATGTAGGAATCTGATTCTACACGGTCATCATCATAATCAAGAATAAGAATTATTCTTTTCGTTTTATGTGCCATGCCCTTTCAGGGCGTAGGCGATCATGGCTCTCCACCTTCCCCTATCCCTTGCAGCTTTCAACAAGTTCTTTCCCTCCATTTCCTCCCCCAGACCACATTCTATCATCCACTTGCTTAAGTCCGCTAGGTATGTCACACGTTGTTTTCCCTTGTCTCTCTTTCCCTCTATTTGACCGGTGAGTATCAGCTTCTCCAGGCCCTCTTTCTTCATTATGTGTCCCAGAAACTTCAGCTGCCTCTTCCTGGTATTGTTTCGAATGCATTTTAATCTTAAAATATCTTCGTAAATACAAATAATACGATGATAATTTTTATTTTTTTATTTTTTTTCTTTTTACAAAAAGCTGGCTTGGGTGATAATGAGTCTGTATTTATCTTTGTCATAAACCGTCCTGGGTCTGATGATAAACTACATCCGCGTCCAGGGTAAAACAATAAACCACGACCAACAGCAAGGCCTCTGATCAGGAGGTTTTGAGGAACGTGGAACCACCTCTTAATTGCTGGTGTTCCCAGGTCCACCCTGACCCGGGGTGGTAGCACATGTTAGGGTCCCGGCTATGGGCAAATAGTTGACCCCCAAACTGGAGACGAAACACTATGAAAGTGTAAAAATTGGTTTTAATACCAGAAATACTTTGTAAAAAAAATTATTACGAGCAATAATTTTTTCAAAAAAAAAAGTTATTACCAGCAATAGTAATACACTTTTGAAAAAAATAAAATTTTCTGCTTAGAATATGAGGCTAGGTAAAAAAAAAAAGACACTCTAATGAAGGTAATTCAATTATTTGATATGCCGAAAAAACGTTTCTGATGTTAAAAAAAAGAAACCCATAAAAAATGTAACCAACATTTTTAGCGTTTATCTTATATTTTTTATGCTAATGACAAGGGCCCAGTGTAACCGGATTTTCCTCTCTAAATTCATAAAAATGAATGCATTAAATCGAAGCGGACATGGAATAAAAAATTCAAATTGAGAGACGCTACAATTTTTTGTGCTGACTTTTTGTTTTAATTCTAAAAGTAAATAAATACTTACGTTACTCATGAGACAAGTTTGAACATACAAAAAACAAAAGCAAAAAAGTCAAGCTATTAACTGGGAAATCCATGACTTACAAAAAAAAAAAATAGTCACCTCAAATCAGGTAATTTTTTTACCCGATATTTCTGCAGCTAGTTTTACTTTTTTTAGTCAGCTTTTTCTCAGCCGCGAAACCAACAAAAAATATCAGTGTGCCTAGCGACGTCAAACAAAACAAGTTGACGTGTTGATCAATCAACGTACCTGGTAAGGTTTTTTCTCACATGGATGAATAACAACACTGGCATTTCAAGTATTATTATGCTTTCCAAGTTTGTAAGTTTGATTCTTAATCTTATTTTAACTCATAAACTCCCTTTTTTTCTTTTCTCTACATTTTTGTTTCTATCTTATTCTTTAACAATCGACAAGGTAATGTCGGACAATTAATTTTTCTCGTTCGTTTCTTTTTTCTTTTTTTTTTAAGTATGTCAAACAAAGATGTTTCATTTCTAGGTTCAGAATCTCTTAAAATTTTATTTTTAAACGATGTTTTCTTATGCCTGCGTCTTCTTCCATGTACCAAAACGTGGGAGATCATGGTTGGCCACAACTTCTTTTTATTTATTTATTTAAAAAAATACAAAATTTTGGCATAAGGCCGAAGTGGAAGTGGAGGAAAGGCTTGTCTTCATTACATTCCCTATCCTACCTAATCCTAGTTAATCTGAAGAATCTGAATTATCAAAAGTCAAAAAACCCATTCATGATTATTACAATAATTTTACTCGTCCATCACCGCTCAATCCTACTTTCACAGTAATGAGTAAACACCACATATTTAGGGAACTTACAAAATACCCTAAAAATTTGATAAAATTGAAAATGTCCGTAAAAATCCCATGAATCATGAAATGATAGGGAGGAAATAACTCAGAAAACAAACTGGAAATGTAACAAAAAGAAAAATAGACAACAAATGGGCCTGTCTACTCCTTAAAAGACTAAAAAGTGTGTAGGTGCTGTATTATTCTGCTGATAGACAGAATCAATAAAAACACACTCACTTATGGAGTGGGAAGAATAAAATAAATAATGGAATAGGAAAATCAAAGGCTGACTCGGCTGAGATGTAAAAAAAAAGTGTCGGGGACACTTGTCCGTTTGCCACTTTTATTTTATTTCTTTTTTTTTTTTTTGCTGATACTTTTCTCTTGTTTAAATCATCATATTTAAATGTCTTGTTATCTCTTCTCTCAAACTCGTTCAGTCACTGGTTTTCCTCACTTATTTTTCCTTTAGTGAAATTTTTAGCAACAGCAATAATAAAAATGTTCTCATATATTTAATTTATTTAATAATAAGTTAAGTTTCTACTTTTAAAAAAAATTCTTATTTATTGATCGTTTCTTATCGTCATTTAAAGTAATAAAAGTGGGTACATTCATAACGAACTGTTCACCTCAACATCTAGTATATAGTCGTTCCTTGGATGACTTGGGTGTCCCAGTGATCTCAAAGCATCTGACAGTCCGATGCAACCAAATTTGCCAGATTTCGCCTGTCTCAACTCTATCCCCCTTGAGCCGCGAGGGAGGTGCTTCTGGCCAAGTGTGTAACCTTCTCAGTAGGGTTGCCAGATTCAAAATTTTATTTAAGGCCAAATAATACGTATAAAAAGCCAGAAAAAAAGCCAAATAAACATTTTATTTTTATTTTATTTAATGAATTTTTAAAAATAAAAACGCATTCTTGAAGGTTTCTTTTTAGTTTCAATTGAAAGCTAAAAAATGAATTTTTAAAAATAAAAACGCATTCTTGAAGGCTTCTTTTTAGTTTCAATTGAAAGCTAAATGATTAAATTTACAATTTCCAATAAGCAAAATACTCTGGTTATTTCAAAAATAAATATTGATTTGAATCTCAACTTTTTGCTGGCTTTCAGAAAATCGATAAATATCTGCCATTTTTACAAATTTGTAAACAAAAGTTAATCTTCTGTTTTAAAATTCTTTCAAAAATAAAATATATATTTGTGATACGTTATTTGATGAAAATTAGCAAATTTAAAGTTAAATTAATCTGATTTGAAACAAATATTACTTAGTTATAGCATAAAATGTAGTATAAAAGCATTTCTTAACCATGGTATTTTGTTTTTCTGATGTGTTAATCAATTGGTTGGCAGCCTAAGCTGTTTAAAAGCTAAGTAGGGTTGACCATAAATTGACATAAATTTATGAAATCTAATTAAGAAATAAATGGCAACCTACTCCGGGAAAAAAATCTGTCTCAATCATATATTGGAAGACTTTATAAAAAAACTAAAATTTGACATTTCATACAATATTTTTTCTTTTGCAATTGTTATTATATAAGGAAAATTCTAATGAAAATATTTTGTAAAAAAGAATTGAAACTAAAAATAAAAATACAATAGGAAATAACTAAAAAGGTGGTTCAGTTAAATAAATTTTCCCTTTTCGAGTTTACTTTTTGTTATATATGTAAAATGTAGTGACCCTAATATGCAAGGTACACACTTATTTGGTGTACACCACCTATTGCCTTGTGGATAATGAAGCATTTCAGAAGCTGCTATCTTTGTTTCGAGTCTTACTTAAATATCCCCTCATGTTTGACCTGTTAAAAACAGTATTCTTGTTATGACAAAAATATACTTTTTACAGCAATAAAATCCAACTTCTATGAATTCTTGAGTTCAAGTGGAAAAGCTTGATGCCAAAGTTTTTACACCAATTTTAGAATTCCATGTTTTCCTTAGATTTTTTTTATGTCTGTTTTGTAGGGTTTTTTTTTTCATGTAGAATTAATTTAGAAAAAGAATGAGTTGATAGTGAAAGAAAGGATAAATATATAAAGGATGGAGAGATACAATGCCATGAAAAAATCAAATAATAATAAAAAAAAATATTCTTGGATATTAGAATTGTTACATTTTCATTTCATAGTCTTTATAGAGAAGACTTCATTCTATTCCATAGAGCTGAAGTATTGAGGGATAATGAGGAAGAAACACACGTTATATTTAACAAAACAAGATGAGGAATTTATTTACAAATTAACACATTTGAAGTTGTCAGTAGCTTGTTTCAGTAAAAGGAGTCAAATATTTAAAGTTCATAGTTTCGATGAATTGTCAATAAGAGAAAATGAAATCATCAAACACAAAGTAATATTTCAAAATGTTTAAAACAAATTGAGAGAATTCGTTTTTCACATAAAAGTTATACACAGTTGTTGTATTCAACATGAATGAAGTTATATTTTAAGGTACTTAGCTTTGGAGTTGAATAAAGTTCTTTGAAGTTACCCTGCTCTCATTAGAGATTGATAATGTATCAGTGTGTAATTTGACACCAGTGTTATTCAGATACATGGAACTCTGGACCTCTCTGCTTCCTGCTTCTTTCTCCTTTTTCTCTCTTTCAGCCTTGTTTCAACTTTCTCTGCCTATTTATATCAAAAAGTGATTCCACATCAGCTCGTTAATTTTTTTCTCAGTTTGTAAGCTGCTCCCTTTTCCATTGGTCAAAATAAATTTTCAAGTAGGCTCATTAAACTTTGCCTTGGTCATTTCTTCAGCCCAGAGCCAATCCCTTTTTCCATTGGTCAAAATAAATTTTCACATAGGCTCACGAATTGGAAAACAGTGGAGAAAAGAGAGTTATTCTTATTTTGTATTCACCACAGAGCCTTTGCTTTAAAAACGTTGACATCACTTCAGCATATATAAAAAAAACTGTTATTTTTTTCTTTTTAGGTTGTTAGTCAGTTGTCAGCATCTATTTTTCTGTTTAGAGTTTAAATTTGAATAAAATAATGAATCTCCATATAAAAAGTAGATATCTCCACACTCCACAGATTTGCTAAAAAATGAGCATACCATGATGAAAAAACTCAATAACTTAATAAAAACTGTTTTATCATTAAAATCTTTATACTGTTATTAAGAGAAAAGATTAAAAGATGTTTTGATTATTAAATTATATTTTTTACCCTTTTTAGAATATTCAAAATTAAAAATGCAAGACATTATTTAATTAGAAAAACCCTTAATTGCTTATATAAATAAGATATTTACACTATTGCCTTAAGGAAATTTTTTCAATGAATAATGAATTTTTACAAGAATTTTTGTTTTTTAAATTTTAATTAGACTAATTTATTAACTTTTAAATCTTAAAATTTTGTCTTATTCTGCAGAAGTTAGGTGATATTGTTATTAATTAATAACTATATTTACTAATCATAAATGGAAAAGCTTGTTACAATTTAACGATGCCCCATCCCAATATTTTAAAAAGAATTTTGAATTGCTTTTATGTGTGTATAAACATGCCGATTTTTGTAAATAGAGACATCCATGCACAACATTATCAGAAAATAAGAGTGATATCTATAGTAAATTTAAATCCAAAGTATCTAAAATTTAACAAATCATTAGATTACAGAGATAAATTTTCAAGATTACTGTGTAGTTAAAAATGATACAAAAAGGTTATATTTCTCAAATAATTTTTACAGATATATTCACTGTAAAAAATAAATAAATTAGATAAACTTCTGTTTGTCAGTCAAGTTGTCAACACCTTAAATAAAAAGCTACTATCATGTTAAAAATGCATTTCTGTGATATTTTTAACTTAAAGTAAGCAATATTTGTTTCAAATCAGATTAATTAAACTTTAAATTCAGTTAAATCATCTAATATTCCACAAATAAAGTTTCCAAAAAGTATATTTTATTAAAAAAATTTAATAAAAAGAATTACATCTCAATCACAGATGGGTAAAATGGTGCTAAAATCAGCAAAACTCTTTCTAGACAATTTAAATTAGTTTTGAAATATAGCAAAGTATTTTGCTTATTGGAAATATTAAATTTAATCTATTAGTTTGAAATTAAAACTAAAGTAAAAGCTTCAAGAAAGACTTTTCATTTTTAAAAATTAATTTTAAAACTGGGTTTTCTGTGGAGGTACCTACTTTTTTATTACACTCTCAAAGAAACAAGTCATTGACATATCCATTTAGTAGTGTCAACCATAACAAGTGATGGCTGTTTAGATTATAGATTTGGCCAATTAGTCTATGATCACAAAGTGACTATACTCAAAGAAATTTTTGCATCACCTAATGATCTGTAGTGACATCAACAAATAAATTACTAAATAACCCCCAACTCTTATTACTATATATATAGTAGTCTGAAACCAAAAAAGTTAATAATAAAAGAAAAATTCAAAATTAATGTGACACTATGAATGAGATACCTACAGAGAAGTGAATGGAGTGTGATTTTTCTGTTGGTCTTAAGTGTTTTATGTTTTATGACAAATGATAAATGATAAAGTCACCCAATTGATAAAAAAGGAATAAAAGAATACATAAATAAAACTCTATGAGTGAAATGGCACCAAACTAAATGTTGAGGATTTCTGTTTGTGGGTCTGTGGAAGTACCTATGAAAAAGAAAATGTTCAAATTGTGTAAAAATTGTTTATGATAAAAAAGGTAATATTAAAATTATATGAAAAACCAAGAAAATTAAGTTACTAACATGTTTTCTTAAAAAAAAAAAAAACTGCCAAAATGAAGCTAGTGAGTTTATGAAAAAACTTGAATAAAAATTATAAAAATGAAGCTCAGATTTAATTATCAAGTACCTGCCAAAATAAAGTTTGCAAACATGTGCGTTTTGATTGGATAGTTAATTTTGAGTTTTTAACCAATCTGTATAAAAAGTATACACCCACCACCCAAGAGTTGATTTTGATCCAGTTTGGGCCATTATTAGGCTTTAAAAAAGTTTTTGTCTAAGGCTTAAGAACAGATTCAACTGTCCCAGGTGTATAGACTGCTGTTGATGCTAAAAAAAAGAATCTAAAATTGAGATATTTATTTCATATATACAAATGTCTATTTCTAAAACTATAAGATTTCTCTCATTTGCATTTATAAAATCTGAATATTTTGTCTAAAAACCCCAAAATAGTTTTTTCCCTTTTCACCCTTTCGACTTTTGAACTTTCAAATTTTTTGATAATAGTAAAGTACGTTTGTTGTTAAAAAAATTGATTTACAGGAAACGTTGTTCTAAAAGAAAGTAATTAAAATTCCTTTGTTAAGGAAAAAATGTTTTTCATGGACTGTTGTTTTCTAAAAGAAAATAGATTTGTATGTCAGATATTTTTAATCTTCCTTGATAGTTTGAAGTGCATAAGGGAAATTTTATACAAGGTCTATATTGTATTTTGTACAATTTGTATGCTGTGAAAATATTTTTTCTAAGCATCTTTGAAAGTACTTATACAATAAAAGGATTTTTGTGAGAGAGGTGGAGAAGAGAACATTAAATCTCTTATCCTGAGTTTTATGTATGGCACAAATGAAGAAAACACAAAACTCTTACTCTGATCTGAAATTCAAAAGAAATTTACATTTATTAAATGACATTAAAAAATAATAATAGCACAGAATACAAAATTTACAAAACAGGTTTGCACTAAATTTTCCTTTGTGCACCTAACACTTAAACAAGATAACAAGTTCTAATTACAATTCAGTTCGGCTCGTAAAAACAACAATTATAATTATCAACAAAATATTCACTTACTTTGATTCATTTAACTGCTGATATCCCTTTGTTATATTATGGACTGTAAAATCCTCCAATGTCAAAAGGACCCCTTTTCATTTTAAATCATTCTTCACAGGGTGAAAAGACTTTACTTAGTGGTCAAACTCGACATTCCAACCATCTGAAGAAGGCCAGAGCGTACAACGGCCGAAACGTTGTAATAAATATGGCGACAAAGATGAGGACAATAGTCCGAATAATGTAAATAATGTACATATTGCCTCATCTCAGAAATATAGACAGACTATATCACTGAAGTTTTATTTGCCACATGTATAATTCTAATTTATTTTCGTCATTTAATTTCCTGAACATTTACCACCTTATAAAAATGATAATTTGAATTAAAATCTTATTTGATTATTTCAGTGGGTACCACTTTGCCTGAATATATTGAAGTGACAAGCATTATGAAGAGCATCTGGTTCGTTCACTATTTTTCATTTTTTATATTACTTTTCTAAGCATGCTAAAACATGCTTCAGGTTGTAGAAGTTTGACAAACTCATGCTTAAGTCATTGGTTCATTAATAGGAAAATTAATTTTTGCTATGTTGTGCTGGACAATTTTTCTTGCCAGAAAATATTTTACATATTTATAAATCAACCATTCACCCATGCATTGAATATTGTTGCCATATCTGATCTGGTGCTTCTGCTATGTATTTAGAGATTCTGCAATGTTATTGGTCCTGACCTGGCATCTCAATTTCAGTCAATTTCCCACCACCATAACATAGTTTCCCTGTACAATTTCACTAAATCCTTTCATGTTAATTCTTCTAATGAGCTTTCCTCTTTAGTACCTCGATTTTACAAATTTAAATGCAGTACGAGATTGGTGGTAAAGTATCATTTTACAGTTGAAATGGCTAAATGTAGCCGTAAGTTTCTATTGCACTTCTAGCTTGTGAAACTCTTTTCCAGCTTCTTGCTTTCCAGTTAATGTTGATCACAAAAATTTAAATGTAATGTTAATCATTATCTTCCATTTTTTTTAAATTCCTGTTCTTTTATTGTTCTCTCTCCTTAATAATGTTTTCCTTTTCTCATATTCTTTCACAGTCAGTAACCCCTTTGCATTTTAGAAGCTTTATTGCCCTCCTTGTGGTGAAATGATTTAAAAAACAAATATTAGAATCATCAAATATTTAAAAAGAAAAAATAAACAATATATGCTTTCATTGAAAAAGTAAGATCAGATATAATTAAATCAATATAAAAAAGAAATGACAAAATGTTATTTAATGATATGATTATATTTCTTGCATTATCTGAAATCAAATTATATTTCATTTTTCTTGATACTTCTTGTGGAATTGTGTTGATAGTGTTTTGAAAATCTATAGTTACTTGTAGCTGACCACCGGCCTGACTGAAAAAGATCCATGCTTCATATTGATGTTATCCTTTTATTTAGGAAATACACCAGCAAGAAACAGAAACAAATAACAAATATACCTCTCAAAAGGGGAAATGGATAAACAAAATATATTTCAAAGAAATAAACAAACAAGGATATACACTATTCAAACAGAAACAATAACAATTAAAAACAAACTCAAAGAAATATTAAAAAGGACACATCATGTCTAAAAGTGAAATTTCAGACTTAGTAGCAGGGAGCTGATATTTACCATGTTGCTTCTTTGACCAGTAGTAGATAAAGAATACATGGTAGTTTCCTTATCTCTAATGGGTCACATGGTAGCAGACTCACAGAAATTACAGCTAAATCCATGTATGTATATATGTGATAAATGTCTACATTTTATATTTTTATGGAACATTAAAAATCATTCTCATAATTCTAACCCTATTACTACTGCTACTATTCTATTACTAAGTAATAAATAATGTGAACACATGTACAGTCCATTCAATGACCATTACACCGCTTTGCATTCTTAGTCATAAAGACTCTGTAGGCCATCTGGGATTGCAAAGGAAATGTTTGTCGCAGATTATTTCCACGTCACAAAGAATAAATCAGACTCGAACATCAGGGACAGAAAGAAAATGCCAAAAACTAGATTTGCAAGCACTATTTCACAAATCCCAATGCACGCCACCAGTCAGAAAAATAACTCGTTCTCCAACAGCCGTGGCAGCCAAAATAGCCGATTTTCTTTTTTTTTTCCATTCGTCAACATAGGATGTTCAGTAATTTGCATATCAAAATACTTTTATAGAGACTCCTGTGACGGACTTGTTTTTTAATTCAAATATTCCGTCTTCAGCATGTCATGCGGAATACGTGCCCTTTTGTTTGGTAAGTAATTTTCTTTTTCGCCACATTTTCCATCGTAGAATACATACGCATACTGTCGCTTGGTTTGACAAGGCAAGTCACCGTTTTCTTTGCTATACTCCTTTATCTTGGTGCTTCGTTGTAATGGCACTATTTCCCTTACACGTGTCAGAGAGTCATCTCCTGAGGAGTCATCAGACGTATCTTGAGTTTCCGGAAGTTCTGTGTCTGTGGAAGCATCAGATTTGCAGATCTCAATTATCCGCTCACTGTCAGACAATGAATCATCATCGGATTTGCTCAGCGATGTATCAGAATCAACAAAAAGGCGAAGATCTTTTACATGCCGTGGCATCCCGTCAACTAATACTGTTTGTGGACTTACAATGTCCATCACATGGCCCACTTGATACCTGGAGGTACAATGGCCATGGGGAGCTTTCACCCATACTCTGTTCCCACCTTTGTATATATCGTGATACTTACAACGATCAGGTGGTAATGTTGTAGTAATTCCCTTTACTTTCAGTTGGTAATGGTGAATCATATTGGCAGGTGCATTAGTCGTCGATATATCATCCTTCGGTGCGATATTATGCCAGTATACTGCCTCCATTATCGAACACTGCTTTCTTGCTGCAATTTGCTTTATGCTCCGATGAGATCTCTCCAATATACCGTTCCCTGCAGGAACATAGGCATAGCGAAAGCAAAGTTGAACTTCCCAGTCATCCAAGAAATCTTTAAAGTACTTACTGCAAAATGCAGTGTTATTGTTGGTCAGGATTTCTGATGGTGGGCCTCGTTCAAAAAAAAAGTACTTTCTAACTGCCAAATGACGCTTTTTGAGTCTTGTTGAAGCAGGCATCACCATATCGCAAATCTACTAGGGCCACAATAATTTAAAATAAGGTAATGTTGCCCACTGTAATGGGTAATGTCCATTCCTAAGCAGATCCAGATTTCAGTCACACTTAGGTTGCCACGAGGCCAACAACTTAAGGCTGGGTCAATTGACTGGCATTCTTTACATTTTCTGACCACTGCCTTAACTGCCGCCTTGGATGTCATAGGGTAGACTTGTCTCACAAAATATAGCATCCACCTGATGCCAGGATGTCCACTCTGGCAATGTATGGCACGTATCTGATCAGGAGAGGTTTGTTTGACTAGGTAAGTCGCCATTTTCTTCGCTATAGACTCATTAAGTGATGTCTTCTGTGAGATGAATTGTGCATTGAAATCTTTTTGACTTTCACAGGACTATTTGTGTGACTGGGGAAAAGAATATGGGTGAAAATGGTTTGCACCTGCTGGAATTAAAAATCTGAATACAACATCAAAAAATGCTAAAAATTACATTTAATTATCTGCATTAGCTAGGATCCTCTCATTTTAAATCATGGGATGTTACTGTGGTTGGAAAAATGTATATGTACAATTTTTTCCTATGTGCACCTGACCACTACAACATTCTCTTCCAATATAATGAATATGTTTCTATCTTAGTTTAAAATTACTGCCATCCAAATATTGATAATCAAATTTATCTTGTATGTCTCAGTTTTATTTAACCTCTTGCTTTCTCAGATGATACCTGTTGTATTATTAAGTTGTTCCCATTTATCTAGCTGTCCCCGTTTCTGTTTTCACACATGCACTTAGATATAGGGAACGGTATCAGAAGGATGAACCAGAATATTGTACCCTGCTTGTAAATAAAAATCTCATTCCCCTTGCCATTCTAGTTGTTTATAAGTATTTCATCTCACGTCAGAACAAAAGTGAACCCCCTTATACAATACACACATGAAACCTTTGAGAAACACATTAGTAGCAAACAAACAAAGAAAAAAATGCAAATGGCGGAACTTACAGGATTATCTACAGTGACTATGAATTGGGAAAGCAATAATCTTCCAGAAACCTGGCAAAAATTCCAGACAACTGTTGAATTCATGTTCCGAGGACCCCTAAGAGATAAGGAGGAAAAAATTCAAGTGAGATATCTCCTTCTTTAGGTAGGTGAAAAGGGAAGTAAACTCATAACACATGGTCTGATATGAAATTGAATGAAAGAGATAGATTCAGCCCTCACTTTGAATGCTTCAGTAAATATGCACAGTCTAGACTATGAAACAGTAAGTAATGAGGATAAAAATGTTAGTGAAGGATTGCAAGTATCAGAACCTAGATGAGATAGTCAGAGATCAGTTCATCTTTGGCATTAACTCAGACAAGGCATGTAAGAGACTCCTCAATGAATGCAGGGAACTGACTTTGAATAAAGCGATACAAATCGTCCAAACTGCAACAACTCAAGATGATGAAAAATGAAGTTGATGCAGTATCAGACCTCAGCATGCGGAGGCACACTTACACACACATACACACACACACAAAAGGGAAAAGAAATCTGTGACATTACCAGGAGTTGCCAGAAGGAAATGGAAAACACTTCAAACCATGAAGGGACAGAACTGTTTTGCATTCACTGTTGATACTTGTTTTGCATTAAAGCTGCTCCACAAGAGGAAAACAATGCTCAAAATGTAAGAGATACAGACACTTCACAAAAGTATGCAGGTCAGTAAACCTGCTGATACTCTAGAGACAAAGCAAGACCCACCAGAACAAAAACAGTGATAACTTGGATAAACAATTCTCAATACACCACCTCGCACAAGAGATGATCAAAGATGATCAAGCATTCTGGACCCTACATATACACACCGGTTCCAAATTTAGAACCATAAAATTCAAGATTGACACAGGCTCTCAGGTAAATATATTATTACAGAAATGAGTGTATAACACATTATGTCTGGATGGGAAAACACTCATCATTACCAGCAATGCTAGGGTATCAGCCTATGGAGGTCAACCAATAAAAACATTAGGGTGCTGTCATCTGTGAAGTAAGTACATAAAAAAACCAATTGATGTTGATTATCAAATTGTCAAAACTAACTCATCTGCTATACTAGGTTTGAGATGTAGCACTGACATAGGACTCATCAAATGAATATATATTAATATATCAAATTAACATACGAGTACTGATCAGCCCCAGACACCTAAAGAAGTCCTGACTAGGAGTAAAATTCTATCAAAGTACAAAGATGTCTTTGAATGGGTAGGAAAGTTCTAAGGAAAATACTGTAGCTGAAAAGACCCAAAAGTACACCCTGTTGTACACCCTCCCTGAAAGGTACTGCTAGTTCTACACCAAAAGCTCTCTGAAGAACTGGCATGGATGGAGGACAGGCATCATTAAGAAGGTTAGAGGACCAACACAGTAGGTGAACGCTCTAGTATTTGTAGAGAAAGAAAATGGCAAACTTAGGATTTGACTTGACTCTTGAGACTTGCACAGGCCATTCAAAGGCCACACTACCCAATGAAAACCCTTGAGGATGTACTTCCCCAAATGACTGGCACAAAAGCTTTCACCAAATTTGACATACAGAATGGATAATAAGCCATACCACTAATCATTGAGTCCTCATACCTCACAACATTCAACACACTGTTTGGGAGATACAGATACCTCCACTTGCCATTTGGACTGAAATCATCCCAGGACAAATTCCAGTGAAAGATGGGCAAAAGCTTTGAAAATATCCCAGGCATCATCACTTTGGTAGATATGTTGGTATTTGGCAAAAACCATGCTGAACATAACAAAGCCTTCATAAAGGTCATAAAAAGAGCAAGACAGATGGGGGTTAAACTGAATGATGACAAACTACAAGTCACACTCCCTAGAGTTAAATACTTTGGGCACATACTAATCCCTGATGGAGCTGAACCAGAGCCTGACAAAGTTTCAGCAATATGAGACATGACAGCATCTACCAACAATGCAAAACTGGAGATCATACTTGGGATGATTAATTACTTATCAAAGTTCACTCTCAACTTATCTGAGGCCACCAGCCCTATATGCTAACTCTTAGGAAAGGACTCCTACTTCACATGCGACAAGCTGAGACTTTTGAAAGAATAAAAGCAATCCTGTCTTCAAAGTTGTTCCCTTACCTACTTTGAACCAACAACTCTCCAAGTCAATTCCTCTAAAAATGGCTTAGATACCATACTCCTACAAAAGGGCAAACCAAAATCAATCACACAGTGAGAGAAACTATGCAAAGATTGAAAAAAAACCTTTTTGCCATTCTGTTCAGGTGCAAAAGATTCCACCACTACATATATGGCTGCAACATCACTGTAGAGTCTGACCACAAGCCCTTAGTGCCGATCTTCAAAAACCCCTTCATTCTGCTCCTCCTTGGTTGCAGAGGTTGCTGCTCCAGTTAGGCAACTACAACCTACTAAATATCATATATGTCCCAGAAACAAGATACCTGTAGCTGATGCTCTATCAAGAAAGTTTCTGTCAGATTTATACCAAGAGTACACAGCCTAATGAAGTGACTACCAGTATGTAACCAAAGATATAAAAACCACTACACAACATGACTCAGGGCTCCAAGCCCTCATTAAGTTTGTCCAAGATTGGTGGCCTGAGCAAAGGAAATCATGCTACACAAGGTCATAGAATATTGGAATCACTGCAATGAATTAACTTACATAGAGGGCTTCATAGACAAAGTCCAGAAATCCCGATTCCAAAAGAAATTCAGACACTGATCTTAGAGCACTTACACATAGGACATACTGGCATTGAGAGGACCCTGAAAAGAGCTTGCTCTATACTATTTGGGCCTGGGATCTCTGCTGACATACTTAACTTTGTATTAAAGTGCCCCAACTGCATGGCTCTGCAGGATTCCAATCCAAGAGAACCCCTACAACTGCACTCAGTCCCTGACTACCCTTGATAAGTAGTAGCCACTGATCTCTCAGTGGTATGAGAAAGACCTCTTAGTGGTTGTGGACTACTATAGCCAGTACTTTGATGTAGCATGGGTGCACTCCATCAGCAGCAGGGTAATCATCAGACACATGAAGTCGACTTTCTGCCAGTATGTGATACCAGAAAAAGTTCTCTCTGACAATGGCCCCCAGTTTAGCTCCACTGAGTTTGTCAAATTTTTAGAGGAATATGACTTTGTACAATCCAACAGCCTGTCTGAACAGACAGTAGAGTCAAGATCTTCCAGAAGGCAAAGTGTGGTAACGGCAACACAAATTTGGGCATACTTGAGTATCGCCATACTCCAACCAGTAAGATTGATGATTGCATTCTCATAGTAAAATGCCAAGATAGTTATACATTTAAACAGAACAGGTGCCACATTAGAGGTACTGGAAAAAGTTTTAATCTTAGCATGGATCCCGACACAAGTTTACCACACCATGCCAATGTCTAGGAAGAACTTACCGGAGAAGCACTACTCACTCTGACCTTTCCAAACACCTGTGTTTCTACCATGTATGAGGAGTTAACATCTCCCAGGTACATCCTTATTATACCTACCAAACAACCATACATAAATAAAAGTGAGCAAATATACAAACCCAAGCAAATTACAGACATGTAAACTTTATTCACTCCCACAATAAAAAAAAACACAGTCTCAAATATAAATGTACACAACAGTTGAAAACTAACATCAAAGCCACATACACCCTTTGTCGATTTATTAGGATTTGGCATTATCTGGTATACTCTCAAGAATCTTTGTAATGCTTCTTCACTCACTTTTTCATTACTTGCTTTTTTCAAAGCTCTAAGTAACCACAAATCATTCAACTTGTTTGTTTGACCCTGGGGGATACAGCAGGGTAGCAATATTTTCAATCGAGAACATTTTACAAAATTCTTTAAATTTGTGTACTGTTATTCGATATTATGGCATCTTGAAAGTCATATCTTGCAAACAGTTTGTCTAAAAAAAATCACCGTAACTGTGGAAGTTGGTTTTTAGCATTTACAAATTTCAGGCCACTTAGTAAAGCAAGCCATTACCACAAAATAATGTGATCCATTTATTGGATCTGTGAAATATATGTGCAGTCTTGACCACAGAGTATTTGTCTTTAACCAAGGTTGTAATTTCATGGTAAGTGATTTTGCTGCCAGAGCACAACCTTTGCAGGCTTTTACTAATTTTTCAATGTCTTGATCCATTTTTATCCAGTATACATAGCTTCTCATAAGAGATTTCATCCTTGAAATTCCCAGATGTCAATTATGAAATTCATTTAACATCTGCTTTTATAATAAGATAGGTATTACTATTATACAAACATCAGTATTCCATCACATAGCAAGTAAGCATTCAAATCTGGATTGCATTCTAAAAATCATCTATCTTTCTTACTTTCTTTAGTCTTTTTTTTTATTTTCAAAATAAACATATCTTGTTCTGCTTTTACTTTTATTTCTTCCAGGGTAACTAGTAGTTTACGTAATACACACAGCATAATATTTTTTAATTTCTATTTCCTTTTTTAATGCTGCAATAACAGTGTCCTCAAATGGTTCAGTATTTTTTTTTGGTATCAATCTTGATAAACCATCAGCATGTACTAATTTATTGGACGGTTGGTATTCCATCCTGAAATCATAATTTATACGATGATACCCCAGCATTGTAATCTATTCACTGTATGCATAGGAATTCCTTTTTTCAAACCATAAATTGATAATAAGTGTCTGTAATCTCTCTGTGGACAAAAACTCCTGTGTATAAATTTGTGAAATTTTTTCCTTGCAAATATTATTGCTAACACCTATTTTTTGATCTGACTGTAGTTTTTTTGTGACAGCTTCAATGTTACCGTCATCATATTTATGTAGAATTACTTCTCCAATACCTTAGTCACTAGTATCCAAAGCCAATAAGATTTCTGCTTTTAGACTGTATTGCACTACTGATAAGTCTTAGTATTTTCTTGATTTCTTCAAACACCTTCTGATACTTATCAGTTCAGTTCCACTTTATGACTTTTTAAGAAAATTGTTTAATGGAGCTTTCAAATTCTACATATTAGGTGTATAAATTTGATAATAGTTTGCTAGTCTCAGAAATGCTTGTAACCTAGTAACATTTATTGTAGGAGGCATATTCTTAATTTTACTTGCCCTTGACAGATCTGGTTGATGATGATTTTTGTAAATGATTTGTCATGGGTACTTGATTTTAGGCAAAAACAATTTGCACTTTTCCTCATTGAGTTTGAACCTGTATTCTCAAATTTTTTCAAAAACTCTTTTCTTATGCCCGATATAAAAAGAGTGTTCCTTAAATACACTTTTAAGAAATATATCATCCAGATGATCAACTGCAAAATCACAATCTGCAAGCATAGCCTCCATAGCTTGTTATAGCTGGAACCACTTTTATTCCAAAAGCAAATCAGTTGAACTTATACAATCCCTTGTGTGTATTTATAGTTATTAACTGTGAACATTCTTTTTCAAACTGTATTTGCAAATGCACTTCCAAAAGATCCAGCTTTGAAAAAAAATTTTTCCATCATTTAAATTTTAAAAATTTCTTTTGGACTTGGTAATGGGTAGTTATGGTGTTCTAAACATTTGATTAACCCTATCAAATAATCAGCACAAACACAAATTTTATTATTTTTTTCTTTACAAATATTACTGGTTCTGCCCATTTTGAATGGTCAATCTTTTCAGTTACACCTATTTTTTTCAAATCTGTCTGATTCTTTGTTAACTTGATCCAATGCTCTGAACAATATGCTGTATTTCAGTTTAAACACTGACATGGAACATTTTTTCACTTGAAATTTCACTTTGACTTTGGAACGCCAACCCAACTCATCAGAATATCCAGAAAACAGTTTTTCCAATTCTTCCTTTAAATTTTCATACTGTTTATTTAAACTGGCAGCTTGTCCACTGACATTTTTGCAATAAATATTTATAAGTAAATCCCATAACTCAAATAATTCCGTCCAGTCAATACCAAACAAGTTTATAGTATCTTTTAACACATAACCCTTAGCTTTTATACACATGTTATGAAATGAAATGTAATAAGTCATTTTACCAATAAAAAATAACTTTTTACCTAACATGCCACATGATTTTCAAAGTTCTTTTTAATATAGGTTTTTGTTTGTTTTTCATGTGGCTATATTATTGTGATATCAGTACCAGTGTCTAGTTGAATTTTTACATACACATTATTAATTTTCATATACACAAATTCTTCTTGGTTTACTGTAATTATTTTTTCCATCACAATACTTTTTACAAAATTGTTTTCTTTGAGAACTTTTCTTTGCTTTCGTTTCACAGTGTGACTTTTTATATCCTACTTTTCCACACCTGTAGCACTTTGCATTCTTAGAGAGACAGTCGTCTTCGAGATATAACCTTCCACATCTGAAACATGGATTAATTTTTCTTTTTCCACATTTTTTTTAAGTTTTATGTATGTACATTTGTTTTTGTCAATTTCTTCTGTATCGTGTCTCAGATTTAGGATTCTCTGATATTCATCCAGTATTTCTTGTAGTCTTAGTTTTTGATTCTGTTCAAGTTTCATTAGAATTCTAGCACATATTTCTGTGTTTTTTTCTCTTAAACGAAAATTAACCCTTTAAGCATATCTGGGGTCAGTTCCTTTAATTTGAATCTATCATACTTGTTGTTAACGATTCCAGCATATGTGACAAAATTTTTGTTTTCTTTTTTATTTCAGATTCATACACTTCCAATGAGTATTGAATAACAAAATTTTCTAGCTAAAATTTTAGTCAGAATATTTACAGTTTCTTCAAAGCAAATTTCTCCTGTTTTTTTTTTGTAATACAAAATTATAGTATTTTTCATATTTTGCCAGTGATAACTTTCTATTATCATGTGTGCTGATGCAAATAGTACTTTTTCCTACTCTGTATGAGATTTGATCCCTCATCACCACTGTTACAAGTCACTCCTACCAGTTATAATATTATGTCTCGCTTAGGCAATAGATATATATATATAGAGAGAAAAAGTGGCAGGAAGTGATGGATTTTTTTATTTATAAATACAATGCATTTTATTACTTTAAACATTATTTTTGGTAGATACTTGTATTTGTGTAGATACTCCATTTATTTCTTAAACATTATATTTATTTATTTTTCTCTCCCAGCCTGAATATTCAAGAAACCCTTTTAGAGAAAAATATGTGCTCTCTGGCGGAATCAGAACCTGTGTTCCCCTAGTAAAGTAAGGCTTGTGGGCTGAAACTGGCCCACAATGTCAGTAAAAATACCCAAATTTTTGAAAATCAGTGAAATAAAAATTTGGTAACTTTTAGCAACTTTTGATATGAATGCTTTTTGTGTACATGCTTGCAATGAAGTTTCTAAAAAAAAGCAATTACAAGCTTGCTGCAGTGGTCATGTTTTAACTTTCATTGCCATGTTTAAACTAGTTTGAAGAGTATTGTATATGAAAAGGACTGACTTCAGTGAATTTGAGAAGTTGACTAATGAACATTTGAAAGCAATTCTCTTGGTTGGATGCAGCAATCCCAAAGAAAATATTGATTATATGTTAAAAGGTAAATGCCAGTTTCACAAATCTCACTAACTTTTTTTGCTGCTTAGTTTGTAAGATTTGGATATGTTTGCACTGGGTGTGGATATAACTATTTTATTGCTAATGTTGCCTTCTTTGATAACTTTTTGGTAAATAAATATGTTCATTGTCTACATTTTGTGTATTCAGTATATTGTATTGCACAAAGTGGTTATCCAGACTATGCTCATCATTCTCTCAGATATCTGGCCCACTGTAAGAAAAGTTTGGTGACTCCTGCCTGAGTCAAATATCTTATATGAGCATTATAAGGCATTTCAAAACACTTCAGTATCTGAACCACTGTAATGTCTCGGTGCCTCTGCAAGTTAACAGAAGAAAAAATTTAATGGACCACATTTCCATCTGCTATTCTCTGCTTAAATGTTGTGAAAATAACCCATTTTTGTAATGAATAGTTATGTGCAATAAAAATGGATTGCTTACAACAATGTAGAGTGTAAAGGGTCCTGGAGAAAATTAAATGAGCCACTGTTAACCACTCCAAAAACCTGTCTGTATCCAAAGGAGATACTGTGTATCTCATGGAATTGGAAGCATTTGGTAATGAGAGAAAGGAATAATGAGGATCAAATTTTGAACAACATTTATTGTTGGTAAAGACTACAGAGATGTTGAAAGATGTGTGGAATGTCTGTTTCAGTGGCCAGTCATCAGGATGGTGATTGAGTTTAAGGGCAGCACTGAGAGTTGGCCTAATTGTATCGGTTTGGTGTGAGATCACAGGATATAGTTGGTGCCCGTATTGTTTGATCAAGGTCATGGTGGAGGGTAGTATATCATTCAAATATGTCGAAGCTTGGTGAAATATTAGTTTCAGTGGGAAATCTTCAGGATAGCAATGTGGCGTAAGCATAATGCTAGGACGAACTATTTCTTGTGCTGGCCTGACCGAGGTCACAAGATATGGTCAGTGCACATTTGGTTGATCGAGGTCATGGTGATAGGTCATGGAATGGAGGTCACTGTCAAGGTTACAGTAGAGGGTCAATTTCTGTTGGTTGATATTTGTCAAGGTGACAGCATCATCGACAATGAAAGCTTGTAGCTGAGTGGTGTGAGGCTGTTTGCTGAAGTGACGAGGTTTGTGCCGATGAAGGTTTGTAGCTGGGAGGAGTCAAGGTTGAGATGTTTTTGAGTCAAAGCTGGATAGCTGAGGCAGTTGGTCAAGCCTGGGAATGGTAACAGTCATTGAGAGGTGTGATCATGTTGAGTGGTGAGTGGGCTGCAACTGCAGTTGTCATGGTGACAAGTTCATGGTAGCAGTAGCTGTAGCACCCTGCGTGACAGCCAGTGGTGAGCCAGGCTGCAACTCCGATGGTTGTTTTCAGAGATCAGCTTTTAAACAGGTCTAGCAGTCCCCAGGGGCATCTCTTTTTCTGGCAGGAACGTTCGTGATTGGTTACTTCGTGGACCGAACATGATGCATGGAGCTTAATGTGCAGACAACGATTTTCGTTATTTTGTTCTCTACCTTCATGGTGTTTACATCTGGCCAGCATGCAGAATGAATCAGAAAGAGATCTAATTGTGACAGGGTATAACAAGTATAACAAGCTCCTTCCATAAAAATGTACTCTTTCCATTTGAATCGATTAAAAGCAGTTGTGGAAAGTTCTGATTGCCCATATCCTAAAGAAACGTGGCACATAGAAGAATAATATCTGGTTAATGTTTAGATGTGATAACCCAAAAACCATATCTCCTCTGCGGATTCATGTTGTGCTCTGCAGCTCTGTCCTCTTGACAACTCTGACCATACAGTAATGTCTATAGATGTCTTTCCACGCTCTCATCAGGTGAGAACCTATTATTGACAGAACATCTTTCTGTTATCAATGCACTAATTGCGACCTTTGAAATGATATTAAAAAATGGACCACAGGTATGATTGTTACAGATGTCTCTTTATAATTGCTCATATTGAGTGCAGGTGTGTACTCAAAAAGGCAAAGTCATTATTTACTGATAGAATGAGACACCAAATAGCCTCTCAGAAGTTTGGTTCTAGAGAATACTGGTGGCTCTGCAAGAGCAAATCCTCAGTTCTCTCTTCAATCAATTTGAAATATTGACATCTACTCCAGATGAAGCAGAATGCTTTGCTTGGAAATTCTCTTTCATCTCCACTCTTGATTCATCTGGAGTATCTTTACCCAATTTTACACCCTAGAACAGAGTCTTTACTGTGTGATATGCACATAACTCCATCCATGATTTCTCCTATCATCTCTAAACTAGATCTTTACAAGACTTTACAAGAATTTCACAGTATCCCAGCAATTGTCATAAAAAAAGTGAACTGAACTGACTTCTTTTTTTATTCAGTTCAGTTCTCTTCAAGCTTTACAATAAATGCCTTGTTGTTTCTTGCTTTCCAGCTTATTTGATGTTCTCCTCTATAGTTCCTGTTTTTAAGAATTTCAGGGAAACTTCTGAGCCCTCAAATTACCACCCTTATTATTATTGATACCTCTTTTCATCAAAGTACTAGAGACTTTAGTTAATGCTGAATCGGTTAAGCATCTTACTTCACATCACCTCCTTTTGGATAACTAATATGGGTGTGGCTCTAGATATCTCAAAGATGTTTGACATGCTGCATGCTGGCCTTTTCAACATGCTCAAGCTATCTCTGGACGAATATTTTGCTTAATCCAATCATTCCTAACAAATTAAGTAATGAATGTCATGTTGAATGGACATGTTTCTAGATCATTTCATATTAATGCAGGGGCCACCAAGGGCTCTATCTTTATATCTGATCTTGATCAACAAACTTCCCAATGTCATCAGTCCTCAGTTAGATGTATATGCAGATGACACAACTATTTACTCCTTAGTAATGTCTTAGTACCGAGTTTGACAGATCCAACAAAGCAAAGTTGGCAAATGCTCTTGAAAAGGACCTTCAATCAATTCTTAACTGGGGCAAGGAATGGCTTGTAAATTTGAACACCTCCAAAACAAAAGTGCTTTCATTTAATCACCATAGAGAGCCTTTTCTATCTGCCATCATCATAGTTGATGCTAAGCTCTTTGTGTCTTTTTGAGCTCATATTTTCCACTGACATGAAGTGGAGTGATTATATTGAATCAATTGCTAGTTCTACTGCTATGGTAAGTTCTTTCACTGTGCCATACCAAACAATTTTTCTCATCAGAATCCATGTTGCACATTTATAAATCTACCATTTGTCTGTGCACTGAATACTGTTGCCCTATCTGGTCTGGTCTGGTCTAGTCTAGTGCTCCTACTATATATCTCAAGATTCTTGACAAAATTCAAAGAATGGTCTGTAATATAATTGATTCTGACCCAGTATCTTGACTTCAGTTACTTTCTTACCAATGTGATGTAGCTTTTCTCTGTCTGTTCTACAAATATTTTAATTGCAACTCTTCTGATGAGCATTTCTCCTTAATACTTTTACTACATGAATTTAAGCATGCTACTAGATTGGAAATTAGGTATCCCCATTTTATTATTGAACTAGTTAGATACAACCATCAGTTCTATTTTTATAGTTTCTTTTCTCACACATCTTATGTGTGGAATTCACTTCTAATTTCTTGCTTCCCTGCATACCTACAATTTTTATAAATTTAAATGCAATGTCAACTGCCATCTGTTTTTCTGAATCCTATTCCTTTATTGTCCTTTTCTTCACCTCTCCTCACTAAAGTCTTTTCATTCTCTTTCACTCCCTGTAACCCTCAGCATCCTAGTAGCATTATCACCTTGCTTGGGGTAAAATGATTAAAAGAAAAAAAATTATAGATTGAAAGCTGTCATGTTCAAACATTGATTTCTCGGTTGTTTGGCTACCATAACAACAAGTGGTTGTTGATATTCACTCAATAAATTTTTATTGTTTCAACAATGAAGCAAATGATGCAATAAACTTTTGCACATGTATTGCAAATGCTATATACTATCAGTACTTGCTAATTAGGTCATGCAATTGTTGATACTCACAGATGTATTCAGTTAATAATGTTAGTTGTTAACAACGGTAAACAGAGAATGCCCCCTCCCACTTCCAGCATTTCACCAGTTGTGTCTTCATTCTCATTTATGTGGATATGCATGGAAAAAACAGAAAGGCCTTCAGCATACCCACAAGGAAACAGTGAAAATAAACACCACAGTGAAAAATGAGTACCCAAACCCTGTTTACAATATATATTGTTGTTTATTCAAGGCTTCACTTGCATAGTCTGGGTGGGTAGATAGGTGACTCTCACAAGCAACTTCTGACATGTCTGACTAACAGCTCATCCTTTTGCCCATTTCAACATCATGACACAAGGATAGACAATTCTAATGTATAGAATTGGTACTTCCCCAAGAGACAGTCTGTCCCCATTAAGTACTCAACTCCAATCACAATTGTTATTATTAGTGTAGACCCACAAGTGGATATCCTCAACATCTAGTTTGGTTCCACTTGACCCCAAAAATTTTATTTATTTATTCTTTTTTTGTCAATTGGGTGACTGTTTTGATGGCCCATATCTCAGATTTTATCACTGGCCATAAAACACAAAATACTTAAGACCAAAATAAAATCACACCATCCACTTTTCTGTATGTATACCACTCATGGTGTCACACAAACCATAATTTTATATACATTTTATAAATATTATATATATATACAGCTACCTTATACTGTAAAAGCCTAAATATTTTAGATATTAAAGATTATACAGATTAAGCCTTTTGTAGTGACATAGGCAAAATGGTTTTGCACTATTTTGCATAGAGTTGTGTGACTGCTAATAAGTCAGTTGTCCCTCAGCATAGAGGTAAATCTTCTATGACATAGACTCAAAGACATTGCAATAATATGGCATCACTAATAAGATCTCTAACAGTGTTGAATGAGCTGAACTCTGTGTAAACATGGATTTGTTGATTTGCTGCCTAGGCACAGGCCATGAAGTTAAAAAAGTTGCAAGAAGGGAGAATGAGATTACAGATCTCTTTTTGGCCTAGGCAGGATGTCAAGCTATCAGAAAGATTTGTCATGGCATATCCCATTGGAGGATTTGACTTTTTCGGAAATTTTGGACATTATAAAGAGAAATTTGTGGCTGATTGCTTAGTGGACAAAGTTTCTCACAAGCAAACAAGAGCTGAAAGAAATAATTATGCAGTATATACACAAGCTATAAGAGGCTTCCAGATTTTGTGAGTTTGAAAAACTTGGCACTAGAGAGAGGACCATCAAAGATGAGTTGATACAGTTGAGATTAATTGAACGTATATGTGATGTTTCCTACAAACACAATACTGTGATAAAAAGCATAAATAGGACAAGAAAAATTGTGCAGCTTTAGGACAAGTATTCTGGAATTGTGAAAGAAAAACAATTTCCAGTCTGTGCGCAAGCATAAAATGAAAATAGAAAGGGTAGAAAATTTACTCCCCATCCTCAGAAAAATATAGCTGCATTTATTTAGAAAGACATAAAGAGAAAAGTGCCAGAGAAAAAATTAAATTGAATAGTATAATTTTTCCTAGATACTAAGAATGATGTCATCCTAATCCTAATAAATTTCTGAGAACAAATGGGTAAATGCAAATTAAAGAAACGTTAGCTTAAACTTAGACAGTTCAATAGTTTTTTCATTGAAATCTTAGGTTGTTTTGAAGGAACATTTGAGATGGACACATGCTTTGAAATTACTTCCATTATGGTAGTGAAAGATGAAAAAAGTCTTGAACTCATGGGAATAGATGCCTTAAAAGTGGATACAACCAAATTAATTAAAAGTGTGAAGTTGGAAAGTAATGACATGGGGATGATGTTAAAAGGATACAAAGTGAGCATTCAATTAAAATAAAATAGTCAACCCTTTTATTTTGAGTCTCATAGACTGTCTATTCTCATGCTACCTTTAGTAACAGCAAGAGCTTGTAGTGGATGGGTTAATTGTGTGGTAATATTTGTTAAGAATAGGTTGCGTGTCAATTAACTATTTCCACTTGCATCAAAATTAAAATACAAAATACAATCGAATTGTTTATAACATAACAATAAGTTTTATTTAAATTGACGTACAATGTGCACCAAAGGATAGGACAAAGTTGTGTCCCTTTAACTTGGAATATTTGTACCTGAGTTCATATTATGAATGAAATTGGATAAAACATTTGCATACAGTTCAATATCATGTACGAGTAGAATATAGGTGTGTGTTACTGTTATGTTTGCAAAGAGTTCAGAAAAGTTCTTGAAAAGTTATTTACCTTTTACTGTAATATTTCTACGGTCATTCATATATAGATTTTCACTTAATAAATAGTAAATGTAATTTACTTTAAGTAAGCAATATCTAAGAAATAATGTCCACAGAATTGGTAGAGTTAAAATGTTAGCGAGTCAGCGTTGAGGTGTTTTTTGTGGCGGCAAAGTTTGGTTTTGAATGATGTGGAGTAAGTTAGCATTTCTCTGTGGCACTGTTGCTGACTTTCTAAAGTTGGTAATTGTCTTTAATGTCTGGTCAGCAATGACTAAGACGGGAGTCGGTGAAGGTTACATCTTGAAACTTGGTAATTACTACTTGAAAAGGTTCACATGGGTTCGGTTTATATAATCGCTGAGTGGCTCCTAGCATAAGAGCGGGAAAACAGATTGGTCGCGTGCAGGCAGTTTGATTGGTCAGAACTGACTAATCAGCAAGCCAGATTGGAGGTGATTGACCAATGAATACTTGTTATATTGTCTGAAAGTAGAATTTGGCTTACCAGATAGGAAGAGTGCATTTCCTACAAAGAGGTAAGGCTGGTTAAGTTGTGGAAGATTCCACAAGCTATTGAAAATGAACTGAGTTTATGAAAATGATCATATATCAAGATGATATATGTATTGGTGCTACCAGTAGAGAAGTTCTAAAACAAAAAATGCGTTATGTTTTAAGCAAATTCAAAAATGTTGAGATCACCATAAACAAGGAATTATGTATATTGCAACACAATAACATATCTGGGATTCCAGATTTCCAAAGATGGAATTTCACCAGACGCAAATTTGATAAAGAAAATAACAGAGGTATCTCCACCTATAAATTGTAATCTTTTTTAGGGTTAGCAAATGTTTACAGCAGATATTTACCAAAGTATACTGAATCGATAGAATCCTTTGCAGAGTTATGAAAAAAGAACAAATTTAAAAGGACTCAATGGCAGAATACATTTGAAAATTTAAAGAAAGAATTTATAAAAAACCTTTTGTAAAAATTTTTGACACTAAAAAGGAAGTGAATTTAACTACAGCATGCCGTATCAGCGATTTCTTCTTAAAAAGTTAATCCTATGATATAACTTTCTAGGTTAACGTCTTCCAAGGCTAACTATTCAAATATTGAACAAGATGTGTTGGCTATCATATGGAACATAGATAAAGCTTATCAATTTTTTTTTTTAGGCAGAAAGTTTCTACTTAAATCTGTCTATGAACTTTTAGTGCTTATTTTTAATCCTAGGAAGGAGTTACTTAAAGTCTTATATAGAATTTTAAGATCGGCCATAAAGGCCATGGCCTTTGATTTTGACATCGAATATGTGAAAGGAAACACTATTCCACATATAGATCCTCTATCAAGACAAAAGTTCAACAATGAACCATATTAAAGGTAAGACAATTCAGAAGATAAAATATTGCACTTGATTTAAACAGATGTATTACTCTTAGATCATTTTGCATTTGAAACATTACAAGATCCAGCATTAAGAAAGATTGCATGTAGAATAAAAAGAAACAAATGGAGTGATTGATCTCAGGCAGAAAGACCCTATAAAGTGAAAAGACACAGGTTAACTAAAGAGAAGTGTCTTATATGCAACAGAGATGTTTTACTACCACCAGAGAGATTAAGAAAAGACATAATAAAAGTGTACATGATGATGTTCATTGTAGAGTAATGGCAACACAGAGACAATTAAAATTGGGAGTGTGGTGGCCCGGGTATTCTCATGATGTAGGAAAATACATATGAAAATGCCCAAAATGCAGGGAAATAAAAAATTTTTGCCAAATCAAGATATATTTATGACCTAAAGAAAAAGATCTATGGGCTCACATACATATGGAACATGTACATGTTAAAGGCATAGGACTATTTTTAATTTTAATTGATTCGTTCCATGAATGGCCTGAAGTGGTTAGAGTTCAGGTTAGGAAGGTAGCCACAGTAAAGCAAATACTATGAGGAATATTTTACGTAAATGGGTTGCCAAAAACGTTATTCTCCGACAATGCAGCGGAATTTTGTGAAACTTTGTGTTCATGGTTAAAATAAATTGGATGCCTCCCTTATAAAACACCACCATACCATAAACAATTGAATGGGATTGTAAAAAGAATGGTGCAGACAGTGAAAATAGGGTTGAAGAAATTTTCCCCATTCAGAGAAACCACAGTTAATTACTGTGGTATAGAACTATTCCACATGCTGGTAGAATGCAAAGTCCCTCTGCATTGTTGGGAAGACAAATTAGATTGCCTATAATAATGTCCTATTCCATAAATGAAAAAAGTGTGGTACAAAAAATACTGAGAATCTAGTCCTGAAAAATCTAACTTTATTACACAACTGGGACATAATACAACTATAATAGCAACAAATAGACCAAATTTATTGGCTTATTCTCTTCAAATAAAATCTCAAATTGATGATGAAGAAGTTGAGATGAAAGAGGAGGAGGAACCTAAAAGGGAGGATAATATTGTGTTTCAGATGGAGAAAGCAAACATGGCAGTAAAGAAACTATGGAGGATAGTTCACACAAATTTGACATAGAGTTGGAAGATCAAAATAAAGAGTCCAGACCTAGATCCTCAATAAAAAAGAAGGTACACATCTCAAGAGAGAGATATAAAGATTTCATACTTTTGTTCAGAGAAGTTACAGATCAATGAAGGGCATAAAACCTCTTCATTTCCAGGAAGTGTATTGACATAAGCAAAATGGATGTACCTTATTTTGCAAAGTTGAGTGACTACTAATAAATCAGTTATTTTGTATGGAGGTAGAACTAGAAAACAACACCACACCTTTTTAGAAAGCACATTATTTCAGTCATAAATTTTTCCTTTTGACTTCTAAGATTTTAGATTTTATAAAAAATTATTTATTTGAGAATAATAACAGAAGAATTTTTACTAATGAAATAATCATGTCAAATTTTATCTCTTTGATTTTACCAAGTGATAGAGTTAATAAAAATTCTAATGTTTTAGTCATTAAGATTTTATGAAAATTTATAATGTCTTATTTAAGGAGAAAACTGAACAATTTTAGCATTAAATTCATTCTGAAATATTAAAAATCTTAAAAACTTCAAAATACAGTAAACCGTCATTTTAATGAACTAATAGTGGAGAGAAAATCCATTAATGTCAAAAGTGCATTAGGTTAAAATGTGATCAATAAGGTCATCTTTTTACTATTTTTAAATATTTTTTAAAAAACAATGCTGAAATAAAATGCAGTTCTGTACAATATGAACTAATCAAATTATAATAAAGAATATGTAATCTTTATTTAACCATATTTATGGTTTAGCTCATTCATTTCTGACTGAAACCCAAAATATTGTTTAAAATTATTAAAACCCATTTTTTCATAAATAAGATTCATTTTAGACATAATTAAAAGGATACTATAAAAGGAAAATGGAGGAAATTTAGAAAATGAATTGAATCCAAGCTTGGATATTTTTTTTCAAAATTCCAACCAGCTCAAACTTGGCCTGGACCCAATCATTGTGATAAGATATGTTAATTCCCCAAATCTGTTATATCAGAGTCTGTTAAATTAAGGCTTTACTGTACTTTAAAATATTAATATCTTTTCAATGTTGGCATGAACATAAAGAAACATTTTATTATTGCAGGGTTTCATTTTCACACAAAGATTTAAATTTATTTCATTCTTTAAAGTACTTTTAGAATCTTGTAATATAAATCATAGACTCTAACTAAATGTTCATAATATACACTTTTTGTTGGTTATTACAACTGTATCAGCCTTCTTGTTATTTAGATCTGTTTTATTGCAGAGTAACGATATATCTTTCAATTGTACTGATTATTTCTAGTTTAAAGTTACCCTGTAAATTATTTATTTATTTTTTATTGTTTATATCATATTTTACAGAAACACACCTGCACATATATGTGTGTTAAGGGTGTGATAGCTACAATTTGTTTTTGATCCATAAGGTAGCAACATCTCTAGGTATAGAAACATGAATAAACACATAGATTTATAGAAGAAACAATAACAATCATTTATTAGGCAGAACACGAGCATTGTCAAAAAGAAAAAGGATGAGTCTCTGATAGTGTCTGTTGCACATGTTCTGACTGCTACAAATACAGGTCAACAGTGAAGGTTTAATTCATTGGTAGCAGCTCATAGTGCACTGCTTGTCAACTAGTCCATCAGTCAGTGCATGATCTTGAGTGGGTGCAGAGATAGTTTTTTGATGTGAGGCACAAGGTCCTGTGGTGACAAGCATTGTCTGGTATGCTTCGGAGTGTCATACAGGACCCACTTTTTGTCATTGGTGAGCGCACTCAATCAAGTATGGGTATGTTGCTGTGCCAAGAAAGCAATAAAAAACAGGCTTGTCACTTGTTGTTTGTTTGCTTCCGACTGTGTGACGTACCCACTTGCTCAATTGCTATGACTTCTCTCTGAGGTGCAGGTGAAGTCTGACTTTTCATCAGAAATCTGGAAGCATTTGGTACTAACGCCTTTATCCACTGTGCCATGTGTCCCTGAGGACACATGGCACAGTGGATAAAGGCGTTGACAGGACCCAAAGAGTGTGAATTCAATACCTGGTTAAGGCGGTGGAGAACTTGGAGAGGGGAATTAACAGGAGATAACTGACAACTGACATCCATTAGACATGGCATGTGGAACTAGAACAGTCTACTCCAGCGAGCGAAATAAAAGATTCAGTTCAACATTCCAACCACCTGAAGAAGGCCAGAGCATACAACGGCTGAAACGTTGTAATAAATATGATGACAAAGATGAGAACAATAGTCTGAATAATGTAAATAATGTAAATTGCTAAAAGCTAATATTATGGACAAAAAAAATAAGATATCCCTGTTTTTTTAACAGTGAAAGGAATTCCTGCCAGTAGGGATACCAACTTAAATGCATCTACCCAATAAATATAATGTTTATAGTGATAACAAATGAAAAATCCATTAATTGTTTAAAAATATACCTTTTAAGTATGAAAATTAATTTAACAGATATAGAGTTGGAAATGTCCTAACAGGAGATCTGCATTTCTTAAATAGGTTATTGACCTTTTCTTTGCAGTGATGGCTTTATATAATTGTAAAACATGCTTGGCTTGGAAATGGTTTCCAAGATTAAAAAGGAATACAGGTACAATTCCTGTTAGGAGAGACATTTTCTTTAGTAAGACTTCTGGTCTCTTGACCAGTAGACATTAATTTCATTGTTTAAAAATACAAATGTCTACTCAAATGTGTATCCACCAAATATAACACATATTATAAGATATATATATATAACTATATAAATGCGAATGTCAGTGTGTCACACTTTTTCAACTTTACTCCTAGTATATCATACCATTTTGGAATCAGGCCAACTCTGTGAGCAAATTAAAAACATTCTGAGCTGGATTTGGACCCATGATCTGTAAATTTTGGATTCCCAAGTTTTCATTACTGCAATTGTTTTTGCTGTTTTGTTTTGTTTTGTTTTGTTTTTTACATAATTTTTTGCAACAAATTTTTTTTGTTCAATAACAATTTTTATAATTTGGAAATAATCAAAATTAATTGCAAAATTCAGCAAAAGTCACCAATAAAATAAAAATAATTGTTTGTATGTCATGGAGAGACCTACATACATCAAACTATCTTTAAATTGTGTGGTGACAAAAGAATTATTGTTGTACTTTTAAAAGGTAAGCTTAAATACTGATGTAATACTTAAATGCAGCAATCAATTTTGAGTTCTTCTGTAGTTTATTGTGATGAAGGCTCAATCAAGAGCCTTCCGCAGGAGCTAGCTTAAATGCCACCCAATAGGGCTGCTTTTATGCTAATATATATATATATATATATATATATATATATATATATATATATATATATATTCAGGTGTATGCATTCTACCTCTTTTTGATGAAGTTCTACAAGTTCTAATCAACTCTGAACTGGTTAAGTATTGCACATCACTGAGTCTTCTTTCAGATCAGCAATATGGCTTTTGGTCAACTGCTGATAAGTTAATGGTTATAGCTGAAAGAGTCTATCAAGTTTTAGATAAGAATGGTGAAGCTCAGGCAATTGTTTTGGAAATCTCAAAGACATTTAACAGGATTTGGCATATTGGTCTTCTTCACAAGTTGAAAGGTTATAGTATTTTTGGACAAAGCTTTGAACTGATTCAGTCTTTCTTATTGAATTGCAAAATGAAAGTGGTCTTGAACAGCCACTCTTCTAGATTTTTTTGTATTAATGCATGTATCCCTCAGGGCCCTTATCCTTGAAACCACATTGTTCCTAATTTTCATCAATGACCTCCCTGATGGCTTCAGTTCTCAACTCGGTATCTATGCTGATGATACAACCATTTATTCCTGTCTTAATAGTAAGTCTGAGTGGTTCAATAAGGTGAAATTAGCAGTTGATCTCAAGAATGATCTATTTTCTGTTAACTAGGACGAGGAATGTCTTGTTAATTTTAATCTCTCCAAAACAAAGCTGCTCTCTTTAATCATCTGAGAGAAGCCTTTTTACCATCCATTAGTATGGCTGATGCTAACCTCCAGGAGAGTGATTCATTGCACCTTCTCAGACTAACATTTTCCAGTCACATGAAATGGAAAGAGCATATTGAATCAATTGCTAAGTCTGCTGCTAGTAAAGTTGATTCCCAGTGCTTTGCTAGACTATTTTATCACCAGAATCTATCTTATATATTTATAAGTCTACCATTCATCTGGTCTGGTGCTCTTGCTATATATTTAGAAAATCTTGATAAAATCCAAAGAAGAATCTACAATGTTATTGCTCTTAACCTAACATCTTGTCATCGGTCATTTTTCCACCACTATAATATAGCTTACCTGTACCTTTTCTATAAATACTTTCATGGTAATTGTTCTGATGAACTTTCCTCTATGGTACCTAGACTTTATGAATTCAAGTGCAGTATTTGATTGGTGGCAAGATCTCCTCATTTTACAGTTGAAATAGCTAAATGTAACTGTAAGTTCTATGCTAACAGTTTCTTCTACTTCACACTTGTGGCTATTTTGGCTTCTTGCTTCCCAGTCAACTTTTATCTCCAAAAATGTATGCAATGTATACAATGTCAATTGTTATCTGCTGTTTCCTTAATTCTTGTTCTTTTATTATTCTCTCTCCTTAATAGTGTTTTTTGTCTCATATTGTCTAACATTTGATAACTCCTTGCATCTTAGTGGCTTCATTGCCTTGCTTGGAGTGAAATGATTAAAACATTAAGACATGTATTCTTTATGCTATATTGTTTGTTTCCTACCTAATAATTATAGGAGCTTGGAGTCTTATGTTGTTTGAAAATCAAAAACAAGGAGTGGCAAAACAGTTAGTTAGAACCTGGCCTAACCCTAAGTTGAGTTGGTTCAAGTCATCATCTATGAAAGATGAACTCTCCAGATCTGGGATCTCATCAGAAGATATTATTTTTTAAAATTCTGATTTCAAACTATAGTAACAGTCAAATGTTATGTGACTTTGAAAGTTGTAATAAAAAGCAACAATAAAGTGAAGAAAATTAGCCGAAACGTTATAATAGAGTATTTCTTTAGAATCTAAAGTCTGTGGCATCAGGTCAGTTTTAAAAAAATAACACAATGACTCTTTAAACTTTGTTTCTTCTTCTTTTAGAATCTCATCTAAAGAAACTTCCATATTTTTTGCATATAAAGGCCACATTTTTTTCTCAAGCATAAGAATTTTTATAAATCTAAATAAATAAAGTGCAGTGTACATGTGTACATCTGTTTTTTGATTTCAACAAACCTGAAGTAACACGTAGTAACCACTGTATCTACACACAATTAAAAATTAAATAAATAACTCATTTTAGGTTAAATTTAAATATTGAACATTGAAAGATTTAAAGAACAATTCTTTATTAAAGGTTTAACTTTAATTTTGCCTTTCATTGCAATTGGAATTGTCTAATTCAACTGTAATTAAAACTTAAGCAGAGCACGGTATGTTTCTCATATGTTTTTTTTTCTTTTTCTAGCACACATACTGTGACATATTTGAAATTTTACATAGTTTGGATTCCTTAATGTCTTTCAAGAATGACTTTATATGAAAGGTGATTTTTAAAAGAAAATAAAAGTTGCATGCAAAATAAATTTAAACAAACTATGGAGATTGGTTTCATATATGAAGAAAGATTATTCTGAATTAAGGTATCAAATAAAGATAAAATAATTGTATTACTTCTAAATTCTTATAACTTATGTACATAGAATGCCAAAGGTAAAAAGCTGAAAACTCAAAAGCTCTCTGCAGGCGCTAATGGCTTATTGGCTAGTTTGTAATAAATGCACAAAATGATATTTGTTTTGAACTGGGCCAAATAGTGAATGTAGATGAAGTTCCTCTAACATTCAGTATTCCATCCAACAATTTTTTCTAAATATTCCATGCTGAAATTTGCAGGTATGGGAATTATGCCATGAAATATTTCTGATCCATTTGAAATTTCAGTTTCATGAATATGTTAAACAAGTTTCTTTTTTCTTTTTTTACAGGATAATTATAATAATTTCATACATGATTGATTGGACTGATTCTGCAAGTATGATTCACTTTTATATTTTTTTTATAATTTTCTTTATAATTTCACATTCTGAATTTTTATAATGGGTTCAGGTGTTGTGGCAAACCCTCCTACAGTAGAATGAACTCTTCCTCCTCTCATAAATTCTAACTGTGAGAGTCAGTTGAGCAGGGCAGTAGATGCAGTGCTAACCTACCGTTCGGACGTACACCGCTATCTACTTATTACTAACACTCTTGCTTTGTATATATCTTCAATGTACTTGTTCAACCTACCTTCGTCTTCAGTGTCTTTCTTTCTGACCCCTAAACAGGCCACAACATCAGAGTATGTGCCATCACTATTATCATTCTAATTCCATTTATGTTTTAAAAAGGTTTATCATTAAGTCCTTGTTACAATAAGTATTCTCTCTGACAGATGCAGTCTTGTCAAGAGAAGATAACTCCTCAGTAGGTATAGTAATACTGCTTTTTGTACAGTACATAATTTACATATCACTATACCTCCTTGAACCTAAGAGATCTTATACCATTAGCTGATCTTTTACTTCTACAAACAACCCTGGGAGACATAATCCATCTCTCAAAGTAAGTCTCTTGATTTCTTTTTATAGGAGATCTAGGTTTTAACTTATACACTCATTTGAATCATCATGATACTTCTGGTCACTCTGCTCTCCAGATTGTTCCTCACCCTTACTGGATACACACATTCTCTCCTTCCTTTCTTGTTATTCACTTTCATATCTCTATTGGTCTTCCTCATCACTGTCAATACTGGATCCATTCATCCTTTCTTGTATCATTTGTTCTTCTGCTTCATCTTCCTCCTCCTTTTCCATAACTTCATGTTCTTTTGTGGTTCTAAATTGATCTTTGTTATCTAGTATGCCCTGTCCATTCTTTGTTAACACAGCTGTGCTAAATCCCATTTGCACCACAAAATTCACCTTTTCAGGACTTGAATCTTTGTTCTTTCTGTACCACACACTTTCATTTGTTTCAAATGACATGGTAATTGGAGCTCCTATTTGTTTTTCACATCAATGTAGATGGGCTTTGTCTTCTGCCTGCATGCAGAATAGCTCTATAACTTTGGAATAGTCTGGGTAAATAACTCTCTATATCGCAATCCACTGGAGAGAATGCTTTTAATCCCATTTTTACAGTTTGAACTTCTGCTATTCTATTTGATTTTAGTGGTAAGGTGGTTTGTCTGGAATGCAGCCAATACATTTTAACCATGCATATAAACTTTCTTCTCAAAACTCAGGTTCATTGTCAAAGATCAAGGTTTTTCTATCCAAGACCAAGCTAAATATGAGTCAACTAATATCAGAAATCTTCTTATACCTTTAATGTTGGCATGATCAATATGTACTCATGTCCACAGTTCCATTACCTTTGGCCAAGGGTGAATTTTAGTTTGTCTAAATTTCTGCACACTTTGGGCACATTTTAGCATACCATTCCAGGTCTCTTTAATAACCTGGCCACCGTGCTTGTAACTTTAACCTCATTTGTGTAGCCAATAAATATCATTGTACACAGCTTTAATTACTTCTTTTCTCAGAGACTGTGGAGGTACTATGATATCTCCATTACATATAGTTTCTTTATCTATTGTTAATTTGTATTTTGACTCTTTATAAGGCCTCTCAGCCATAGAGCAATTACTCCCTGTGTTCCTTTTTATTCTATCCATAATTCTATTCAACAGTGGATCCTGCCTAGTTCCCAACCTAAGCCAATTTAATGGTAATACATCCATTTCTAGCCAGTGCAAAATCCTATCCTCATAATTTTCACTTACTTCAATATTTTTACTCTCAAAATTTAACCAAGATAATGCATCCACACGCAGAATAATATTTCCTTTATAGAATATCAAACTTGAACATCATAAGCTCATCTTAATATCCTAGATGTGACCTTTGGCAACTCTATTCTGGGGTTGAATATAAATTCCAAAAGATAATGATCAAATTTTAATATAAATTCTAATTATTTTTTAATTTCTGGGTACAGCTATCTCTATTTTATTAATAAGTTTATCACCCAGTGAGATACCATCTTTGGATATTTGATATCCTAGGTACAAATTTTTTTCACAATTAAACTTGCATTTATCACGATTAATTGTCAAAACTCGCTTTGTTTTACTTTTGAGCTCTTCTTTACTGCCTGTACCACTGTCAATGTCATCCTGATATACATATTTTTTAATCCCCTCTAAAACTCTAAATGACTTTTTGGAAAATATAACTGGACTTTTTTATGACAAACAGCAGATGAGTCCATCTTAGCAATCCAATAGGAGCGTTCATTGTGGTGACTTCTTGAAACTTGCTATCAATTTTTATCTGATTATATACTGACTTAAGGTCCACTCTAGCAAAATATTTCATACCAACAAACTCATGGCACATTGTTTCAATGTTTGGCAATGGGAATGAATCTGAGCAGATCTGGTGATTCATGCCCACCTTATTATTGCCACAAATTTTCAAATCTCCATTGGGCTTGCATATCATCACAATGAGTGAAGCCCAGATGCTACCACCCTGGCTGACTTTCTAATATTGCTTGTTCCACTATTTTGTTCAGCTTAGCAACCACAAGAGTAGCATGTGAATAGGAACTTTTCGAGCTTGAAAATACATGGGTTGACTTTTTTCTATAAGCCTTATACCCCCTTAATAATTCAATATCTGGTTCTACAGACTTCATCTTTGATGTATCCATTCTTAATGTGTCAATTCCTAAAAGTCTGTTGCTTTTGATGTTTTCCACTACTGTGATAGGTATTATCTTGAATTTACTTTTTGTCCCAACCATGCCTTCAAAGTATCCTAAAATTTTGATGATTGACCCATCAAACTGTTTCAACTAGTGATTACTTTTTTTTTAACTTTGGTCTACCCATTCTTTCCCAAAAATTCTTTGGTATCAATGTTACAGCACTTCCTGTATCCACTTGCATGAGTAAAGTTATTCCATTCAACTTCACTATTTCCCTACTTTTATGCTTTTATCTCAAATACTTTCAATTGGAGGCTCTATATTTTCCTCTTTTTACACTTCCTTTTCATATGTGCATATCATCTGCAAATGATTCCTCTTTTTACACTTAAAACACCATTTCCCAAAGGCTGAAAACTTATTTGTGCTATTTTCATATTCTTTATTGCAATATCTTTTAGTAGCACTGTAAGTCTCCATTCTGCTTTTGGAGGCATTTCAGTTTTTAATCAATTCCAGTTGTTGTGCTTCTAGATTCATATTATGAGCTTGAAGCTGCTCTAGAATTTTATGCTTGTACAATATGTGAAACATTCCTTCAATCAGTCTTAGCAAAATTAGCTCGTCTTTGAAAAACATTTGTCTAATTTCAGAAATTTAGTTCTTTTCTGCTATGACCAATCTTTTTTTTGGTTGTACATTTGCTTTTATGATGGCAGCAATTTCTTCATACACTAAATCTTCCAACACTTTTGGATAGACCATGACAGAGATTTGTTTATGGCCTCACACCCAGCTGAGGCCAAAAACAAATCAGTAACTTCATTTTCTCCTCCACTAGCTATGGTGTCCTTTAACATTTTTACTCTCACCAATGCTGAAAATCACCTAAGCCAGATTTCTACATATTTAGAATCCTCCATCATGGTTAGGTAACCAATTGTCCATGCCATATTGTTATGATAGGTATTCTCTCTGACAGATGCAGTCTTGTCAAGAGAAGGTAACTCTCCTGTAAGTAAAGTGATACTGCCTTTTATTTAAATTATTTTACTTAATTTACATATTACTACAGTCATTCTTCTTGTGTGAAAACCAGTTGGATGTTTAAAATTTTATTCTGTTAACATTTCATTCAGTAAGAACATCATCAGAATAAGTGAACAGTATAAGGAAAAAATCATTACGATGGCAACTTTACTACTTATAAATGCTGTAGTTAATTTGAAAATTTAAAAAAAATTTAACAGTTAATAAAATTGAAAATAAATGTCTGTTAAGAAATTAATGAGGTTTTGCATATAGGAAAATGTTAAAGTATAAAACAAATTGATCTGATATAGGAAAAAAAAGAAATTTATGGTAAAAAATAATTGCATATATCTAATGAAAATAGTCATACATTCAAATTATAATTTTCTTTTTCCTTTTCTTACATTCTTTCACATTCAGTAATCTCTTGTGTTTTAGTGGCTTTATTGTCTTGTTTGGGGTAAAATGATTAAAAATAAATGATGATTATATTAGGTGATAAGGAAAATATAGAATTAAATTAAAATATATAATTAAAATTTTACAAAGGTGTTTAGCCAGTATCTATTTTAATATTTTGTCTCCCACTATTCCTTTCCTTTTATATTAAAAAAGGTTCAGCTAGTATATGCTGATGAATTGCATGTCGGTTGTGAATGCCTCCAAACTAAACTATTCTCTGTTAATCATCTGAAAGATCCCTTTCTGCCTTCCATCAGCAGTAATTCCTTGCAGATTGACCACAGATTCTCGATTGGATTTAAATCAGGAGAGTTTCCTGGCCAATCCATAGTACTTTGATTTGCTCACTGGTAAGTCTTGCCAGTGTGTTCAGGCAGTGTTACAATTTTCATACGTTTTTTTTATTAGGCAGTGAAGCTTTCTGTGTCCAAACAGTCTAAAGCATTGCTGGATCAGGTATTGGTTTCTTCTAGGAAGCGGGAGGTAGGTTTGAACATTACCAGAGGGCACGTTGTGTTTATTAAGATTCTGAAATGTACATGGCAGTAATTTATACTGCTTAAAAGTATATGCATCCATCAAAATACAGCATTTAAGTAATAAGAAACATATATAGCCCACTTCTAAATTGGATCACTCACAGATCCCAGACACCAAAATCATTTTCAAAGCTGACTCATATATTTTTTGCGTCAACTGGATTTTTCTAATTTAAGAAGTGGTAAAATAAGGAGGGTTTATATGAGAAATTGCCAGAGTGCCTTTCACAGTCTTAGAAGATTTTTCTGTCAATGCTATTTTATTAATATTAAGCTATAAGAAACCTTCCTAAGTGACTTTAGATTACTTTTAAATTCTACTATCACTTTATGAAGCTGTTATTGTTGATTCATAAAAACTGGTTTATTAAATGTGATATTTTAAACATTTTTTATTCTGTTTAATTACCTATAACCAAGTATCTTCTATGACTTATCACTTTTTTAAATTAATAAGGTGAATTACAATTGATAGAGTAAAATTATGCAACATTAACAGTATGCAACAGGCCTCTTAATGGATACAAATGAAGAATAAAAATGAGATCAATATAAGAAAGTCAGTAAATAGATTTTGACTGAGAAAATGGAGACACAAAGTCTGTTCTCAGTTTTAACAACCCTCATGAGGTGTCTGTGATGATTTTTCTTCAGAATATTTCATTATTTCCTTGGATTCCTTTTTTAAGGAATGTATATCATAATTTCTTCAGGTATCATTTGATTCCTTGGTCTTTGTGTACTCACATATTAAATGCAAACAAGAGCCATTTTAGAAAATGACTTTTACAAACTCATTCTTAAGTTTGTTCAATGTCATTGTAGTGATACTGGCAAATTAATATGCCTAATTTGCATAAGTGCAAGAGAAAGACTATATAACTGGTCACTGAGAATAACGTAAGAAGAGAAGACAAGCTTAACAACTGACTAGTGCTAAACTTCGACTTCACAACAATGGCGTCGCCGATAGGATCGCATTTGTCTCTAGAAGATTCAGATTACATGGATGCATGGATTCGCTGTTTTTCTGCTAGTGCGACAACAAGGAGAAGGGAGGTGAAAATGAAAGTCTCCACCATGGCATATCCCACAAACTTGGAAGACCTGACTTTTGAAAAAATAAGTCAGATTATAAGGAGAAATATGAGACCCAAGAAAAGGCTGGTAGTAGCAGAAAGAACGAAATTCATGTCAATGAAACAAGAAATTGACAAACCAATTATAAAATATCTACACCGTCTACAAAATGCAAGTAGATATTGGGAATTTGAGAAACTTGGACAAGACGAACAGACTATTGAAGAGGACTTGATTCAGTTAAGGTTAATTGAAGGTATGTGCAATGCATCACACTGATATAAAATAATGGAACAACTACAAATAGGAAATATGTCTTTAAATACATGCATTAACTTTATCCAGCAACAAGAATTAATACAGAAATACAACCATCAAAAAAGTCAACCCAGTGAACAAATATTCTCTGTTATGTACATATTAAAAAAGATAAGAAAATGTTTGTATTGTGGATGTGAACATGAAATAAAAAGGGAAAAATGCCCAGCATTTGGAAAAACCTTTACAAATTGCTTAAAAAAGAACCAATTTCAAGCAGTATGCAAATTCAAAAAGAAAAACGTTGAAAGTGTTGAAGAAAACAAAACCAATATGGAAGTCTTCATATTAAAAAATAAGAATATAGAAAAAATTGAACAAAACAAAAAAGACATTATACTAAAAGTTAAAATGAACAACTGCAATTTAGATATGCAAATTGATACTGGGAGTGAAGTAACGCTGATACCAAAAAATTTTGGGGAACGCATTGGAAAGCCATCTTTATGAAAGAGCAGTTTACAACTCCACCAATTTGATGGGTTGGTCATAAAAAGTTTAGGATACTTTGAAGGTTCCTTGGAGTTAGAAGATAAATTTGAAGTAATACCTGTAATTGTCACAAGTTGTAAAAAGAACCACAGACTTCTTGGAAACGACGTGCTTAACATAAATTCTACCAAATTAATTAATGAGATAAAAATGGAAAAAACCGGAAAGTTAAAAAACTATAAAGAGAGTTTAAAATTAAAAGAAAATGTCTCCCCCTCTTATTATGAGACACGAAAATTACCAGTACATTTGTTGCCATTAGTAGTAACAAAACTACGAAAGTTAATAGAACAAGACCTTCTTGAACATGTTCCCCCTGGGGGTAGCAAGTGGGCATCACCCATTGTAGTTTTGAGGAAGACAGATGGTGATTTACGTATTTAGGTGTAAATCACAAAGTTTGTTTGGATTCATATCCCATGCCAAATGTTGAAGTTGAATTACATGCATTGGCAGAAATGAGCGTTTTTACAAAAATAGATTAAAAAACGGCATACTACCAAATACCAACAGACAATAACTTCAAAGAAGTAACCATGATAAATATGCCAATAGGGTTACTAAGATGGAAAAGAATGCCCTACGGAATAAAAACCGCAAGCGCCATATTTCAAAGGGCCGTCGAACAGGTTTTAGAAAATAGGAAAAATATGATTTGTTACCAAGACGATATATGCATAGGAGCTACTAATGAAAATGAATTAAAAAAGAAAACCGACATGAATAGATTAAGAAATGCTGGAATGACAATAAATGAGAAAAAATGTGTAAGCAATTGTAAAATATCTTTTTTAGGTTATTCCATTTCAAAAGAAGGTATATCACTAGACCAAGCCTTGATAGAAAAAATACTAAAAGTAGCTACACCTACAAATAAAAAAGAACTGGAGTCTTTTTTGGGATTGGTGGAATTTTACAGGTGATATTTACCAAAATACACAGACTTGACTGAACCGTTTGCAAATTTAAGAAAAAAGAATGTTGAATTTATTTGGTCAGAGAAACAACAAAAAGCTTTTGATAGATTAAAAGTAATTATGGCAAAGAAATCAGTAGTGAAAATGTTTGATCCAAATAAGGACATTACGTTAACCACAGATGCAAGCGAACATTTGATATCAGGAATATTATCACAAGAAGGACATCCAATAATGTATTTATCAAGAAGACTAACGAACACCGAATTTAATTATTCAAATATAGAGAAAGAAGCATTGGCTATTGTGTGGACAACTACTAGAGCCCGCCAATTTTTAATTGGGAAAAAATTTCTGTTAAGTGATCATAGACCATTAGAGTTTATATTTAACCCAAGGAAAGAATTACTCAAAGTCACGACATCGAGGATACTAAGATAAGCAATAAGATTAATGGCATTTGACTTTGATATAGAATATGTCAAAGGAAATTCAATTCCACATGTAGATGCATTAGGAGACAAAAGACAACACAGAAGAATTTGAAGATGCATTCTTACATTGGGTAGAGACTGATGTTTTGTCTTTAGATAGAATGGCTGCGGAAACTAGACATGATTCAGTACTAAGTAGGATAATATCGAGAATAAGAAAAAAACTCATGGGGAAATTGTTCTAGAGCGGAAAGACCCTACAAAGAAATAAGACAGAAATTATCGATAGAACATGGAGTGATTTGTACTGGGGATTTGGTGGTTTCCCCAGAAACACAAAGAAAGTTGGTAATAAAAGTGTACATGATGATATACACTGTTGAGTAGCGGTCACACAAAAAAAAGGATAAAATTAGAAGCATGGTGGCCGGGATATTCAAGAAATGTTGAAGAATATATAAAAAGGTGCAAAAAATGTAAAGAATTAAGAAACTTTACACAGACTATTTTACATTCGTGGCCCAGAGAAGTGGAGCCATGGAGTTGGGTGCATATGGATCATGCGTATATTCCTGGAGTGGGACTCTTATTAATTCTCTTTTTCAGGTTGGCCTGAAATAATCTGGGTGCCAGACAAGAAAAGTTCTACAATAAAACAGATTCTAAGAGTCATATTTGCCAGAAACGGCATACCAAAAACCCTGGTATTTGACAATGCACCAGAATTTTGTGAAGATCTTAATTTATGGCTAGAAAAAATAGGATGTAAATCGTATAAGACACCCCCATATCACCCTCAGTTGAACGGGTTAGCGGAAAGCATGGTGCAGACCATAAAAACAGGACTAAAAGCATGCTCTCAGCAAAAAGAAAAAGTAGTTTTTCTACCGAGGCTGCTTTTAAGCTATCGCACGATACCACACGCTGGAAGACTAGAAAGACCATCAGCTTTAATGGGCAGGCAAATTAGAGCTCCGCTAACGATGTCGTATTCCACAAATGAAGAAATCTGGTATAAAAAGAACAAAGAAGCAAATCCAGAAAGGGCAGAATTTATCATGCAAAAAGGCCACAATACAGCTATAATAAATAGAGAAAAGGGCAATAGTGTATTAGCCCATGCTGATCAAATAAGGACCCAGGGTGAATATGAAGAGCAAAATGATGAAGAAATGTCTGCAATTCCATCTGTTAATGATTTATTAGAACAACCGTTACAGAATGAAACATCAGAAGATGAAATAATCCAGGATCAAGTGGGACAGAATGAGCTTGAAAGTTCGGACAAAGATCAAATGATGCAAGAAGATGCCTATGATTACAGCGAAGCACGTGACAGATCTAGATCTCCCAGAGAAAGAAATTTGGGAGAGAGAGAAGTAGAGCAAAGTAATGAAACTGTCATGAGAAGAATTACAAGAACTACTAGAGGTATAAAACCTATATGTTTCAGGGAGATGTAGTGATACTGGCAAATTAATATGCCTAATTTGCATAAGTGCAAGAGAGAGACTATATAACTGGTTACTGAGAATAACGTGGGAAGAGAAGACAAGCTTAGCGACTGACTAGGGCTAAACTTCAACTTCACAACAGTCATGAAACTTATTTTCTATAATTTACTGAAAGAAAAGCTAGGTTTGGACAAAGAATGGAAAGTGAGGTATGATGTCTATGTCCATTATTCAGAAGCTAAGCAATGAGTTTGTATCACTAAGCAGCATGTGTTAAAGGAAAAGTCAGTGACTTAAAAAAGTATGTATGTGGTTTAGATAAAATGGGATGTGCAGCTAATATTAATTGGCACCCAGTCCGCTGAATCAGTATAGAAATAGGTTTCATCCTCTCTACAAGTGTTCAATTATTACACAAGATTTTTTAATGTTGTCTTTGAATGACTCTGGCTGACATATTCAAGCAAAGAATGTGCATCAAATTTTGTTTGAATTTGTGGGGTCACTCATATCATACCAGCAGGGATACCAGCTTTGTGTTCAAAGGAATAAAACATACACAGAAACAACACTAGAAGCATGTTACATTGGAAATTAAAATCATACAATTTTATTTATTTTGTGTAATGGTGTGTGTGCATTTTAAGGTTGCATGTGATAAAAGAAGTCACTTCATATTATAACAAGCAATGTGCTCAGGAAAAGAGATTGCCATCTTGACCCTCCAACAGTCAGTAGTGAAAGAGGCTGAGTTCAGCATTTTTGGCACAAAGTCCATTTTCAAGCAGGGAGAGTTTCTGCTGCATTCTAGAACTTTTCTTATTTTGCTTTTATTTATTTTAAACAAAATTTTAATGTTATTTGTTTTATTTTATTTATGACATTCATTATTATTATTATCATTATTATTATTATTATTATTATTATTATATTTTTATTTTCATTTATTAATAATAATAATGACCCTACAAACTATAATAAATCTGCCAGTTAGGGTTTTGATGAAACTTCTTTCGGTTAAACACAGGTTTTTCAGGGACACATATTTTCAATGCCAGTCAAATGTCAGTTCAAAAGGATGAACTTTCAGTATGACAATATCCAGCAAAATGAAGGAAAATATGGAAAAAAATTAATGAACTCATCCATGAGGATCATCACAGGACAGTCTCTCAGCTTTCCCATGTGAATGGAATCAGTTCAAGACTCTGTCATGAGATCCTAGAACTTTCTAATCCTACCTTGTATAATGTTTTGATATTATATAATCTTATATTTACTGCACTGAATTCTTTCTTTCTTTCTTTCAGAAATTATTACTTCTATTAATGCAACAAAATTCATGGCAAATTCATCAGCAGAATTGACCTGTGCATTTCCAAGTTCTCAAAGTATTTTAATATGGCATAATCAAAAACTTCCTTATAACCTGATGTGTAAAAATAAAACAAGTTGTGATTCGGTACCTGGATATATTCTTTCAAGATATGAACAGAATATTACTCTCATTATTAAAAAGGTTGCTCCTGATATGAATAGCTGGCGATGTTCAGATCTTCGAGTAAGTTTGTCTGAGTTCATTACTTTCACAGTCATAGGTGAGTGTTTTTCATTTTTTTTTCCTTATCATAACTCTTAACAAACCTTTAATGAAACTACTTATTTATTAGTTCATCATTGTTTTTTGTTCTTATTGTTGAGAAAGCTGTACATTGAGAAAGAAGACTTTCAAAGTACACTTCTTCAGTTATCTCATATAGTAATGGTCTAATTACTATATTCTCTGGGATATCAAGATAACTCATAATACTGGGAAATATATTTTGGCAATGTTTAACCTTTATACCCACAAAAAAAATGGTGTGTCAAAAGGATGATTATTCCCTTGATACTACTATTACTGCATACATTTCTTTAACCAATTTTAGTGAATTTATGTGGCAAATTAAAGAAATGTCTGGAAAATGTATTTTTTCAAAATTTATGATTACAGTTACTTGTCATTATGTGTTTATTTAAATTTTCTTGTTCACAAACATTTTTATAAATTTATGAATAAAAAAATTATTTTTAATTTATTTCTTTATAAAATGGTAATAAATATGTAATTGTAAATGGTTTACATATTTTTATAATTTTATAAGTATAAAATTAATCTTGTAAATAAGCAATCTAATAAATAAATAGTGTTTAATACCTTTGTTGTCAATTCACAAGAATAAGGAAAATGTATAAATTCACTTTCATATGTTTGGGTTTTACTAAAAGTCTAACCATCACTTTTTAAGACAATAAATATTGCGAGTGAGTCAGAAATGTATACAGTAGTAGCAGTGTCAAGGGAACAACTGTCTTTTTGACACACTGATTTTTGCAGGTACAAAGATTACAAACATTGCCAATATTTTTATTACAATTAAAAATTGTATATGCAACAACATTATAAAAGAAATATCATTATTTGCAAAAAGAAAATTCTAAATTACAAACTCTGCAAAACTGAAAATGTCAACTAATATTTTTAATAAAATAAATTTAATAATAATAATTTATATTAGAACTTTGTAATAATGTAATAATAATAATTTGTATTAAAACTTTGTAATAATAATAATTTGTAACTTTGTAGTAATAGTAATGTTTGTATTAGAACTTTGTAATAATGGCAACAAATAAGAAACTTGACGAAAACAATAATTGTCATAAGATGAAAAGAGTTTAATTAAATAGTAATCATGAAAAATTTTTATATAAACTTGAAAAAAGAATTTTCCAGGTTGTTTGGAAAATCAGGCTGATTTTAAATCATGCACATTTGGAACCAACCAATTAATTTCAAATCCAAGTTAATAATGGGCTACTTTCTCTTTCTTTCTTTTATTTTTCTCTCTCCTATCTCTCTAGGATAATGGTTTTTTTTATGGCTTTATGAGAGAAAATGGGAGTAGGAAGCTTTAGCAGTTCTTGCAATTGAGGAGAGCAAACTTGCTATGACAATCAGGATATAAATTGTCTTAGACACTTTCGGGTGCCAGTGAAAAATATATACCTTATATACTCATGTAACAAGCGATGTTTATTTTAAATGCAGCTGTACATTTTGCCTACAGTAAATGTAGCCAGGGCCAGCAGTACATGATGCAACCCCCTTAAAATTAGCTTCAAAATTAGGTCTTCAAAAGTTGTATGATGCACAAATATATACAGTAACTATTTTATCCATGTGGAAGGTCTTTTCATGTGAGGGATCAGAAGGGATCATTAGATTGTGTTGCACTAATCTTTCAAGTGTGAAAACCTGCATTCAAAATCCTGATTTTTATATGAGCTTGGATATTTAATCCTGGCACCAGTTGAAAATAAACAAGTCATTTAGCCATGCAGCCAATTAAGCTTACTGAATATCTATCTTGGTAAAAGAAAGAAGAGTTTTGTATACTTTAGGACATTATATAAGTAGTAATGATTGGAGTTTGCAGTCAGATATAGTTGAGCATTTTAGAACTTCTTGTTATAATAACGTTTGTATTTTTCTATGGAAAAGATTTTAGGCACCACTATCAATCAAATTACAATACTTTACTTGCTGGAAGAATTTCTGATGGAAGTATATTTCTGTTCAAGTTTTCAAGATGGGAAATATATAAATGATCAACCCACCATTATGCAATAATTTTATTTTATTTTGAAATTTATCTTGATTTTGTTTTGATCTTCCACTGAGATTTCATTATAATCTACATTGATTTAAAATCCAATGTTCTCAATTTTGCAGTAAGCAATTTTGGATTAAACATGAAATGTTATCATATCTATGAAAGAATGAGTTACATTTTAATATATTTTATGCAATTTGTTGTGTAGAAAGACTGACTAACCTTCATTACACTTATTATTGGAACATAGACTCATCCATTTGCTCATGGAACAGAGGCAAAAAAGTACCACAAAGGCATAGCAATTTTCACTCATATACTTGTTGCACTGAATTATTCTATTCTCAATCTATGTTCACATGTGATTAAACCTTTCTTCACTCAACCTTTGTTTCCATTGTTTTCAGTGAAAGAAGCTTTGCTTTTCATACACATTGGTAATGCTTAAATCTCATGAGAAAGATAACAAAAATTTTGTTACTTATGCTGGTATTGTCAATCACAAATGTGAAAAATTTTAACTGCAAAACTATTTCCAGATATGTTTAAATGTCTGATTTTTGTGCAATGGTTAATTTTGAGTAAAGGTGCAGTAATTTATTCTTTAATTATAAAAAATTGTGTAGGATCCAATATTAACCTTACAAACAGTAGCAAACAAATGCCAAAGTATTCTAAACCTGATACTGCAAACATTGAAGAAAAGGATAGTGTACAGTACAAAATGTGCAACTACGATGATTGCACCAAAGCCATGTTACAGTTGCAGAGGACTTCATTTTAAGGAGGATTTCTCATTCAAAAATAAAAATGGTCTCCAAAGTGGAAGACTGGGTCATAGATAAAGACATTGCAAATCAAAACAAAGAAAAAATCTAAGACATTTTAATATAGTAAAAGTTGTATTGACAACTCAAAATTTGAATGAAGCCCAAAAGAGATAATTTGTGGAGGTTTTTTTTTTTTTTTAAGCATTTCACCCCAAGCAAGGCTGGATGCCACTAGTACACAAGGGGTTACAGAGTGGGAGCGAGAGTAAAGAGGCATGATGAAGGAAAGGATGAAGAGAAGGACAGGGAATAGGTCAGTGCATCTGGAGATGTTGATTGACATTACATTTGAATAGTTGGAGATTATAGCTATCAGAGAAACAAGTAATAGGAAGGGAATTCCACAGACGGGAGATGCGAGACATGAAGCTATTGGAGTAGAAGAGATGGCCACATTTAATCATTTTGACAGTGAAAGGGTGGGACTGTGATGCTTAAATTTATGCAGTCTAGGAACTAGCGAAAGTAGCTCATCGGAGCAGTTACCTTGAAAGTATTTGTATAAAAGACAGAGGGAGGCGACAGTGCATCTGTGAGTGAGCAACTGTCGACGAGATATCAGAGCAGAACCAATCACATTGCATATCCGTCTCTGGATTTTTTCAAGGACTTTAAGGTGAACAGCGGGGGCACCAGACCATATATGGCAGCAGTATTCCATGCAAGGGTGAATGGTTGATTTATAGATTTGAAGGATGGACTCAGGCAAGAAAATCTTTCTGGCACGACACAGTGAACCAACTTTCCTTGCAGTGGATGAAGCAATTGATTCAATGTAATTGTTCCATCTCAGGTCAGCAAACAGTGTGAGACCAAGCAGTCGCAAAGAGGTGCTCTTGTGGAGTTGAGCATCACACATTCTAATGGGTGGCAGGGGTGGTTCTCTGCTTGAGTAATAGAGAGCAGTTTTGTTTTAGAGGCATTAAAGTTAACCAGCCAATTCCTGCCCTAGTCTATAACCAATTGGAGATCCTTTTCGAGATTAACAGTGAGGTTAGTTTTGTCAGTGATACCAGACTTGCTATTGAGGCAGAAGTAAATAGTAGTGTTGTCTGCTTAGATGCCTACTTGAGAACTGATGACATCGGGGAGATTGTTAATGAAGATAAGGAAAAGAGTAGAGCCCAGGATAGAGTCTTGGGAAACACCTGTGTTCCTGTGAAAGGATCCATTAAGGATGACCTTCATTACACAGTTTGACAGGAATGATTGTATTAAGTCAAATAATTAAACTGAAATTCTGTATCCCTTAAGCTTACAATGGAAGCCAGCATGCCAGATCCCTATCAAATGCTTTAGAGATATCTAGATCCACAGCACAAGCTTCTCTGTTATTGTGGAGGACTTGGTAAACAATTTCAGTTATGGCTGTGCACACATCAGCCGTAGAATGGGCAAAGCGGAAACCATATTGTTTATCAGAGAGCAGATCATGGGATATAAGGTGATTAACCACTTCGGCATTGATTAAAGCTTCAAAAACTTTGTCGAAGTGTGCTAGGAGACTGATAGGACAGTAGTTAGATGGATCAGAAGGGTCTCCAGAGTTCTTAAAGACAGGTACAATAGATGAGGACTTCCAACAGGCTTGAAAACAAGATTCATTGAGGCAGTAGTTATATAATTTGGAGAGGGCAGAGGCTAGTTCAAAGCACATTTCTTCAGGACAATGGCTGGTATCCAGTCTCCACCGCTAGCCTTATGGGAGTCTAATTTAGAGATGTTGCCCAATACCAACAACGGGGTTATATGCAACTTGCTCAATAGAGCCTCAGTTCTAGTGGGGAATCAGGTATGCGTACACCAGGTGAGTTGAGTGTTGAGTTGGATGAGAATTTCCAAGTAAAGCACACAGCCCTATCAGCTGAAGAGGTCAGGACCTCAAATTGATTGAACAAAGAAGGTATTGTGGTTTTGCTGTTGTTAAGTACGCTCTTGTAGAGATGCCAATAATCCTTAGAGCTGAATTTGCAAGATGCAATACGTTTTTTATTCTATCAGCAAATAGTGCTTCATTGAGGACACGCTTGTACTTGTTATGGGCTGAGACAAAGAGACGTCTGTTGCAATCTGACGTCACTACGATATAGGTGGAAGAAGTGATTCTTGTGGGCAGTGATAACTGAGCAAGCAGCAGAGAAACAAGGGGATGAGTGTGATTTAACCATATATTTCCTAATGAAAGCCTTGATTCCAGCTTTAACCCAAGAGGTAATCTTGGAAGCACATTCTTGAATGGTGAGCTTAAAGACCACATCCCACAAAGGAAATCCCAGAATGAGTCCCAGTCTGCTCGTTGATAACAGAAAAATGTTCTGTTGGTAGGAGCTTCTTTGCTGGGGATGGAGTAGAAGGAGATGTTGACAGACATTACAGCATGATCAGAGTTGCCAAGAGGGCAGAGCTGTGAGGCACGACAGGACTCAGGGATGGAGGTGAAACAGAGATCAAGAAGGGAAGCCTTACCACCCAGGTTGTTGGGGAAATGTGTGGGAAAGTCAACTATTTGTGTGTGGGATTGAGAAATAGAAAAGTTAAGGGTCTCTATGCCAGCAAGGTCAGTCATAGTGTTTTTAAGCCACTTGCTATGGTGGGCGTTAAAGTCCCCAAACATGAATATATGAGCAAACGGATGGAGAAAGATAGTCTTGTCTATATTGTCAAAAATGCTTTAGAGTACACCACAGTCTTGGGAGGATGGAGAGCAATAGAGAAAGAGGAGGTAGCTTACAGCATTGAGATAGGCCATGCATGTGGGTTTGAAAGTTTTTTCTAAGGAGAGGAAGGTAACCGGGGATTGAGAGGTCAAAGGAGGGGATAAATGAGTCAAGGTTGGTCTTACAAGGAGCCAGTATATCAGGAGACTTCTCAATGAGGAACAATTCCACACTGCAGAAGTTGGTTTGAATGCCACAGACGTTAGAAAAGAAAAGGTTAAAGGGCTTAGGTGATTTTTTAAAAGCTGGTTTAGGTTTGCTTTTTTGATCATTATTTGTCATGTTGGGTAATTTTGGAAGTGAAAATGAGAAGGCCTGAAGTAGAAGTAGCAGACCATCATCAACTGTTATGTGGGCAGAAAAGAACTGGCGCAGGTTGAATGCAGAGACACCCTTCTATGTGCGACATGGTTCTACAGGCACCCTGGTATTATACAACTGTTGATCAGAGCGGCTGCTCAAGATGCTACACAAGAGTTAGGGCTCATAGCAACCAGTCGGGAACAGCAACCAGAAAACTGTTAACTGTGTACCTTCAGAATGAAGAGGCATTGCCACAGACTGCACACATCACAGGAGAATCACGGCAACACTAGAACTGAGGCCAGAGAGAAGGAGAGGATGAATTCCGGGAACCCCTTCCTAAACAAGAAGCAAGGGGTGAGCCTCTATTCTTGTTCAAGAGAAGGGGAGGAATATTGACCGGGTGGTAGGAAGGCCTACCTGCTCCCATTACACAAGCACAAACACACACATACAAAAAAAAAATTGCTTACAAGAAGTCCAAGCTGGTAGTTGACTCAGAGAAATCCTCGGCACTTTGATAGGTCTCCGTTTTGGTCCTGCTGGCTTACTAACGAGCCTGCTAACTCAGGATATTTTCAACAGGAATACTTACTAGTTTGGGGGAATGAAAAAGATCCCCCCCTCTTCTTTAAATTTTAAGTTTTAACTTAGTATAACTCCCATTGCCCCTTCCTAAAACGCTATTCAGTTATCCAGCATTGCTCTATTCTTTAGTGGAGATTGGCACAATATTCAAGTGAACCACATGGCTATTTGAAAGAAAATAAACCAAGATATATGTACACCTTTTCTGTTAGCCAACGATCATATCGTTCATTTTGAAGGAGTCAACAAAAAAAAAACTTTCTAAGAATTTACCCAAACTTTTCCAAACAGAAGGACTAAATTCATTTCAGTTAATTAATAAAGAAATTAAAAAAAAATAAGATGAATAATGTTAAAGTAAAGCTTTAACTGAACACAGCAGTGAAATTACTATAATTAATAATTTACTATAATTAATGAAAAACCTTGGAAAAATATTGGTGAACCTACATTAATGAAATCCCAAAAATTGCATATGGCATCTCAGGGAAAAAATTATGTTTTTGAGGTGAAATTACATGTAATATCTCATGTATCAGTAAAGCTTAAAAAACTAAGGCATTCATATTAAAAAAAAATATGTTGAACATAATGGGCATGGATTGGATGGATCTGTTCAGTTTGTGAAGTCTACCCGTAAATTCATTCTGTAAAAAAGTGAATTGCTCTTCCGCCAAAACACGTAAGAAATTTAAAGTTTTTTGATAGAATCATTAAAAGAATTTTATTACAGTGTTTTCCAAAGGTCTTGGAAAATGTAACAAAACAAAGGTAATTATTCACTTAAAGGAAAATGTAGTTTCTGTTTTTTTGGAACTATGTAGTGTGCCTTTTGCAGTTGTAGAACACATTACCAAGGAATTTGACAGATTAGAAACCCAAGGATTTATCACACCCACAAATTATTCTGAAGGGGAAGCTCCAACAGTGTATATGAAAAGGAAAAATAATAATATTCGTGTATGCAGAGTTTTTCTATAAGGTTAAATGAGTATCTACTACTTCATACATATCCATTACTGTCTGCAGAAGAAATTTTTTTCTAAATTAAATGGTATATTTTTTTCAAAATTGACCTGTCAGACACATACTTAGAAATTGAAGTAGATGAAAAATGTAAAATATTGTTAACAAGTAACACACGCAAAGGTCTATACAGTTTTAATCGGCTACCATTTGGGGCCAAAGTAGCACCTAGTATTTTACAGAAAGTAATGGATATGATGCTAGTTGGCTTAGATTTTGCCATTTCATTATTTTGGCCTATGTACTTGTAAAAGAAATGATACTAGACAGAACTGTTCAGAATGCATACAACAACTATTCCAGAGAATAAAGGATTATGTGTTCAAACTCATTGAGGAGAAATGCCAATTTTTTCAGGAGCAATATGAAATACTTAGGACAAATAATTGATACAACTGGACAGAGACCAGACCCATCAAGGATGAGCACTATTAAAAATATGCTTACCCCAACAAATGTTGCTACTTTACAATAATTTCTAGAGCTCACAAGCGATTACAGTCTTTATGTGCCAAACATGCATAAATTGAGAGCACCTTTAAATAAATTATTGCAAAAAAGTGTGGTGTGGAATTTGGTGCAATGAATGTCAAAAATTTCTTTGAAGACATAAAGAGCATGTTAATATCTGAATTATTATTAACACATTTCAATCCTGATTTAGAAATTAATAACATCAGATGCTAGCATAATTGCTAGCATCTGATGTTATTAATTTCTAAATCATTGGAGCAATTATTTGTCATAAATTAAAGGATAGTAAAATAAATGTGTAGTATGATATGCAAATGAGGATGACAACATAAATAGAGAGCAGAGGGTGAACAAAGGGCAATAGTCAGCGAACATGTTTGCTAAACATAACCTGGAGAACTGATACTACTCAGAGAGAAATACACATCACAACAATGGCATCGCTGATAGGATGCTTGAATGCACTGGCTGATCCTGAACACATAGATACATGGATCAGAATTTTTTCGGCATTTGCAAGAGTAAAAAATACTAAAAGATACCAAGACTGAAGGAGGAGAAAACGAGATAACAGATTTATTTCTTGCTACTGCTGGGTGTGAAGCGGTAAAGAAATTTTCAACAATGTGTTACCCGAGTGAATTAGAACAAATGACATTTGAAGAAATTGTCAAAGTTATAAAAATACGCCCATTGAACCCGTATAAACGGATTCAGGGTTGGTTTACCTCGCCGAAAGAGAAGCCGCCATTCAGCGTAGCCTCCTTTGGGTTCCTCCCCGCTCGAAGGCAGAGAGTTCAACTGATCAGCCGGTCGTGAACAACTGACTGACTATATTTAGTCACCCCCACCCACGTGGGCATCATGTGGCACAAGGCCGGTTTAACGTGGGATCTCCAAGCCTGTGGGCTTGTCCAAAAATATGCCCATTGAACCCGGATAAATGGGTTCAGGGTCGGTTTACCTCCCCGAAAGAGAATCTGCCCTTCGGCATAGCCTCAATTGCGTTCCTCCCTGCCCAAAGGCAGAGAGTTCAACGGAACAGCCGGTCAAGACCTGAACAAATGACTGACTATATTTAGTCACCCCCCCCACCACTACGTGGGCATCATGTGGCACAAGGCTGGTTTAACATGGGATCTCCGAGCCCGTGGGCCCGGACAAAAATATGCCCATTGGACCTGTATAAACGGGTTCAGGGTCGGATTACCTCCCCAAAAGAGAATCCGCCCTTCGGCGTAGCCTCGATTGGGTTCCTCCCTGCCCGAAGGCAGAGAGTTCAACTGAACAGTCGGTCAGAAAGTGAGCGACTGACTCAACGACTGACTGACGATATTCAGTCACCCCCACCCACGAGGGCGTCATGTGGCACAAGGCCTTTTTAACGTAGACATTCCGAGCCCGTGGACTCGTCCAAAAAATAGCCCATTGAACCCGCATAAACGGGTTCAGGGCTGGTCTACCTCCCCAAAGGAGACACCGCCCTTCGGCGTAGCCTCCTTCGGGTTCCTCCCATCTGTAGGAAGAGAGTACAACCGAACAGTTGTTCAAGTCAAAATTTGAGCGACTGACGATATTCAGTCACCCCCACCCACGGGTTCAATGGGCTATTTTTTGGCCGTGCCCATGGGCTCGGAATGCCCACGTTAAAAAGGCCTTGTGCCACATGACATCCTCGTGGGGGGGGGTGACTGAATATCGTCAGTCGCTCAAGTTTTGACCGACTGTTCAGTTATACTCTCATCCTACGGATAGGGAGGAACCTGAAGGAGGCTACGCCGAAGGGCGGAGTCTCCTTCGGGTAGGTAGACCAGCCCTGAACCTGTTTATACGGGTTCAATGGGCATATTTTCCACGGGCTCGGAATGCCCACGTTAAAAAGGCCTTGTGCCACATGACACCCTCGTGGGGGGTGGGGTGACTGAATATCGTCAGTCACTCAAGTTTTGACTTGAACAACTGTTCGGTTGTACTCTCTTCCTACGGACGGGAGGAACCCAAAGGAGACTCCGCCCTTCGGCGTAGCCTCCTTTGGGGAGGTAGACCGACCCTGAACTGACGATATTCAGTCCCCCCCCCCACGAGACAAAAAGACACTAGTGAGGACATGCAGTAGTCCAGTTTTGAGACCACCAGAAACTTTTTTGAACACACTATTCGTGGTTTGTATGGCACATTCAGTTAGTCCATTTAATGGTGGGTAATATGGCGAACATTGAACATGCTTAACACAACCCTGTATGATGCATTTACACACTTGAAATAATAGATGTATGCAAAGCAACAGTTTTCACTGTGACAGGTGTTGAATCTAAAGCTCTCATAGAGAGTACTACTTCCTCCAGACACAGTAATGGTGTAAAATAGTCCTCCATAGGTTGTTGACAGTTATATTCCATGCTAATAGGAATATATACTTGAAAAACATGGTGGATAAAATAAGTTAAGGTGTATTGTAAAAACCAGTACAATAAGAATAAAGGTAACAGTTATGCACAAGGTCATCACAAGTCAATCCAATAGTGAGTGCTACTGCTGATAGGTCAGTAGTTCTCATGTAAGTCTGAGTCATATTCAACAGGTCCCATCTAGACTCCGTAGTCCGTTGACTTACAGGTACTTATAGGTAGTTACTACCTATAGTGTAGTCACTCATGGGGGTGACAGGTTATTCCATTAAATCATTGACTTAGTCCATTTGCATTGGGAATCATCAACTAGGTTTGTATACAAGCTGATTGTGATAGTTTGAGAGTACTAATGCCCAACACGGTACTCTAGCACTTATTGTGTGTGATATCTCTTGGCCCTCTTTTAAAAGCCCAAGCAAGGGCTTATAATCAGTAACAATTATAACCTCCCGGCTGTAAATGTATTTATGGAATTTGCTCACTCCAGAAATTACTGCTAGGCTTTCACATTTTATCTGTGCATGATTTTGTTCTACTTTTGATAATGTTCTCTAGGCAAAGTAAATTGGTTTTTCTCTTCCATCTGCCATAATATATGACAACTGGGGATGCATTCACAGTCATTATAAGTTTAAATTTAGGATTGTAATGAACTAAAACATCAGCTGATATTAATAAACTTTTCAATTATTCAAATGCAAAATTTTCAGCTATACCCCCATTTCCAGGGGGCTCCTTTTTGTAATAATGCATACACTGGAGCTAGAACAGTGCTGATATTATTTAAATACCAGCAGTAATAATTTCCAAATGACATGTCTTCAGCTAACAGTCTTTTTTTGAATATTCTTATTATCTAATCCACAGACAAATTTGTCCCATAATGTTTCTTCTAAAAATATTCCAAATTCACACATTGACAATAAATGTTTAAGCCAAACAAAGAAATTTGAAACAGACTCACCCTCCTCTTGTTTGGCATTATAAAACCAGTGACTTTCCACAATGACAAGATATTTGTGCTTGAAATGTTCTAGCAACAAATGCTTAATTCCCTCAAAAGTTCTATCACTCAGATTCTGGGGTGTATATAAATTCTCCAAGACTCTGTACATCTTTTCGCCTATGGTGCTGAGTAAGATAGCTTTACATTTTATGTCTGTTTGCTGGCCCTGATCTAAGTCATTTTCAAAGAAAACTGTTTGAGACAGTCCAGGTATGACAAAATATTTCCAGATTCAATGTATCCAAGTGTTGACATATTTACATGAAAAAAATCTCTCCTTACTGCCAAAATGTCACATCTTGGTAAAGGGGTCTGTAATAATAATGACAACACAGTTGGTCTGGTGATTTCTGTCTCCAGAAGCTATACTCCTCCTTTTTATTTATACATACACAATATGGCTGACACAGTACTTCCATGTCTGAAGACTAGCTGAAACAGTGTTTCTGTTTGTTTAGTTCCCAGTTACAATAAAATCCCTTAGAAGAGGTTATGTATATTGACTTAAAATGGGCCAGGATATTCAAAAAGTCATGCAGAGGTTGTACTATAGTGGCAAGATTACTACATGTAAATTACCAACTCTGGCCTAACACTGATAAACCTTGGTTTAGATTGCATGTTTATTATGCAGGACCTTTTGAATAGTTTGTATTACTAGATTATCATCAAAATGGCTTGAAATATAACTGTAAATTTACTTCAGGAACATTCAAAAGGGCATTAAACAAATCAAATGGAGAGGAGATGGAAGAAATAATGAGCCAACAGTTTTTTAATACTTATAGACTGAGCCCTAATCCCAATACTGCATAGGGGATATTACCAGTGGAAGAAATGTTTGTCAGAAAAATTAAATCAGTGTTTGACAAATTACTACCTTAAAGCTAAATAAAAAGTTGGCATAATAACAATTTAACAATAACATCTTTCAAAGCTAGAAGTATGGTTTTCTTCAGGATTTATGTGGCAGAGAAAAGAAGTTGGTAAGATGGTGAAATAGTAAAGTGCATTGGCAGAATGATGTATATGATACAAGGTCAAATTTGGCAACACAAAACAAAAAGCATTTAAACCAAGTGGCAGCATAAAAAAACAGTTATAACTAAGATATACCAATGAAATAAAATGCCAACAAAGAAAGTTACTGATGAAACTGTTCTACAATTCTTTTGACTTGCCAATTCCAATTATAAATACTGAAATGAACAATGTTAGTAAAAGAAAAAAAGCCTCAGAAAATGTTGGAATTAAACCCCAAAAGAAGAAAATACATATTCAAAAGAGAATGCCTATCTTAAAAAGGTAAGTGAAGTGTTGTGTAGAAAGACTTACTAACCTTGTCTACACTATTATTGAAATATGGACTTGTCCATTCACTATGAGTAGAACATGTGCTTCTGGAACAATGGGAAAAAGTGGGTTGCTATGGCATAGCTCTTTCAGTCATACTAAAATATTGTATTCTCAATCCATGTTCTCATATGATTAACACCTTCTTCACTCCATCATTTGTTCCAGTGTTTTCCTTCCCATATTACTAACTTGCAACTATGAGAGTTATATGAAATTTATTAGACCATTGTTTTAAAATTTTCAGTTAATCCACCTTTGAAAATGACAATTGTAAGCACTGGTGCATCTACCTGGGAACTAACAACATCTTGTTCAAATCCACCACCAGTTATCAATTGTATGCATAATGTCACTGTAAGTATGAAGAATTTAAACATTAACTGAAAATTGTATTAGGTTGGTGCAAAAATAATGTTTTTTTTTTTGACAATTTTTTTGATTATTGTTCACCCATTTATCCAACTTTTTTTACTTCCCTATTTGCTTTAAATGGCAAACGACTGTTGAGTGGTCGACCTTGAGTTCAACAGCAACTTCTCATGTGGTTTTGCGAGGATCGGCTTCAATTAAGGCTTTCAAATGTTCGTTATCAACCGCAGTCAGCCAGCCGCAACCGTCTTCATCTTCAAGGCTCTCGTCACCATTGCGAAATTTCTTGAACCACCATTGTGCCACACGCTCGTTAGTGGTTCCTGGGCCAAACGCATCATTGATATCACGAGCTGTCTCGGCAGCTTTTTAGCCTAGTTTGAACTGGAACAAGAAAATCGTGCGGATTTGAATTTTGTCCATGCTGTCAAAAAGACTGCAAAAAAATGAATGAAGAGATTGAGAACGGTAACGAATAACACGATTCGATAGAACAAAAAAACGCGCTTCAAAATGATATATAACATGGCTATATATATCAATGAATTAATTCAGAAATCATATATAAAAGTAACATATGTGAGAAAACGACATTATTTTTTCACCAACCTAATAATTCCTTTACTTGTTTATTTATGTATAATCTTTTCTGATCTTTTCATTGATAATATTTCATTCAAATAGAAAATTTTCAGTGCCAAAAATACACTCAGATTTTAAAATTGTGCTAAAATTCAATTTATGCAATTTAATAAAATGCTTAATATTTAGTAATTGATTCCTGAAAGAAATTGAAATTTTAATGAAAAATTTTATCATGACTTTCAAATGTTGCTGATTATAAATTTGAAATATTCTAAGTCAAAGACTATTTGTAATTATGATTATTACAATAGAATTATTGACAAGATTTACAGACAAACTATCATAAATAAGACAAAATAGCTGACTTTCCCCACTGAACTATTTCAGTTTAAATATGACATTCTGTATATTAATCTTGTCTGTTATAAGCAGATGTTATGATCCTGTCTTATAAGTAGATGTTTATGTAACCCATGATATCATGGGTATTTATTTATTTATTAGATAAATATATCCAAAATTTGATTTCCTCTAATGATTGAATATATAATTTCACAAAAGATATATATACAAAGTAGATGCCAAGATTTCTGTTGTACTAGCATGTGGAGAAATAAAGCAAATACTTCTTCAAAAAGTTGATCACTTAATACTTATCAATCTTTTGATAAAAAAAAAAACTATGTAAAATAAGTGTCCTCAAAAGATAGAAGAGGTACTTTTTGGTTGCTCTTGCAGAAGAATTTATCATAACCTATTTAGTAAGTATTTTTGGCACAAGAAGGTCGGGTCCCAAGGCTATGAATCAGCATAATAACATTTGCACTTGGAATTCCATAATTCAGCTAACAAATTTTGCCTTTCTTAACCTAAAATTTATTTCAGCAAGTTTCCATATATTTTGTATTGAAAATTAGGAATGAATGGATTGTTAATGGGTTTTTTCTAAATTGAGGACTGTGAGCCATAGATAGTTTCTATATCTGATGAAGATATATTCTAAAGGAAAATGGCACTATGGGCTTGTAAGCTTTACCATATGGTAGTTGGCTGGTCCAGGCAAAACAAAAAAACTCCTGTGTTTTGACTCCAGGCAGTCATTGCTTTCATTGCTCTATAAAGTGACATCACTAAGCAACTGTCATGTAACACATGTGACTTCATCTCAACCAAATAGTGATAATTGCCTTTTGTATTTCTACAATGTGTAGTGAGTTTGTAACCTGGTGCCAATCTAAACTAAGCTTAGTAAATAACTATTACTATATTATTTCCTAGAATGCTAAATTACAAGCTGGCTTGTTATCACTCTACAACAAATGCTCTGATCTATACTTATGTGTGCCAAAAAGTTGATGTAAATATGACTGAATAAGATATTGATCTATTTTGCAGTGATCCTATTCAAAACAATTTAACATTCACTGCAAAGTAGTATAGGAATAAATATCCTAATATATCATGAGAAGGTGAAGTTATTTTAATGAAAAATAAAATATTTCTTTTGATTCCAACTTCTAGAAATGACTGCTAAGAACATCCCTTCCCCAAATTTATAGACAACTCCTACAAATGCATGTTGTGAAGATGAACACACTGCTCTTGAATATTACTTGAACTCATCCAAATGGAATATATACTGACATCAAGAATCATCAAGAGAGAGCTAGTCAGAAGCAAGCTTTATATGCTTACTACAGAATTCAGTAAGACTACATCAATTCAGAGCAACATTATATTTCATGATTACATTATCTTCATTCAATGGAACAGAATATAACAGTGGTAACAATGATTCAAATTAATACAAGAAAAAAATTTTTTTCCTCCTACTTAGCCTAAATAGCTGGCAAAGAAAATTCAAAATCCATAGAAAAGAATTTTGTGGGTTCATTTATATTCATAGGGCTACACGGAAATCAATTAACTCTAAGGTTGTATGACATACTGTGATTAGGGAAAAAAAACAAAACAACTTTTTCTTCCTAGATAAGGACTACTTATATGAACATAATACACTATGGAAGAATTGAAGATATTTATTCAGCAACTATCACAACAAATGCAGCAGGAGCAGATTGAATATTGAGAATAGTTAAAGGCAATCCTGAAAAAGCAAGAAACATGCATACGTCAATATAATTTTTGCTGGACTCAGTTGCTAACTCATTTAGTGAATTTAATTATGGCCCAGATGAAAACATTACATTCATATACTTCAGAATTTTTTTTCAAAATTTAACCTGTCTGAGATATATCTTCAAATTGAAGTGGATGAGGAATACCAAAAGTATTTGACTATTAATACATATAACAAACTTTACTTGTTTAGAAGATCACCCTTTGGTGTAAAAGTAGTCCTAGTTATTTTTCCGGCACAAAATGGATACAATGTTGGCTGGACTAAACAGTACTGTTGCATACACAAATTATATTTGTCATTACCTTCCTTTCAAATATTCTGTTCCATCCCTGAAATAAGGGATTATTATATCATGGATATAGTAATGTCAATAATAGGGAAAATACAAACTAGGAGACTATTTCTTTCTTTCATAGCTTCTGGTGATATGACATATTATTTAATCACCATTAACTGGTGTTGTACTCTGTAGTGATACTAGCAAATTAGTATGTATAATTTGCATATGCAGAAGTGAACATTCTTATAAGTGGTCACTGAGAATAACCACTAGCAATATGAGTCTAGCGACTGATTAGTGCTAACCTCTACTTCACAACAATGGCGTCGCCAATAGGATTTCAATTGTCTCTGGAAGATCCAGAATTTGTCGATACTTGGATTCGTTGCTTCTCTCCCACTGCGAGAACAAAAAAGTTGAAAGACAACAAGGAAAAGGGAGGCGAAAATGAAATCACGGATTTATTTTTGGCTACAGCTGGATGCAAGGCGGTAATGAAAGTCTCCACCATGGCATATCACTTAAATTTGGAAGACCTGACTTTTGAAAAAATAAGTCAGATTATAAAAAAAAATATGAGACCCAAGAAAAGGCTGGTAGTGGCAGAAAGAACAAAATTCATGTCAATGAAACAAGAAATTGACGAACCAATTATAAAATATTTACACCGTGTATGAAATGCAAGTAGATATTGTGAATTTGAGAAATTCGGACAAGACGAACAGACCATTGAAGAGGACTTGATTCAATTAAGATTAATTGAAGGTATGTCCAATGCGTCACACCGATATAAAATACTGGAACAGTTACAAATAGGAAATATGTCTTTAAATGCTTGTATTGAATTTATGCAGCAACAAGAGCTAATACAGATGTACCACCATTATAAAAGTCAACCCACCGAACAAAGATTCACTGACACATATGCGTTAAACAAGATAAAAAAGTGTTCGTATGGTGGACGTGAACACGAAATGAAAAAGGAAAAGTGTCCAGCATTTGGGAAAACTTGTAATAATTGCTTAAAAAAGAACCACTTTCAAGCAGTATGTAAATTAAAAAAAGTTGGAAGACTTGAAGAAAACGACACTGACAGAGAAGTTTTTACTGTGAAAAATAAAACTATGACACAGAAGAAAAACAACAATAAAGTAAAAGTTAAAATTAATAACTGCAATTTAGATATGCAAATGGATACTGGGAGTAAAGTAACACTGATACCAAAAAATTTGGGGGAACACATTGGTAAGCCACCTTTACAAAAAAGAAATTTACAACTCCGCCAGTTTGATGGGTCCATTATAAAAAAATATTAGGATACTTTGAAGGTTCACTGGAGTTAAAAGAAAAATTTGAAGTAATTCCTGTAATTGTTACAAGTTGCAAGAAAATCCATGGCCTTATTGGAAATGACGTGCTTAATATGAATTCTACTAAGATAATTAATGAAATAAAAATGGAAAAAACTGGAAAGTTAAAAAACTATGAAGCAAGTATAAAAGTAAAAGAAAATGTTTGCCCCTCTTATTATGAGGCACGAAAATTACCAGTACATTTATTGCCGTTAGTAGTGACAAAACTACGTAAACTAGTAGAACAAGACCTTCTAGAACATGTCCCGTCTGGAGGTAGCAAGTGGGCATCACCGATTGTGGTTTTGAGGAAAACAGATGGTGATTTATGTATTTGTGGAGATTACAAAATAGGAATAAATCACAAGATATGCTCGGATTCATATCCCATACCCAATGTGAAACTTGCATTACATGAACTGGCAGGGATGTGCGTTTTTTCAAAAATAGATTTAAAAACAGCATACCACCAAATACCAATAGATGAAAACTTCAAAGAAGTAACCACGATAAATACGCCAATAGGGTTACTAAGATGGAAAAGAATGCCATATGGTATAAAAACTGCAAGCGCCATATTTCAAAGGGCCATTGAACAGGTTTTAGGAAAGGTACAAAATATGGTTTGTTACCAAGACGACATATGCATAGGAGCTACTAATGAAAAGGAATTAAAAGAAAAAACTGATTTAGTCTTGAACAGATTAAGAAATGCTGGAATGACGATAAATGAAAAAAAATGCGTAAGCAATTCTAACAAAATATCTTTTTTAGGTTATTCCATTTCAAAAGAAGGTATATCACCAGACCAAGCATTGATAGAAAAAATATTAAAAGTAGCTACACCTACAAATAAAAAAGAATTGGAGTCTTTTTTGGGATTGGTAAATTTCTACAGGCAATATTTACCAAAATACACAGACTTGACGGAACCGTTTGCAAATTTTAAGAAAAAAGAATGTAGAATTTATCTGGTCAGGCGAACAGCAGAAAGCTTTTGAAACATTAAAAGAAATAATGTCAAAGAAACCTGTAGTGAAAATTTTTGATCCAAAAAAGGACATAACACTCACTACAAATGCAAGTGAACATTCAATATCAGGAATATTATCACAAGAAGGACATCCGATAATGTATTTATCAAGAAGATTAACGAACACTGAATTCAATTACTCGAACATAGAGAAAGAAGCATTGGCTATCGTGTGGACAACTATCAGAGCCTGACAATTTTTAATTGGGAAAAATTTCTATTAAGAAGTGATCATAGACCATTAGAGTTTATATTTAATCCAAGGAAAGAATTACCCAAAGTCACGACATCAAGGATTCTATGATGGTTGATAAGATTGATGGCATTTGACTTTGATATAGAGTATGTCAAAGGAAATTCAATTCCACATGTGGACGCACTATCAAGGTTGAGGTTTTACAAGGAGTCAAAAGACAAAACGGAGGAAGAATTTGAAGATTCGTTCCTACACTTGATAGAGACTGATGTTTTGTCTTTAGACAGAATGGCTGTAGAAATGAGACATGATCCGGTGCTAAGTAGGATAGTGTCGAGAATAAGAAAAAATTTGTGGGGAAATTGTTCTAGGGCGGAAAGACCTTATAAAGAAATGAGACACAAATTAACAATAGAACATGGAGTGATATGCAATGGGTACCTGGTAGTTCCCCCCATAAACTCAAAGAAAGCCGATTATAGAAAGTGTACATGATGATATACACTGTGGAGTAGCGGCCACACAAAAAAGGATAAAACTAGAAGCTTGGTGGCCGGGTTATTCAAGAGACGTTGAAGATTATGTAAAGAGATGTATTAGGTTGGTGCAAAAATAATATCGTTTTCTTACATAGTAACATATGCTAGAAAACGATATTTTTTTTGCACCAACCTAATAAAAAATGTAAAGAAATAAGAAACTTTACACAAACCAAGTTACATTCATGGCCCAAAGTGGAGCCATGGAGTAGGGTCCATATGGATCATGCATATGTAAATGGAGTGGGACTCTTATTAATATTAGTAGACACTTTTTCAGGTTTGCCTGAAATAATAAGGGTTGCAAACAAGAAAAGTTCCACTATAAAGCAAATTCTAAGAGTCATATTCTCTAGAAATGGTGTACCAAAAACCCTGGTATCAGATAATGCACCAAAATTTTGTGAGGAAGAACTTAACGTATGGTTAGAGAAAATAGGGTGTAAACCATATAAAACTCCTCCGTACCACCCTCAATCAAATGGACTAGCAAAAAGGATGGTTCAGACCATAAAGAAGGGGCTGAAAGCATGCTCTCAGCAAAAAGAAAAAGTAGAAGTTTTTCTACCGAGGATGCTTTTAAGTTATCGGACCATACCACACGCGGGAAGACTCGAAAGCCCATCAGCTTTAATGGGGAGACAGATTAGAGCTCCGCTAACTATGTCATACTCTACAAGTGAAAAGATGTGGTATAAAAAGAGCAAGGATGCAGATCCGGAAGGAGCTGAGTTTATAATGCAAAAAGGCCATAATACAGCCATAATAAATAGAGAAAATGGCGATAGTGTGTTAGCCCATGCTGACCAAATAAGGACCCAGGGTGAAGAGGAAGAACGAAATGACAAAGAGATGTCAATTTCATCTGATAATGAGTTGGTAGAACGACCCTTACAGAAGGAAACTTCAGAAGATGAAATAATGCAGGATAAAGAGGGACAGAAGGACTCTGAAAGTTCAGATGAAGACCAGAGTATGCAAGAAAACACATGTGACTACAACCTAGACCGGGACAGATCGAGGTCTCCCAGGGAAAGAAATACGGGAGAGAGAGAAATAGAGCAGAGTGAGGAAAATGGCAGAAGAAGGAGTACAAGAGCTACGAGAGGGATAAAGCCCTTAAGGTTTAGGGAGATGTAGTAATACTAGCAAATTAGTATGCATAATTTGCATATGCAGAAGTGAACATTCTTATAAGCGGTCACTGAGAATAACTACTAGCAATACGAGTCTAGCGACTGATTAGTGCTAACCTCTACTTTACAACATACTCAATGTGATATTATTAACCACCATTATTCAGTTACTCCAACATGATGATATTTACCCCATTAACATGATTAATTGACCAGATTATCTCACCAACTATACTCTGAACTGAGACACTTAGAAGTGCTACAATTTAGTTTTGGTACTGGGTCACAAGAATGGGATATCCAGTGAGGATCAAACTAACTGCACAGTTGTAATAATTCGTGAGACCAGTTTGTGAAGCATGACATTGCAAAAAATGTAATGTTAATGGGTGTTTCATTATAAAGCAAGGATTAGCAAACTAGTTTTTATTACTAATTAGTGCATTAAATTCTTGCTGTATGTCCCACACTTGTAGACTTGTTCCAAGTAAACTAAGATTAGAAAATTCTGTTTCTTTTTCATTTGTACTATGTTAATCACACTGACAATTTTGCAAGTTAAATGATAGAAGAAAAAATAAAATAAATACCATTCAGATTTGAAGAGTCAAATTGTTAGTGACTGGTTTGAAAAACTTGCATCGAGAAAAAGTTACTACATTTATATCCCCACTTTTTTGTGCTTGTGATAGTGAGTTTGAATGGAGATCTTTATATGGGCTACAGAAAAAGAGAATGCAAATTAATAACAATTCATTATGTTATCAAGCCACTTTAACAAGAAAAATGGAAAATTCTACACATTTATATTTAAAATCAAAGTAACTGCTTTCTTTCATTTTTTTCAAATTAATTGTGATAGATGAAAAAATAAAATAAACACTATTCAGATTCATAAAGTCAAAATGTTGATGGTTAGTTTGAGAAACTTAAATTTAAAAAAATATATATTTCTACAGAATTGTAATATTAGCTGTTTCCTTATTGTTTTCTACATTTGTCATTCATTAGCCAAGCAGTCAGTGGTGCTGTTCATTGAATTTATATGATCTTTCTCTTAAAAAATATTTTTCAAGAAGTTAAGTTTCTCAAGTACAGTAGTTGTTATCACTCTTTCCAGTAATGTGGGGGGATTCCTTCCTCACCTTTTGTTTGAAGTAGTGTGGAATGTCAACATCTTGATTATGTCATTATTTTCTCTTCGAGTTACATGTGATATCCATTTTAGTTGTTGCTGCTGTTGAAAGTCCTCAAATCATGTTGTTTCTGTTATTTAATACTGTTCTTTGTTTCTGATTCTGTAGTACCAGTCCACAAAGTTCAAAGGTTATTTTTCATCAAAACCCACAGGTTTCACTTTCAAAGACATTTATAACCATTGATCCTTGAGAAAGGTGTTCTATTAAGCTGACAGTTTAGATATTTCTGAATGGGGTTGTCCCTATGCATAACAGCCATATGAAAATCTCAAGCTGACAAGGCTATTTAAGAACATGACTAGAGTTTTCAGGTTAATGTTTTGGTTTATTCTATGTTCAATTTCTTTATCTCCTATACTAATTTTTTTATAGAAGGATATTGAGAATACCATGAACTGAACATGTGAGCAATGACAAAGTTTTAAGGGTAATGGAAACAAAATGGACACTTCTAATTAGAACCAAATCATCCTATTTCTAGAGCACATATTAAAGAAAGATATTGAAAGCAAAAGGAAAACGACAAATAACCTACCTAAAGAGCTTGTATAAATAGTTGGAAGAGTTGCAAAGGATAGGAAATTGTGGAGAGGTATGATCACCTACATGTTAAAGGGACACAGCACATAGAAGAAACACTGACTAATACAATTATGACTATAATGTATACTTTTTGTCATTTATTTTTTCAGATAATCCCCATTAATATGAGTGCTCCAAAAATATGCAGTGAGAACCTTCTCTCCTCTTTAAGAGGCACCATTCAATCTCAGAATTATATGTATGTAAAATGTCAGGCTAAGCGTGGAACAGAAGTAGCTGAAGGATATGGTATGTGTTCATTTATTATTTTATGCATATTTAGTATTACTTAGTTTTAGTATTTTCATATGGGTACTATATCATTTATCCAGTTTCCATGAATAAATGACAATATTTTATTTTTTTCAACTAGCTACTTTTTAATCTGGTAGCCTTTGTAACAGCTCTCTGTTCACCAACTCTGTAGCAATGACCATGGTGTTGTTAAAAAAAAGTAACAACTTATTGATAATAAAACTATTTAATCACCTAACAATTTAATCATTTTTCATAAAATTAAAAAGAAAACTTGCAGGATAATTTACTCTACTACCTCAGTTTCACAATAAGTGACCAGATTTACACTACCGCATACAATGCCTAAGTGATGTTATAGTAAAAAATATAAACAACTTTTCTATTTATCAATTTTTTTTTCTCAACATAAATTAATTTTTGGATATTGTAAACAAATATCAGTTGCTTATTAATCAGTTTTATAAATATGACATGTATCACCACTGAAAAAGTTTGCTAAGATAAAAATTGGATATAAAATATATAAAAAATAATGTATTCAACTTCTTTTTCTAATCATTGTGCTGTCTCATATATAGTTCCTCATAAGCAATGTAATCAAGGGGAGATAACTACCCCCCTGTGTAGAACTCTTCCCACTTATAGAGCATCTCATTTGCATATCACTACATCTCCTGGGACCTTAGAGGCTTTATGACCTTGGTAGCTCTGCTACTTTTACAAATCACTCCAGGAGGTGTACTGCTTGTCTCATAATGATTGCCTAGATTCCTCTTTATGGGAGATCTTGATCTTACTGGATTTTCTTCATTTGAATCATCTTCCATTCCTCATTATCACTAGACACACTCATTCTCTATTTCCCTTCACTCCCCAGTTCTTAGTGATAATTCTGATCCCTCTCTTCTGCAAGAGGTTCTTCCTCCATTTCAATATCTTCTGGCTTTCTTCACAATCTAAACTGATCTTCATGAGCTAAGATACCCTGTCCATTTTTTGTTAATACATCATATTATATCCATTTTCCACTACAAATTGTGCTTTCTCAGGATTCAAACCCTTAGTTCTTTTGTACCACACATTCTCATTCATTGAAAAGGACATGGTTATTGGGCTTCTAATTTGCCTCCTACATCAATGCTGAGGGTCTTTGTGTTCTGCCTGCATGCAGGATGGTCCAGTAACTTAAAAACAACCTTAGTATATTACTTTCTAAGCTGCAATTTTCTAGAGAGAATGCTTTCAGTCCCACTTTTATCATCGGGTCATCCTCTCTGCAATTCCATTTGAGTGAGAATTGTATGGTGGATGTTTTGTATGGCCTACATCCAATTCATGTTAACCACGTACATAAGCTTTCTTCAGCAAACTGTGGTGTATTATCCGATATTAATGTCTTGGGTACTTTGTTCCTCAAAAATACTACTCTTAACACCTGTTTTACAGTATTTGCTTTTCTGTCTGGAACTTTAACCACTTCAGGCCGACCTGAATATGAATCCACTAGTATGAGGAATAGGCTTACATCTTTAATTTATACATGATCCATGTCTACTTTTATCCATAGCTCTTTCTCTTTTGACCATGAATGAATCTTAGTTTGCCTAAAGTTTTTTTTTTTATCTTTGCACGCTTAGGACGTTTTCTGACATAATCTTCCACCTCTCACATATACCCTGGCCAACAAGTTTGTAGTTTCAACCTCATTTGTGTGTTCAGTACACAATCATGTATATTGTCATGTAGTGCTTTAATAACATCTTTTCTTAATGACATCGGCGGTACAATATGATCTCCACTATATATAATTCCTCTTTCAATTGTCAATCTGTGCCTTGCTTCCTTAAAAGGCCTTTCTGCCATAAAGCAATTGCTCCATATATTCTTCCATATTATATCAAGCACTCTTTTTAATACAAGATCCTGTTTTGTTTCAAACTTGAGTCGCCTGAAGGATAACAGATCTGTTTCTACCCAATGTAAAATCTTGTCTTCACAACTGTCCTTTGTTTCAACATTCTGGATATTAAAATCCAATCTTGACAATGTGGCTACATGTAGAATAGCATTTCCTTTACTATATATACATAATGTGGAAATCAAATGCCATAAGCTTAATCACCCACCTCTAAATTCTGGACAAAATGATTTTAAGCAACTCTTTCCTCAGGTTTAAAATGAACTCTAAGGGCTTGTGGTCCAACTTTAGTAAAAGTTTCTTGCCCAATAGCAAATTGCATGCCTTTTCAGTACTTCAGACAATTGCCAGTGCTGCTTCTTCAATGTTAGAAGAACTCATTTCTGCTGCTGTCAACTTTCTTGACAAATACATAATTGGATGTCCTTCTTGTGATAATATCACTGCTATGGCACTTTCACTAGCTTCAGTAGTTAGTGTGAGTTCTTTCATCAGGTCAAATACCTTAACTAGTGGCTTGTTTTTAAGTGCTTCCTTTAGCTTTTTGAATGCCATCTCCTGTCTTTCAGTTCACTGAAATTCATTATTCTTCTATAATGGTGTTTGGTCAACCAATAAGCTAAAGGGCTCAGGGAATATCCATGGCTGTCAATATCAGATTTCTTCCATCAACTGTTGGTTGCAGTGACTTCTACAATTGTCAAAAAGTCCAGTCGAATACTTACATTGTGACTGACCTCAAATGACCAGAAATTGACTAGAAGAGTTGGTATACCATGGCTAATGGCAGCTTTAATTTAATGAGAGAGATGACAACACTTTTCAACTTTAACGACTCATTTATACAAGATAATGTTAGAAAAAAATACAAGCTTCAAAAACTGTGGGAGTGATGGATGATTATACCTTTGGATGTCATTACAGAGATTTTTTTTACAGCCTTGCAACCCACTGATACTAGAAATAAATCCATTATTCCATTTGCTTCTCTATTTTTGCTGTGACTCAATTTCATGACTCTCACCAAGGCCGCAAAACATCTCATCCCCATCTCCAGAATCTCCAGATCCTCTAACGAAGTTAGATATCCAATTGGTGACATCATGTTGTTGTGTTATGTATAGTTCCTCACAAGTAATAATGTAGTCAAGGGAAGATAACTACCTCCCAAACGTCAAACTCTTCCCACTTATATAGCCTCTCATTTGCATATCACCACACATTGTATAATGTGTTAACTATTTCTGCTGGCACTCATCAAATCTAATACATCACCTTTGCATTTTCAGAATAAAACAAAAAGTAATATATAAAAGTAATTCAATAAAGGTTTAAATAGTGACTAATCCAATCAATTTTATATGCTTTTCATAAAAAATAACTTGATCTTTTGTCACAGCCACTGTTGGCCGCCCCCAAACAGGAACTTTGGCCTTGACCTTTTCATCGTGTTCCCTACACACTATGTAATTTAAATGCATTTCATTTTAGAACTGATCTAATGAATTTTTAGTTCCTTTTGTATTATGAACCTAGTTGTAATACTCTTCGTGACCATTCTTACACCTTTATTTTTTGTAGCAAATCTCAGTTTATTTTTCCTTGAGATTTTTAATATTTTGCAAGACCTGTCATTGTTGTTGGTCTCGCTTAATATAACCGACTGACTTCTTGTCAAATTCAAGGTTGCGGATAGGAGAAGAACAAACACATTTCTTTTTTTTGGTCTGTCAATTGGATGGGCTTTTTATTTCAATATTGCTTCTTGTGCATTTCTACTCCTGGCATTCTGTCCCTGCTTGCTACCTGCATGACAGCCTGACTCTTAATAACCTGTCCTGTATACTATTGGAAGTTTTAACATCAAACTCAACCAGCTGAGATGCAATGCCAGCGTCAGACAATGGATCTGGCCAACACCGTTACAATGCCAGCTTCCCATTCCTGCCTGACACATCCAGCCCGACCATTGATATGACTGGAACACTGTATCTCAACTTCCAACCGTTGACATGACTGGAACAACCACACCTTAACTTCTCTTAATCAGCACAACCACCCATCTAACCCACAGTGACTCAGGTTTGCATTGTAAATAAACTTAGTATTAAATATCCTCATTCTTTTGTTCACCAGTAAGACTTTACATCTTCAATTCAAAAATGTTAGTTGGCCTCTTGTGACTTCATACTGATTCGGGCCATTTCACATTGCACTCCCTCCAGGGGGTCCACTACACATATTTTTGGGAAGAAATATTCTACTTTATTATTTATGTTTTCAGTTATTAATTCAATGCAACATTTTCAGTGTCTATTCTGTTTGAAAATAAACAATATAAAATCATCTATGGTTAAATACTTCCTGCAACATAAAAAATCTAAGTTATCAAAAGTTTAATTTTATTTATACTTATTGAAAGTATTTACCTTGGGGCCTCCAGTATCTGTTCCACTTTTTAAAACTGTCTAAAAGTTCTCTTTCAGGTCCACCGTCAGCTCCATTGTCACGTTCTCCTTAATCTCGTCTAAAATCTCTACCTTCTCAATGGTAATTTTAGGACAAAATACCAGTAATTGAAGGGAAACAGATCTGGACTGTGACAGAGCTTGGTAATGTTTATGTTTTGCCAGACAGATGAAAAATTAGACCGATAAAAAACAGAAAAAATAGATTTCTTTGTGAACAAAATGATAGATCACTGTTGTCAATTACTAAATTTTCCTGTTCATGAGATGGACAGGCAGCCATTTTGCAAGAAAATAGGGAAATAAACTGAGATTTGAAAATGTATGGTTGAATGAATGATTTTTCCTAGAATCCCTAATCAATGCCAAATTAGTTCATCATCTCTCATTACAGGGCCTTTTTTCAGACAAGTAATATGGCTTTCATTTCTCTAGGTTAAATGCTGATGTACTGATGGTAACTGCAGATAGAATCTATAATGCTCTAGATAAAAACAGTGAAGCCCGGGCTGTAGCTTTGGACATCTTGAAAGCTTTTGACAGAGCTTGGCATAGAGGTCTTCTTCACAAGCTAGAAAGTTATCGTGTCTCAAGACACATTTTTGAATTGATCCAGTCCTTCCTATCAAATCGTGAAAGGAAAGTTATCCAACACAGCCACTTGTCTAGATCCTTTCGTACTAGGACAGGTGTCTCACTGGGCTACATCCTTGGTCCTAAAAAAACCAAAAAACCTAGGTAATATTAACTGATTGCCGGAATCCATTTAATGTAGACATTATGAAGCCACGCCAAGAGTAGCAATAAGAAATTTTCTAATCAATGGCATGAGAAACTGGGATAAACAAAAAATTTGGGAAACATTTGGAAAATGACAAATTAGAGATTTTTGCTAATAAATTAAACTAACCCCAGGTCAGCTAGAATGGAATACCTTAATATAAGAAAGCTAGTTCGGGCCTTCGTAATAGTCAGGGCATGGTATGGCAGCTTTTATTTTAATTTGATTTTTGGCAAATATTTTTAGTTTTTAATAAAAAGACTGTTATGTTAATTGTTGCAGCATACCTACAGACAATAATGGGTATGCCTCCAAAAAGTACAGTAGTAAATACTGTACGTGGTCTTCAGTTGAAGATTCATTATAGAATTCACTTCTAGCAGTTGACTATTTCTTCTATGCGCTTGCTGGTGAATCTTATATGTGTTGTTTGTGTCCTAAGTATTATCGTTCATTACCAACTTTCATTTGATTATTCTATTCAATAACCTTCTCTAGATTACAACATTAATGGTTTATCTTTAAGGGATCTCCTCTGTTACTGAAACTCGGCATCTCTGTGTTTGACCATTGCATATAAAGGACAATTCTCATGATAGACATTTTACTTGTGGTCATAGATTACCAGAATTGTAATTTGTTTCAGAGTCCAAAATTCAATAACAGTAAAAGACATTCTGATTTTTGATTTTCATAAATTAATTGCTTCAATTCTTTTTTATCTCATTTTTGTCTGGATTGCAAAAAAATATTAAGAGCAATGAAAATGTTCAAATTTTTTCAAAACAATATATATAAGCAATAATTTCAAATCACTATAAAAAAAAAAGGAACATGTTTAGTTTCAAAATTTTTTGGACGTCTTGCATGATTTTTTATGCCAAGTTTTTCTTTCATTTTTTTATTCCTTTATTTGTATGTGACGTGTCCTTAATGGTGTAAGAACTCCTATCGTCTATAGCTTTAAATAATGTGTGACAATGTGGCCTAGTGAAAGAAAGTTAAACGAAAAACATATAAGTTGGGAACGGTCTAAAACAGTTAAAGGATATTATGATAAAGATACCAAGAAAAACAGTAAAAATGTTTCTATCTTGTTCAAAAAGAAAGAAAAATTCTATTTTCTTCTTTCTTCCTGGAAACAAGGACAACTAATAAAAAGCAAATCATGATATTTCTTTTTGTGACAAACACCTGGATGAACCGAACACGGTTAAAGAAACATGAATTATGCATCTGCCCAGTGCCAAAAGAGGCTATAGAAATAAAAATGAATTTTAAAGATTTCTCCAACCAGTAAATATAGCAAATGTGAGATTGTTGACAATCCTAAAGAGGTAGAAAGGAAAGGTGAGCGATTTGAAGATTCTCCAAACAATAAAGATCACAGATGTGAATTGTTGACAATTGAAAAAAAATATACGATGGATGACTGTTGAGGTGAGACTTAGAGGGGTAAGTGGAAGGAGGAGTTAACTCTACCCAGTCTGGTGATGGTGTAAGCAACAGTTCAATGGAAGTGGCAGATATAAGGAAGCCTGAAGGAATGGTCTCAGGGGAAAGATAGAATTGTCTCCCTTGACCAAAGCAATGGTGAGAGATATGGCTCTGAGGAAGTGAAAGCAAATCCTGTGCCCACACCCTGGTGAGATGAGGTAATTCCCAAATTTGAAAATCATAATACCTTGCAAGAAAATGCTAAACAAAGAGGCCTTGTTATAATTGTATGAATTAATTAAGACACTTGGGGAAAACACCGAAAACCCCACCCTACTCCAGCTTGAAGTTAGGGTTCACAAAAGCAAGATGTTTGGGGCATTTTAACAGAACAGTGAGAGACAGCCAGAATGGTTGGACATTGTAGAGTTGATGTTTGTGGTAGGGAGGTTGTGGATTGAACAACCAACAGCTGCTGACCAAGTTTAGACTGTAGCACTGAGGTTATGGGTTATAATGTTTGTCTTTTTACTATCCCTTCCATTCCTTATTCTACCATCCATTTACTATCATTAGGTAAGATACAGGCTCTTCTTGTCTTGTTTTTAATATATCCTATGAGCATCAAATTCTCCAAACATTCTTTCTTCATTCATTTCTACTATTCACTTACAAAAAACTCATTAAATAGGTTACTCTCAGTTTCCATTTGCCCCTCTTGCCTTGTCCTGTTAATGTCATATTCTCCAAGCCATCTTTCCTCACTATTTCAAATTTCTGATTTCAAGTTCAAGTGTCCTTTTTGACACCATTTCCTTTAAAATTTTCTCCTTGCTCACATGTCCTGTCCAAGGTATACTCAGTATCCTTCTCTTAAACCACATCAATTTCTGTACTTACTTGATTCAAACATCTCTGATTTGAAGCTTGCATCTGAGGCTGCCCTTTTTGCTAACAACCAGACATTCTATCTTCTTACAACTGATGATTCATCCTTTATTAATTTAATGTTTTCCTTTACTAGTTTGTCTAAGAGTTTCTGCAGTTTTCTTTGTGTCTCTCATTAACACAGTGTCATCTACATATGTTATTAAGATTGTGTCTGCTACAAATAAATCTTGGGAAGACTTATAGTTTTCTTAGGATCACCACACTATATAAGTTGAATACGTTTGAGAAAACACATCTTTATCTTATACCTCTTTCTCTTTTGTATTTTTGCTCAATTTGTTTGTCAGTTTGTTCCAATTAAATATTTTGCATTATTCTAATATGTTTACCAAATAATTCAATTTTCTCAAATAGTTCTTTCTATCATACCTTATCAAATGCATTTATATAGTCTTTCTGACGTCATCAATTCCCAACTCAGCATCTATCACAGCTATTTGCTGCTCTTTTAATGATAACTTTGATAGGTTCATGAAACTCAAATTGGCAACTGATACTGAAAATGACCTCTAGTCTTTTGTCAACTGGGGCAAGAAATAATTTTTTAATTTTAACACATCCAAGACTAAATTGTTCTTTTAATCATCTTAGAGAATCTTTTTTGCTTTCCATCAGTATGGCTGATGCTAACCTTCAGGAGAGTAACTCATTGAGCTTACTCAGTTTAATGTTTTCCACTGATATGATATGGCCAACTGCTAAATCTGCTGCTAAGAAAATTTGTCCACTGTGTTATCGTAAACAATTTCTTTGCCAGAATTGATCTTGAAAATTTATAAGTCAATCATTCATCTGTGCATTGAGTATTGTTGTCTCATCTGGTCTGGTACTTCTGCTCTATATTTACAAATTTTTGACAAAATCCAATGAAGAATTTGCAATATTGCCAGTCCTGACATGACATCTCAGATTCAGCCATTTTCCCACCATAGTAATGTAGCTTTCCTGTTCCTTTTGTATAAATATTTTCATGGCAATTGTTCTGATGAGCATTCCCCTTTAGTACTTTGATTTCATAAATCTAAGTCAAGTTGTAATTGTTTCTTTTTCACGCTTCTCTCCTATGGAACTTACTTCTGGCTACTTGCTTTCTGTAAACCGTGACCTTAGAAATTTAAATGTAGCATCAATTGTCATAATGTATCTTTTTGAACACTGTTCTTTTATTGTTTATATTTCTGAGATGAGGTATTATGTACATTATTTACATTATTCGGACTATTTTCCTCATCTTTGTTGCCATATTTATCACAACGTTTCGGCCATTGTACGCTCTGGCCTTCTTCAGGTTGGAAAAAAAAAAATAGGCCACAAAAATCTCCTGAGCCGACCAAGCATAGAAATAAATACAATATGGGAACCAGTAATAAGGAGTGCCAGAGAAAAGCAATGATAACAACAAAGTTGCAGTATGAGCTGTGGTAAAAACATGTAATGATAACAGCAAAATTGCAATATGAGCACTGGTAAAAATGGTTGCTGAAGAAATTAGGTTTATAATACCCAGAAATTCATACCCAGATGTCCTCAAGGACACATGGCACAGTGGATAAAGGCAATGGTTAGATCCAGTGACAGGACCCAAAGAGTGTGAGTTCAATACCCGGTTAAGGCAGTGGAGAACTTTCAGAGGGAATTTAGCAGGAGATGACTGATAACTGAAATCCATCAAACATAGTACGTGGAACTAGAACAGTCTACCCCACTGAGCGAAATAAAGGGTTCAGTTTGAAACCACCTGAAGAAGGCCAGAGCATACAACGGCCGAAACGTTGTGATAAATATGGCGACAAAGATGAGGACAATAGTCTGAATAATGTAAATAATGTTCTTTTATTATCCTTTCTCAATAACCTTTTCTCATTTTCTTTCACTCACAGTAACCCCTTACATCTTATTAGCGGCTTCATCTCCCTGATTGAGGTGAAATGATTTAAAAAAAAAAGTTTATGAAACATAGCATTTGTATTACTTACTCTGATAGAATTCTGTTCATAAAGATCACGTTGCTTTTCAAATGTCTTTAATGAAGACACTATTCTTGCCCTATTTCTAGTCAAATTTTGTTATGTGCTCTGTTCAACAGATTCTTGAGGGTAAGCTTAATTATGTGTATTAATAAGCTAACATCCATTTGCTTCTTTAGCAGCACTGGATATGGTAAGGTCATCTGACATGTTACCATTGTCATATAATTAATTTATTATTTCCATAAACTTCTTAATCACCAAATCATCTAAGGTTGATAGTATCCCTATTACAATCCCATCAGGTCCTGCTTATTTTATCCTGTTCATTTTAGTCAATACCGATCTTAAGCTCAGATTTTAATATTTCACATTCTTCCATCTTCCATCAAAGTATTTTTCTTTCTCTATTATAAGCATCACTTAATCAATCTTAACCTGTTCAAATCTAGGATTAGCTGTTATCTTCCCTACATATCTGCATAAACTGTACCTGTTACTCTGCAACTCTCTATCTCGAGTGACACCCAGTCCTCATACAGTGAAAAAAAAAAAATCTCATTTTAGATTTTATGCATCTGTGGAAAAGAGATGAGTGAAAAAAAAAAAAAAAAAAAAAGTGAAAACTTACCAATGATGGAAGCAGAAAAGCTAGGAAAGTGGAAGTAATACTTATAAAGGGAAGTGCCAATACATTATAGGTGAGCGGTGGTTGTATAAAAGCTGGAAAGAATGATGGGCAGGAAGATTTTGCTTTTCCTTCACAAACTGTGTTGGCAAGTGAAGGACAGTGAAGAGTGATGTCATCGGTGTTTGACTAGAGAAAGTGGAAAGGAAGAGAAAGTGTTTTATTTTTCTTTCTGTTGATTCTGCATACTTGGGAGGCAACAAGCTATTTTGGCATTTCACCAGGCAAGGAGAGAGAAAGAGAACGCATGTGGCCAGTGACACAATTTGAATTGCGAAATGTTTAGCAAAGCAGTCAACAGGAGAGAGGTTGCATACAAGGGCTCTAGCACCGACATTATTGGTAGAAGAAATGCTTCTTTTGGAGTACATTGTCAACAGTATTGACATCGTCATCAGTATGAACACGATTGATCAGCTGGGACGAGATGGTAAAGAGATGAGAGAAAAAAAACAAAAAAGTGAAAACTTATCAATGGTGGAAGCGGAAAAGCTAGGAAAGTGGAAATAACACATATAGACAAGTGCCAATCTATTATGGGTGAGAGGTGGTTGTATAAAAGCCAGAAAGAATGATGTGCAGGAAGATTTTACTTTTCCTTTGCAAACGGTGTCAGTCAGTGAAGGACAGTAGAGAGGAAAGTATAAAAGAAGAAAGGGAGAGGATGTGTTTTGTTTTCTCTATCATTTCTGCATATCTGCAAGACAACAGCATCTGGCCAAGGAGCATGTCTCTTGTCCTGTTATTTCTTTTTTTTTTTTTTCTTTCATGCATGTCTGCTATATCAATGTAACTTAATTGTTCTGCTTGCAGTGTTTTGTTTTTTTTGGGGGGGGTCGCCATTTATCTTTTGACTGTTTGCATTTGTCCCTTTGTGCTTGTATTTAATACATCCCATTCTGCATTCCATTGTTTGCTATCTCTTTTTCATTATTTCAAGATTAAATTGTCCTTATTGATTATTTTGGAGAATTACTGGCTTTAATTTATATTGTTGTGTCAGTTGCAATAATATATGTATTCAGACAAAAAATTACTTGTTTTGCCTTTTAAATTTTTCCTTTTTAACTGGGCTGATTAATGACATCATTATTTTCAAATAGTCATAACCATTAACAAAATTGTTTTTATGATATATTTTTTTAAAGAAAAACTTAAAAGTCTTTCAACAAACCTGGTAATTTAAATTTTTCATCAGTTTTTTTCTACTAAAGGAATTTGACATTATTACTTTCATGATATCCTGATGAATGCAGATTCTCGATTAATATACCTTAAGATTGTGGTTCATTTATTTTTTCTAAATATTTCACTCATGAATCAGTATATTGTCTTAATAAAGTTGTGAAATAGCATTATTTTTTTACATTAATTTAAAATTTGTATTTAAAAGTAAATACTTGAAAGATTATCACTATTCATTTTTTTACTTTATTTCAATTTATTTATTTGAAATTTTCAGATGCTGTGAGACTTTATGTATATTTTCTTTTGTTTTTTTGCTATGTTAGGAACAACAGAATTAGTGACAAGCACATCTGGCCATAGCACTGATGGTTTGTATATGAATAATGCACGTTTTAGCCAAATGCGAGTTTTCTCTAAACACAATACCTTCTCACCTCTTCTCACTGACTTCACATCAGTCCGCGCTTTGTCATTTAGCTATTGGTACACCACAAATACACTGCCAGTTACTCATACAAAAGTGATCACAATTCTCAATCATATACAAACTAAGAAGAAAACTACAAAAATTCAAAAACCTAACATGTAAACGACAATGCAACAGCTTCCAAAATGATTCAGTTTACAAACAGACGTATGCTAATATAATCAAAATCAAATACAAAAGCTTAGAATAAGTCAATAACTCAAAATTGAACACCTTTAGAAAATATATACAGGTGTACTGTGACACAGTATTGTTGGACCAGGGGTCAATCCCTAGTCACAGTACAAAGCTGTGATACTTCTTTCCCTCCCCTCCCCCAGCATTTTGTGGTTGACTCTTAGTTGCTGCCACCAACATGTGACCTGGTCGATCAGCGATCATCACTTGCCGGCGGGGTCCTTTGGTCAGGGTACCAAATGGGATGGTTGGTCGATTCTAATGGCTTCACACCAGATGCAACCAGTTCAACATCAGCTCCGTCATTCTCATTTTGCTTCCAATGACTGGTTACCAAGGTAATTATCTTGACCTCAGTGTTTGATTTGATCTTAGGTAGATGAGGTCAATCAGGTATTGGGGCTGTAGTGTAAAACTAGAGGTGACATTGCACAAGCGGAGAAAAATAAATAAATGAAAACCAAAAAGATTCGGGTATGTTGAAAGAAAGCAAATGAACTTTACCAGTCTGTTCTATACAGGAGTATGTGTTTTTCCCAATCTGTTTCTTTGGAGAGTGACATTTTATACTTCTAGGCAAGTTCTTGTTTTCTAAGTCAACTGTTTTAGTTTTTAAGTGTTGGCGTTGGCTTAGCTTCGTTCGTCAGTATAACTTGCTGTTTTGTAGAAAGGCGAGGTCAAAGGTAGGACTCATGAAATCTCTCTGTCAGCTCTGCGAGGCAACTCTCTGGTTCCTGCTAGCGAACTTCTGAAACTCCAACTGCAACTTAACTCGACTGGCAAATTGCGCAAGGGCACTCGCTTATATAGACATTGACCAAAAACTGGTGCAGGGTTAGACACAGCCTGGGGTTTCTGGTAATTCCCTGATTTCTGACAAGGGACCCCCTTGTTGTCTGACTAGGAAAACTGATTACTTCGCATTTTGGAAAATTAATTACTTTCCATTTTTGGAGGGATCCCTTTGTCAGTGAGGAGAGGTGACAGGAGAGCTATCCTCCTAAACTCCGTCTCTCTCACCTTGGTGCCTCATACCAACTCCTTTCAGTAGGCGCTAGTAATTTCCCTGTCTTTCTTACCAATTTACCTCCGCCTATCACCATTACTACCACCAAATCAATGGCCTCTTGGTTGTGCAGGTGTGGCTAATCCTGCTTCATTAATTAACTTTTTGACACCCTCCCATTCAGGATTTCTCAGTTCAGAATTATCAACTGGAATTTTGTTTATGAAATTCCCTTTTACATCTTACAAATAACAGATGGCCTTGCTGCTTGGCCAACTCCTAAAATCTTCAACGCTTCCAGTTATTTTGTGTTTTCTTAACCAGTACTTTTAAAATCATCATTAATCAATTGCCAAAGCTCACCACATGACCTTTTTGTGAATTTACCGTTTGCACAAATCTTCAGTTTGTTGAGAAATGTAAAAATAAAATCTTTTTATATTGAACGCCATATCTTTCGGAATATCTTCTTATGCCAAATTCTTACAATGAACACATGACTTTGTCAGTTGGTCGGCTCCTAAAATCTTTACAATCTCGAATGATATCTTCAACACTTCTAGTTCTTGTGTTTTCTGAACTAGTACTTTTACAATCATCATTAATTAATTGTCAAATCTCGCCACATTGTCTTTCTGGGAATTTATCGTTGACACAGATCCTTGGTTTCTTGGGAAAAGAAAAAATAAAATCTTTTTCTATCGAATAGTATATTGTTCGAGATATCTATTTTTTTAACCCTTCTTTTCTGTTCTCAGTATTTTCTTGTTTAATTTCTATGACTAATTAGTTAATCAGTTACCATAGCTAAATAGTGTCACAGTACATCTAAGACTCTTGACAATCAGAGATTGGCAGCTGACCTCTCTTTTACGATCTGACACTAAACTATCCCCAGTCATGATGAACAGATGTCTCCTTCAGGAGGCATCATCTCTTGAGATAATATTGGCTCTCAAGCTCACAACTGACCTCAAGTGGATCTCTTATATATGTATGATCCATTGGTAAACATATAGATAAAATAATCAGCTCTCTGTACATTCCATTAAGTACCTGACTCCTCATGCTATCTGCTACCTTTATAAGACTCAGATCAGGCAGAAATTGGAATACTGCTGCCATATTTAGGCAGGAGCTGCTCAGTCCACACATTCCTTTGTTCCACTAGGTCTAACCTTCACGTCTAAGACTCACCATACCACTAACATAGTAGCAAATCATGCACATTCTCTCTGTATTCCATCAGTGATAAGTAAGTTCCACTCAAACAGCTTCTTCCCAATTACCACTGTTTTGTGGAACAGTCTCCCAAGAGTTGTTTCCCCTGATCACTACAATCTTAACCTGTCCAAGTCTACAACTAACTTCCTCTCCTATCCATATAAACAACCTCTTAATGTAACCCTCTAACTAGAGTGGCCCTCGGGCCTTGTACAGAGTGAACCTTACTTTAAATAAAATTTTGCTCTGGAATATACATATGTTTCCAGGGATCTGTGGCCAGAGTTTCTGTTGACCAAAGTTTGAGGATTCATTATATCAGAATCACTAAACACATTTGTCAAAAGTTGAGGTGTGTCAGTAATCATGTAAAAGACTTGTAACATCTTAATTCTTTTATGATAATCTCTCCCATTCAGAAGATAAATTTTAGAAAATTCCAATAGAATATTAAGAGTCAAATTGCCCTTAAACAGCAAAAATCATATTAAACATTTTTTCTTAAATAATCTTATCTGCCATCATTCAGTGAGACCTTCATTATATTTGGGAAACTGTCAGTTTTGAAAGAAGTTACATTTAAGGTTATAATGGGGGGTGTTCTATTTACAATGTAAATATAATACTAAACTGGACCCATACTTTTTGCACATTATATAAAATTAGAGCATTGACATTTTTTCAGTTATTTCCTTTGTGACACATATATTCTGTTATTTTTTAATTAATATATGTTATATTCATATTTCTCCATGAAGTAAATCAAAATTCTTTACAAAATTAAGTAAATATGCAATGAGTTCCATCTACCTTTTCATTTTTTTTAACATATCTAGTTAGTTCTTGTTTCTATCTGGTACAAAACTGGTTAATTCTTTTCTTAATATTCTACATTATAGTTACATTGTGAATAAACCCTCTCCCTCAATAACTATGATGCTAATCTCTATCCTTAATTCTGAATCATCAGTTTAATTTTGGCAAATATATTAAGAGAGCAACTATTAAAATGTATCAGAATCCTTAAGAAACAAACTAATCAGTGTTGCCAAGTTAGATATTGTTTTATGACGTGATATACCATAGAAAAAGATAAAACATTAAAACGAAATTTTAGTATGATAGAAAGAAGTTGTAAACTAAGAAAAAAAATCATTAAGATGTCAGAGATTGGATGCCTACTTTTTAGTTTACTGGCTCATCATATTCTGTGACATCATATACAAATCATATAAACAATAATATCGTATACACATCATATAAGCAATATCATATACACTTCATTTAATTGACAATATTATATACACAATGATATAAACAATATATCATGTAGTTATTTAATATAAATGATGATATCATATACATATCTAATATAAATGATGATACCGTATATACCTAATATAAAGAATGATATCATAGATGTATCATATGCATAATGATATGACTGATCATATCATATACACATCTAATATAAATGATGATATCCTCAGCACATCCTATTCACTTTGCCAAAGTCTGAAACATCTGGAAACTTGCTACCCATGTTGGATTACCGCCCCTGATGATAATTACAGGCTGTGAAAAAAATTAATTCTTTTTTTAAATTTTAAGAAATCTTTCTTCCATGAGATTTGTTGTTTATTGTAAAAATTTAAATTTTTTACTGAATTAAAATTGTTTTCATTTTACATTTACAATGTGATAATATTGTCAATGTGTCAATTATTAAATCTGCTTTTTAACACCCTCTCAAATACACTGCCTGTAAATATCACTTTGCTTATTTATCCTATTTTTGCTTATATACTGCTAGTGTGATCCTATATATAAACCTTTATTTATCATGTTAAATGCCAAGACCTGCTATATTGTGGAATAGATTTTTTATTACTTTTGCCAACACTATTATCATTTCATAAAAAGAAATGTTTAAAAATATACACAAATAACTTTTTTCATCATAAAAGTATGGTCTGTTTATCATAATATATTTTTGTATTTGTCTTCCACAATGACGTACTATTAATCATAAAAAGGACACAAATAATGTAATGGCTCATTGTAAAAAGTAAAAATGGCTTTTTTTATAACTTTACTCATTCCATTAAGTGAGTGGATGGTTACTGGGAGACTGTAGATGACTTCTGGTGGACCATGTCGCTTCATTCATATCTCTCCTTTGCAGCTCTCTGTTCTCTCTGTTGTTTGCTTTATTTCCTGTCTCAAAGTATAGTGCTCTGAAAAATGAAAATAAATAGATGATGTATTTGCACCACTTCAACTTTTGCTTCTTTATCATTGTGAATTCATCATGAGACCCAGTTGTTTTATTTCAAAATATAAGCCCTTAATAAAGACCTAAGTAATTTTTAAAAATTCATTTTTGTTCTCCAGATAAAAATCCATGTCTTGTATTTCATTTGTTTGTTTTTGTTTTTTATTGCTTGAAAAGATCTCATCTGCATTGGCAAAAAGTGTTTAATTAAAATATCAATATTACAACAATTTAATGATTATGACACTATTTTGTCAGCAATATCCATAAGTTTCCTCACAATTGTTATTCCTATGATTTTTAATGCAGAAACTCTGAATTAATTTTTTCTACTTGTAAAGAAAATAGTATGCAGCAAATAACTCTTTTAAAATTTTTATATGCGAATGGTAATGATAATATTAGCTGCTTCCCTAGAAGGAAGCATTTGGCATTCATTGAATAAGCAATGAGTACAAATGTCAGTTGAAATTTATAAAATATTTCTCTTAAAACAATTTTTTCAGAAAATAGGTTTCTCAAGTCCAATAGTTATTATTGCTCCTTCCAGTATTGATGGGTGGGGGGTCCATAACCTTTTATTTGAAATAGTGTACAACATCAACATCTTGATTATATCATTATTTTCTCTTCGAGTTACGCATACATTTTAGTCAGTGCTGCAGTTGGTAGTCCGCAAGTGATGTGGTTTCTGTTATTTGATACAGTTCTTTGTTTCTGATTGTGTATCATCAGAGTTCACAATGTTCAAAGAAAGATTGTTTTGCCAAGACCCTCAGGTTTCACTCACTCAAAGTCACTTTTGACCATTGATCTTCGAAAGTAGGTAGCAGTTTAGATATTTCCGACTGAGTTTGGCACCATGCATGACATCCATTTGAAAGTCGCAATCTTGAGGCTATTTAAGAACATGACTTGAGTTTTCAGGTTGTTGTTCTTGGTTTTGTAGCAATTTGCAGTGTTGGGCAAAACTACTCCTAGCACAACTTGTGTTTAATTTCCTTATAATAATTTTTTTTTATAACTGATTGATATGCTGAGGTATTTGAAGTGTTTACCACTTACTAAGAACAATTATAAATTTAGTAGCTAAAATAGATCAAACTGAGCAGAATTTGTTTCTAACAAAATTTTTAAAAAATGGAAAATTAAATTATAAGTTTTTCTATTTATTTTTGTGTTCAATATAAGTGTGACTGTTTTTTCTACCAGACATGTAAAAACCTTATGTGGAAATTCTCAGCTTTCAGGTTCTAATCATCTACCCATCATTAATATGCCTATATATTTATATATCAACATGATCAATTATCAATATGATATAAATATATATATATATCATATTGATCATGTTGATTTTCTGCAACAGGTTAGTTGGTGGGGAGGAGTCATTATGAACAATTAAACTGGATATATTGAATTTAGTAAAGTATGTAATTAATTTTATTTTTTATTAGGATCTTTGGTGGATATATTAGTATTTATTAGATTTTTTAGGACATTTTTGTCTTATTTATAATTAGAAGGTACATGATTGCGATGTAAAAGATTAATATTTTTATGGTTAATTGAAGACATATTATATTCAATTTGCTTTATATTAAAATTTCTAATAGAACATTTTATTTGTTCATAATATAATTTGGGAAGTTATTAAGAAATTTTTTTATATTTTTTAGTTCACTGTAGAAAATCTGTTTTGTGAATGAATTAATTTTTGCATGGTTTATTAGGTTTTTTATAATTGCTATTTTATAGTAATTTGGACATTCACTCTTATAGTTAAGAATGCATAAATTTATGGTAGTAGGTTTTTTTATATGGGGAGATAGTGAATTTATTATTAGTGTTTATCAATATATCTAGAAAAGGAATTTATTACTATTATTAAGTTTGTATGTAAATTTAAGGATAGAATTATTTTGGAATTGTTTTTGGAGTTGATATATTTCATCCATATTCTTGACTATTATAAGGATATCATCAAGATAACTTAGGTAGATGGATGTTTTTTTTAAATTTATTAGATATATTATTTTTAAAACTAGACATATAGAAATTACTAAAAGTTGGACTCAGAACTGAACCTATAGATACATGATCACGTTGTACATATATAATATCTTTGTGGTTGTAGAACAGGACTTTATTAGTGCAAGTTAACAGTAGTTTCTGTAATATACTAGGTTTAATTTTAATTGAAGGTATTCTTGGAGTTATCTATATTAAAAAAATTGAATCCAACCCTTAATAAAATTGATGATGAATATTGCACAAATGTTTTAAAATGTTTACAGTAGATAGTTTAAAATGTCTAGGTTTTAACTAATAGTTCTAAATAGTTTATTTTATTTTTTTTTTATATATTTAGACATTTCAATAACTTACTCAGCTCCCTTAATGTTTGCACGTGTGTCTAAATGATAAAATTAAAAAATTGAACAGTATATAACCATACAAAAAGTGTAGCACGTGGAAGCTCCCTCTTTCAGCAGGCCTCACCAAGCGACACACGTGTGGTGTTTCGAGTCCAGACTTGATCTGTGACAGCAGCCATGAGACCAGATCTCTGAGAAACCAGTTTTCCTCTGTTCTACCATCTGGGTAAGTCTGTTAGTCATTATCTCCATGTTAGGGAAGGACGTGTATATTGTTGTATTTGTTTAACATAAAATAAAACCTGTTCTTTTTATAAGTGAGGTTTTTAGTTATCTTGTTTTGCTGATTGTATTATATACCAGTGACTAGAAATCTCATACTTATATGACACCCACTGGTGGTCACGGTAGCAGTCCAGCACCAGTATGTGACATCCACTGGTCGCAACATCAATATATGCCACTGTGCCCAGTTGCAGCGTGAAGCTGTAAGGTTCCTTCCACCAGCGTTTGGGGCTGTCACTGCCACCAGCCTGTGTCCTGGTTGATCTGGTCATTCCCGGTTCAATGCCAACTTGTCGTTCCCAGCTCACCTCCAACGTCTGGTTACTGAAGTAACTGCTTTGATCTCAAGTCTAACCTACCCACGTTGTGACTTTGATCTTAGGTAGACAAAATCAATCAGGCATCGAGCCGTAGTGCAAGCTGAATCCAGGGTAAAGGTGATATCACACAAGCGTAAGTAAAAGAAGCAATAAAACAAATTCAAGAGGTTCAAATATGTTGAGAAATAACAATTATCTTTATCTGTTGAATACAGAAGTGTGTTTCCTTCCCGGCCCATTTCTATGGATTTGTGACATTTTTTGTGTTTCTTAAGCAATTTATGGTATCTTAAGTCATTCGTCAATAAAAACTTGCTTTTGGTAGGAAGAATAAGTCAAAAAGGATGTGGAAATATTTTGGTCAGCTTCTATGAGGCAACACTCTCGAACTAACTCCAAACTCGAATTGTCTGAAACTCCGAACTACCTGAAACTCTGCTGAAACTGAATAGCTGCCTCGAGATGTTTTTTTATATGAACACTGACCAACTCCGGGGTGGGGGGGCCTGTCGTGGTTTGGGTTCTTTGACGATTCTCAATTCCCAACAGGAATTCTCTTTGTTTTAGGCCAAGAAAATTAATTACTTCCCATTTTGGGGGTTTCTTCCTTGTCCGTGAGGGAAGGTCGGAAGAGAGTTATCCTCTGAGACTCTTCCTCTCTCACATTGGTATCTCATACCAATCCCCTCAGTGGGTGTTAACAACTTCTCCGTCTTTCTCATACATTCACCTCCGCCTATCACTCATGCTACCAGTTGGCCAATGATCTCTCGGCAGCATGGGTGTAGCTAGACTGGCCCTCATGTTTACAAAATCCTTTTTTTTTCTTTTTCTTTTTCCTTTTCCTTTAACCAAAACATTTACAAATCCCAGATTGCCGAATAATTCTTTATCACATCGTAATTTTGGGGACACCCAAATCCACTTAGCCCGGGCCTATATCGACTCATTAATCATTGTCAATACCCGACATTTGGCTTCTCCGCTAGTCAACTTTTAATTGCGTGGTCAAATTCTTTATTTTTCTCATGCCTTAAAATTCTCTTATCACCAGATGCTCATTTTCAAGATGCTATGTCTGACGTCAACAGTTTGAATAAGCAATAATAATGATCCCCTTTTCGACTCTCTTTTTTCATGTCAAGATTAATACATATACCAGATGGCTTCCCTCGCTGGAATCAGGAATTAAAGTTAAATGATATATCTGAAAGATGATTAATAGCTATTCTCTAGGGTGGTCCCAAGCCAAATTTTCTCCATGGTCGCATGCTTTGTTTTTCTATCTGAATTCTGTTTATATTGGTGCGTCACCCCCTTATCCTGACATTAATTAATTTTGACAGAATCACAGCCTTGTTTTTCCTTGCAGATTTACTGTCTTTTACAAAATGTATCTTTCTTTTGTAAATAAATTCTTCTTTTTAATGTCGCTCAGTCTATCTTTCGGTATAGCTTTTTTTCGCCTTAAGTATTTCCTTTTTTTAATTACTATGGTTTATTAGTTAGCCAATTACCATAGCTAAATAGTGTCACAATTATATATATTTAAAAAAGAGAAGACACAAACGTTTTTGGTTATACTGTGGATTTGTTTTAGTGTATATATTATATTTTATTCTTCATATTTTTGCTACATGGGTTTCCAGTCTCATGACTTTCTTCAGGCAATTTAAAGGAATCAATTTTTAAAGGAATAAAATTTCCTTATGTTCTTTTAATATTTCATTGCTCTTTTTCTGTATTTGTAGTGAGCTTTGATCTGATTTTTTTGACTTGGCAAAAGTGACTTTCTGTCCCTAAGTGATAATAAAATCATTAGGTTTGGTGTTAGTGGTGGCAATAACAGATGTTTTAATGATAGATGCCTCCTATCCACACATCACCCCAGAGACTTCAAATCCATTTCCATTTCTCTGTGTTGTGTGAGAGTGCGTGTCCCCTTTAGCTTGCACATGAATCATCATACATACATATATACATGCATATATATATATATATATATATATATATATATATATATATATATATATATATATACACACATAGACACATATACACATTCTGCCATTGTTGCATAGGACTCACATGTGTACTCATGAGTAGTCAATCTGTTTTTGCCAGTATATATATATATATATTTGTTCTTCGTGGTACCTGTTTGCATGTGCGTACAAGTATGTGGCTGAGAGGTTAGAACATTCACTTTCCAACCATGAGACCCGGCTTTGAATCTCCCTATGGTCAGTTTATCAGGAATATGATCTTGCTATATAAGCCTGAAGAGGCAATCCCAGCATGCAGCACCTTTAGAAAATGTATAAGCCTTTTATTATGTTGAGCTGTGATGTCAGAGGCAGATGCTGGTGGTATGTTAGTTGAGGCTAAACATTCTTACCAGTGCCTCATAATTATCTTTGCTTTGTTACAAATAACAGGAGGTGTACTGCTTGTCTCATAATGATTGCCTAGATTCCTCTTTATGGGAGATCTTGATCTTACTGGATTTTCTTCATTTGAATCATCTTCCATTCCTCATTATCACTAGACACACTCATTCTCTATTTCCCTTCACTCCCCAGTTCTTAGTGATAATTCTGATCCCTCTCTTCTGCAAGAGGTTCTTCCTCCATTTCAATATCTTCTGGCTTTCTTCACAATCTAAACTGATCTTCATGAGCTAAGATACCCTGTCCATTTTTTGTTAATACATCATATTATATCCATTTTCCACTACAAATTGTGCTTTCTCAGGATTCAAACCCTTAGTTCTTTTGTACCACACATTCTCATTCATTGAAAAGGACATGGTTATTGGGCTTCTAATTTGCCTCCTACATCAATGCTGAGGGTCTTTGTGTTCTGCCTGCATGCAGGATGGTCCAGTAACTTAAAAACAACCTTAGTATATTACTTTCTAAGCTGCAATTTTCTAGAGAGAATGCTTTCAGTCCCACTTTTATCATCAGGTCATCCTCTCTGCAATTCCATTTGAGTGAGAATTGTATGGTGGATGTTTTGTATGGCCTACATCCAATTCATGTTAACCACGTACATAAGCTTTCTTCAGCAAACTGTGGTGTATTATCCGATATTAATGTCTTGGGTACTTTGTTCCTCAAAAATACTACTCTTAACACCTGTTTTACAGTATTTGCTTTTCTGTCTGGAACTTTAACCACTTCAGGCCGACCTGAATATGAATCCACTAGTATGAGGAATAGGCTTACATCTTTAATTTATACATGATCCATGTCTACTTTTATCCATAGCTCTTTCTCTTTTGACCATGAATGAATCTTAGTTTGCCTAAAGTTTTTTTTTTTATCTTTGCACGCTTAGGACGTTTTCTGACATAATCTTCCACCTCTCACATATACCCTGGCCAACAAGTTTGTAGTTTCAACCTCATTTGTGTGTTCAGTACACAATCATGTATATTGTCATGTAGTGCTTTAATAACATCTTTTCTTAATGACATCGGCGGTACAATATGATCTCCACTATATATAATTCCTCTTTCAATTGTCAATCTGTGCCTTGCTTCCTTAAAAGGCCTTTCTGCCATAAAGCAATTGCTCCATATATTCTTCCATATTATATCAAGCACTCTTTTTAATACAAGATCCTGTTTTGTTTCAAACTTGAGTCGCCTGAAGGATAACAGATCTGTTTCTACCCAATGTAAAATCTTGTCTTCACAACTGTCCTTTGTTTCAACATTCTGGATATTAAAATCCAATCTTGACAATGTGGCTACATGTAGAATAGCATTTCCTTTACTATATATACATAATGTGGAAATCAAATGCCATAAGCTTAATCACCCACCTCTAAATTCTGGACAAAATGATTTTAAGCAACTCTTTCCTCAGGTTTAAAATGAACTCTAAGGGCTTGTGGTCCAACTTTAGTAAAAGTTTCTTGCCCAATAGCAAATTGCATGCCTTTTCAGTACTTCAGACAATTGCCAGTGCTGCTTCTTCAATGTTAGAAGAACTCATTTCTGCTGCTGTCAACTTTCTTGACAAATACATAATTGGATGTCCTTCTTGTGATAATATCACTGCTATGGCACTTTCACTAGCTTCAGTAGTTAGTGTGAGTTCTTTCATCAGGTCAAATACCTTAACTAGTGGCTTGTTTTTAAGTGCTTCCTTTAGCTTTTTGAATGCCATCTCCTGTCTTTCAGTTCACTGAAATTCATTATTCTTCTATAATGGTGTTTGGTCAACCAATAAGCTAAAGGGCTCAGGGAATATCCATGGCTGTCAATATCAGATTTCTTCCATCAACTGTTGGTTGCAGTGACTTCTACAATTGTCAAAAAGTCCAGTCGAATACTTACATTGTGACTGACCTCAAATGACCAGAAATTGACTAGAAGAGTTGGTATACCATGGCTAATGGCAGCTTTAATTTAATGAGAGAGATGACAACACTTTTCAACTTTAACGACTCATTTATACAAGATAATGTTAGAAAAAAATACAAGCTTCAAAAACTGTGGGAGTGATGGATGATTATACCTTTGGATGTCATTACAGAGATTTTTTTTACAGCCTTGCAACCCACTGATACTAGAAATAAATCCATTATTCCATTTGCTTCTCTATTTTTGCTGTGACTCAATTTCATGACTCTCACCAAGGCCGCAAAACATCTCATCCCCATCTCCAGAATCTCCAGATCCTCTAACGAAGTTAGATATCCAATTGGTGACATCATGTTGTTGTGTTATGTATAGTTCCTCACAAGTAATAATGTAGTCAAGGGAAGATAACTACCTCCCAAACGTCAAACTCTTCCCACTTATATAGCCTCTCATTTGCATATCACCACACATTGTATAATGTGTTAACTATTTCTGCTGGCACTCATCAAATCTAATACATCACCTTTGCATTTTCAGAATAAAACAAAAAGTAATATATAAAAGTAATTCAATAAAGGTTTAAATAGTGACTAATCCAATCAATTTTATATGCTTTTCATAAAAAATAACTTGATCTTTTGTCACAGCCACTGTTGGCCGCCCCCAAACAGGAACTTTGGCTTTGACCTTTTCATCGTGTTCCCTACACACTATGTAATTTAAATGCATTTCATTTTAGAACTGATCTAATGAATTTTTAGTTCCTTTTGTATTATGAACCTAGTTGTAATACTCTTCGTGACCATTCTTACACCTTTATTTTTTGTAGCAAATCTCAGTTTATTTTTCCTTGAGATTTTTAATATTTTGCAAGACCTGTCATTGTTGTTGGTCTCGCTTAATATAACCGACTGACTTCTTGTCAAATTCAAGGTTGCGGATAGGAGAAGAACAAACACATTTCTTTTTTTTGGTCTGTCAATTGGATGGGCTTTTTATTTCAATATTGCTTCTTGTGCATTTCTACTCCTGGCATTCTGTCCCTGCTTGCTACCTGCATGACAGCCTGACTCTTAATAACCTGTCCTGTATACTATTGGAAGTTTTAACATCAAACTCAACCAGCTGAGATGCAATGCCAGCGTCAGACAATGGATCTGGCCAACACCGTTACAATGCCAGCTTCCCATTCCTGCCTGACACATCCAGCCCGACCATTGATATGACTGGAACACTGTATCTCAACTTCCAACCGTTGACATGACTGGAACAACCACACCTTAACTTCCCTTAATCAGCACAACCACCCATCTAACCCACAGTGACTCAGGTTTGCATTGTAAATAAACTTAGTATTAAATATCCTCATTCTTTTGTTCACCAGTAAGACTTTACATCTTCAATTCAAAAATGTTAGTTGGCCTCTTGTGACTTCATACTGATTCGGGCCATTTCACATTGCACTCCCTCCAGGGGGTCCACTACACATATTTTTGGGAAGAAATATTCTACTTTATTATTTATGTTTTCAGTTATTAATTCAATGCAACATTTTCAGTGTCTATTCTGTTTGAAAATAAACAATATAAAATCATCTATGGTTAAATACTTCCTGCAACATAAAAAATCTAAGTTATCAAAAGTTTAATTTTATTTATACTTATTGAAAGTATTTACCTTGGGGCCTCCAGTATCTGTTCCACTTTTTAAAACTGTCTAAAAGTTCTCTTTCAGGTCCACCGTCAGCTCCATTGTCACGTTCTCCTTAATCTCGTCTAAAATCTCTACCTTCTCAATGGTAATTTTAGGACAAAATACCAGTAATTGAAGGGAAACAGATCTGGACTGTGACAGAGCTTGGTAATGTTTATGTTTTGCCAGACAGATGAAAAATTAGACCGATAAAAAACAGAAAAAATAGATTTCTTTGTGAACAAAATGATAGATCACTGTTGTCAATTACTAAATTTTCCTGTTCATGAGATGGACAGGCAGCCATTTTGCAAGAAAATAGGGAAATAAACTGAGATTTGAAAATGTATGGTTGAATGAATGATTTTTCCTAGAATCCCTAATCAATGCCAAATTAGTTCATCATCTCTCATTACAGGGCCTTTTTTCAGACAAGTAATATGGCTTTCATTTCTCTAGGTTAAATGCTGATGTACTGATGGTAACTGCAGATAGAATCTATAATGCTCTAGATAAAAACAGTGAAGCCCGGGCTGTAGCTTTGGACATCTTGAAAGCTTTTGACAGAGCTTGGCATAGAGGTCTTCTTCACAAGCTAGAAAGTTATCGTGTCTCAAGACACATTTTTGAATTGATCCAGTCCTTCCTATCAAATCGTGAAAGGAAAGTTATCCAACACAGCCACTTGTCTAGATCCTTTCGTACTAGGACAGGTGTCTCACTGGGCTACATCCTTGGTCCTAAAAAAACCAAAAAACCTAGGTAATATTAACTGATTGCCGGAATCCATTTAATGTAGACATTATGAAGCCACGCCAAGAGTAGCAATAAGAAATTTTCTAATCAATGGCATGAGAAACTGGGATAAACAAAAAATTTGGGAAACATTTGGAAAATGACAAATTAGAGATTTTTGCTAATAAATTAAACTAACCCCAGGTCAGCTAGAATGGAATACCTTAATATAAGAAAGCTAGTTCGGGCCTTCGTAATAGTCAGGGCATGGTATGGCAGCTTTTATTTTAATTTGATTTTTGGCAAATATTTTTAGTTTTTAATAAAAAGACTGTTATGTTAATTGTTGCAGCATACCTACAGACAATAATGGGTATGCCTCCAAAAAGTACAGTAGTAAATACTGTACGTGGTCTTCAGTTGAAGATTCATTATAGAATTCACTTCTAGCAGTTGACTATTTCTTCTATGCGCTTGCTGGTGAATCTTATATGTGTTGTTTGTGTCCTAAGTATTATCGTTCATTACCAACTTTCATTTGATTATTCTATTCAATAACCTTCTCTAGATTACAACATTAATGGTTTATCTTTAAGGGATCTCCTCTGTTACTGAAACTCGGCATCTCTGTGTTTGACCATTGCATATAAAGGACAATTCTCATGATAGACATTTTACTTGTGGTCATAGATTACCAGAATTGTAATTTGTTTCAGAGTCCAAAATTCAATAACAGTAAAAGACATTCTGATTTTTGATTTTCATAAATTAATTGCTTCAATTCTTTTTTATCTCATTTTTGTCTGGATTGCAAAAAAATATTAAGAGCAATGAAAATGTTCAAATTTTTTCAAAACAATATATATAAGCAATAATTTCAAATCACTATAAAAAAAAAAGGAACATGTTTAGTTTCAAAATTTTTTGGACGTCTTGCATGATTTTTTATGCCAAGTTTTTCTTTCATTTTTTTATTCCTTTATTTGTATGTGACGTGTCCTTAATGGTGTAAGAACTCCTATCGTCTATAGCTTTAAATAATGTGTGACAATGTGGCCTAGTGAAAGAAAGTTAAACGAAAAACATATAAGTTGGGAACGGTCTAAAACAGTTAAAGGATATTATGATAAAGATACCAAGAAAAACAGTAAAAATGTTTCTATCTTGTTCAAAAAGAAAGAAAAATTCTATTTTCTTCTTTCTTCCTGGAAACAAGGACAACTAATAAAAAGCAAATCATGATATTTCTTTTTGTGACAAACACCTGGATGAACCGAACATGGTTAAAGAAACATGAATTATGCATCTGCCCAGTGCCAAAAGAGGCTATAGAAATAAAAATGAATTTTAAAGATTTCTCCAACCAGTAAATATAGCAAATGTGAGATTGTTGACAATCCTAAAGAGGTAGAAAGGAAAGGTGAGCGATTTGAAGATTCTCCAAACAATAAAGATCACAGATGTGAATTGTTGACAATTGAAAAAAAATATACGATGGATGACTGTTGAGGTGAGACTTAGAGGGGTAAGTGGAAGGAGGAGTTAACTCTACCCAGTCTGGTGATGGTGTAAGCAACAGTTCAATGGAAGTGGCAGATATAAGGAAGCCTGAAGGAATGGTCTCAGGGGAAAGATAGAATTGTCTCCCTTGACCAAAGCAATGGTGAGAGATATGGCTCTGAGGAAGTGAAAGCAAATCCTGTGCCCACACCCTGGTGAGATGAGGTAATTCCCAAATTTGAAAATCATAATACCTTGCAAGAAAATGCTAAACAAAGAGGCCTTGTTATAATTGTATGAATTAATTAAGACACTTGGGGAAAACACCGAAAACCCCACCCTACTCCAGCTTGAAGTTAGGGTTCACAAAAGCAAGATGTTTGGGGCATTTTAACAGAACAGTGAGAGACAGCCAGAATGGTTGGACATTGTAGAGTTGATGTTTGTGGTAGGGAGGTTGTGGATTGAACAACCAACAGCTGCTGACCAAGTTTAGACTGTAGCACTGAGGTTATGGGTTATAATGTTTGTCTTTTTACTATCCCTTCCATTCCTTATTCTACCATCCATTTACTATCATTAGGTAAGATACAGGCTCTTCTTGTCTTGTTTTTAATATATCCTATGAGCATCAAATTCTCCAAACATTCTTTCTTCATTCATTTCTACTATTCACTTACAAAAAACTCATTAAATAGGTTACTCTCAGTTTCCATTTGCCCCTCTTGCCTTGTCCTGTTAATGTCATATTCTCCAAGCCATCTTTCCTCACTATTTCAAATTTCTGATTTCAAGTTCAAGTGTCCTTTTTGACACCATTTCCTTTAAAATTTTCTCCTTGCTCACATGTCCTGTCCAAGGTATACTCAGTATCCTTCTCTTAAACCACATCAATTTCTGTACTTACTTGATTCAAACATCTCTGATTTGAAGCTTGCATCTGAGGCTGCCCTTTTTGCTAACAACCAGACATTCTATCTTCTTACAACTGATGATTCATCCTTTATTAATTTAATGTTTTCCTTTACTAGTTTGTCTAAGAGTTTCTGCAGTTTTCTTTGTGTCTCTCATTAACACAGTGTCATCTACATATGTTATTAAGATTGTGTCTGCTACAAATAAATCTTGGGAAGACTTATAGTTTTCTTAGGATCACCACACTATATAAGTTGAATACGTTTGAGAAAACACATCTTTATCTTATACCTCTTTCTCTTTTGTATTTTTGCTCAATTTGTTTGTCAGTTTGTTCCAATTAAATATTTTGCATTATTCTAATATGTTTACCAAATAATTCAATTTTCTCAAATAGTTCTTTCTATCATACCTTATCAAATGCATTTATATAGTCTTTCTGACGTCATCAATTCCCAACTCAGCATCTATCACAGCTATTTGCTGCTCTTTTAATGATAACTTTGATAGGTTCATGAAACTCAAATTGGCAACTGATACTGAAAATGACCTCTAGTCTTTTGTCAACTGGGGCAAGAAATAATTTTTTAATTTTAACACATCCAAGACTAAATTGTTCTTTTAATCATCTTAGAGAATCTTTTTTGCTTTCCATCAGTATGGCTGATGCTAACCTTCAGGAGAGTAACTCATTGAGCTTACTCAGTTTAATGTTTTCCACTGATATGATATGGCCAACTGCTAAATCTGCTGCTAAGAAAATTTGTCCACTGTGTTATCGTAAACAATTTCTTTGCCAGAATTGATCTTGAAAATTTATAAGTCAATCATTCATCTGTGCATTGAGTATTGTTGTCTCATCTGGTCTGGTACTTCTGCTCTATATTTATAAATTTTTGACAAAATCCAATGAAGAATTTGCAATATTGCCAGTCCTGACATGACATCTCAGATTCAGCCATTTTCCCACCATAGTAATGTAGCTTTCCTGTTCCTTTTGTATAAATATTTTCATGGCAATTGTTCTGATGAGCATTCCCCTTTAGTACTTTGATTTCATAAATCTAAGTCAAGTTGTAATTGTTTCTTTTTCACGCTTCTCTCCTATGGAACTTACTTCTGGCTACTTGCTTTCTGTAAACCGTGACCTTAGAAATTTAAATGTAGCATCAATTGTCATAATGTATCTTTTTGAACACTGTTCTTTTATTGTTTATATTTCTGAGATGAGGTATTATGTACATTATTTACATTATTCGGACTATTTTCCTCATCTTTGTTGCCATATTTATCACAACGTTTCGGCCATTGTACGCTCTGGCCTTCTTCAGGTTGGAAAAAAAAAAATAGGCCACAAAAATCTCCTGAGCCGACCAAGCATAGAAATAAATACAATATGGGAACCAGTAATAAGGAGTGCCAGAGAAAAGCAATGATAACAACAAAGTTGCAGTATGAGCTGTGGTAAAAACATGTAATGATAACAGCAAAATTGCAATATGAGCACTGGTAAAAATGGTTGCTGAAGAAATTAGGTTTATAATACCCAGAAATTCATACCCAGATGTCCTCAAGGACACATGGCACAGTGGATAAAGGCAATGGTTAGATCCAGTGACAGGACCCAAAGAGTGTGAGTTCAATACCCGGTTAAGGCAGTGGAGAACTTTCAGAGGGAATTTAGCAGGAGATGACTGATAACTGAAATCCATCAAACATAGTACGTGGAACTAGAACAGTCTACCCCACTGAGCGAAATAAAGGGTTCAGTTTGAAACCACCTGAAGAAGGCCAGAGCATACAACGGCCGAAACGTTGTGATAAATATGGCGACAAAGATGAGGACAATAGTCTGAATAATGTAAATAATGTTCTTTTATTATCCTTTCTCAATAACCTTTTCTCATTTTCTTTCACTCACAGTAACCCCTTACATCTTATTAGCGGCTTCATCTCCCTGATTGAGGTGAAATGATTTAAAAAAAAAAGTTTATGAAACATAGCATTTGTATTACTTACTCTGATAGAATTCTGTTCATAAAGATCACGTTGCTTTTCAAATGTCTTTAATGAAGACACTATTCTTGCCCTATTTCTAGTCAAATTTTGTTATGTGCTCTGTTCAACAGATTCTTGAGGGTAAGCTTAATTATGTGTATTAATAAGCTAACATCCATTTGCTTCTTTAGCAGCACTGGATATGGTAAGGTCATCTGACATGTTACCATTGTCATATAATTAATTTATTATTTCCATAAACTTCTTAATCACCAAATCATCTAAGGTTGATAGTATCCCTATTACAATCCCATCAGGTCCTGCTTATTTTATCCTGTTCATTTTAGTCAATACCGATCTTAAGCTCAGATTTTAATATTTCACATTCTTCCATCTTCCATCAAAGTATTTTTCTTTCTCTATTATAAGCATCACTTAATCAATCTTAACCTGTTCAAATCTAGGATTAGCTGTTATCTTCCCTACATATCTGCATAAACTGTACCTGTTACTCTGCAACTCTCTATCTCGAGTGACACCCAGTCCTCATACAGTGAAAAAAAAAAAATCTCATTTTAGATTTTATGCATCTGTGGAAAAGAGATGAGTGAAAAAAAAAAAAAAAAAAAAAGTGAAAACTTACCAATGATGGAAGCAGAAAAGCTAGGAAAGTGGAAGTAATACTTATAAAGGGAAGTGCCAATACATTATAGGTGAGCGGTGGTTGTATAAAAGCTGGAAAGAATGATGGGCAGGAAGATTTTGCTTTTCCTTCACAAACTGTGTTGGCAAGTGAAGGACAGTGAAGAGTGATGTCATCAGTGTTTGACTAGAGAAAGTGGAAAGGAAGAGAAAGTGTTTTATTTTTCTTTCTGTTGATTCTGCATACTTGGGAGGCAACAAGCTATTTTGGCATTTCACCAGGCAAGGAGAGAGAAAGAGAACGCATGTGGCCAGTGACACAATTTGAATTGCGAAATGTTTAGCAAAGCAGTCAACAGGAGAGAGGTTGCATACAAGGGCTCTAGCACCGACATTATTGGTAGAAGAAATGCTTCTTTTGGAGTACATTGTCAACAGTATTGACATCGTCATCAGTATGAACACGATTGATCAGCTGGGACGAGATGGTAAAGAGATGAGAGAAAAAAAACAAAAAAGTGAAAACTTATCAATGGTGGAAGCGGAAAAGCTAGGAAAGTGGAAATAACACATATAGACAAGTGCCAATCTATTATGGGTGAGAGGTGGTTGTATAAAAGCCAGAAAGAATGATGTGCAGGAAGATTTTACTTTTCCTTTGCAAACGGTGTCAGTCAGTGAAGGACAGTAGAGAGGAAAGTATAAAAGAAGAAAGGGAGAGGATGTGTTTTGTTTTCTCTATCATTTCTGCATATCTGCAAGACAACAGCATCTGGCCAAGGAGCATGTCTCTTGTCCTGTTATTTCTTTTTTTTTTTTTCTTTCATGCATGTCTGCTATATCAATGTAACTTAATTGTTCTGCTTGCAGTGTTTTGTTTTTTTTTGGGGGGGTCGCCATTTATCTTTTGACTGTTTGCATTTGTCCCTTTGTGCTTGTATTTAATACATCCCATTCTGCATTCCATTGTTTGCTATCTCTTTTTCATTATTTCAAGATTAAATTGTCCTTATTGATTATTTTGGAGAATTACTGGCTTTAATTTATATTGTTGTGTCAGTTGCAATAATATATGTATTCAGACAAAAAATTACTTGTTTTGCCTTTTAAATTTTTCCTTTTTAACTGGGCTGATTAATGACATCATTATTTTCAAATAGTCATAACCATTAACAAAATTGTTTTTATGATATATTTTTTTAAAGAAAAACTTAAAAGTCTTTCAACAAACCTGGTAATTTAAATTTTTCATCAGTTTTTTTCTACTAAAGGAATTTGACATTATTACTTTCATGATATCCTGATGAATGCAGATTCTCGATTAATATACCTTAAGATTGTGGTTCATTTATTTTTTCTAAATATTTCACTCATGAATCAGTATATTGTCTTAATAAAGTTGTGAAATAGCATTATTTTTTTACATTAATTTAAAATTTGTATTTAAAAGTAAATACTTGAAAGATTATCACTATTCATTTTTTTACTTTATTTCAATTTATTTATTTGAAATTTTCAGATGCTGTGAGACTTTATGTATATTTTCTTTTGTTTTTTTGCTATGTTAGGAACAACAGAATTAGTGACAAGCACATCTGGCCATAGCACTGATGGTTTGTATATGAATAATGCACGTTTTAGCCAAATGCGAGTTTTCTCTAAACACAATACCTTCTCACCTCTTCTCACTGACTTCACATCAGTCCGCGCTTTGTCATTTAGCTATTGGTACACCACAAATACACTGCCAGTTACTCATACAAAAGTGATCACAATTCTCAATCATATACAAACTAAGAAGAAAACTACAAAAATTCAAAAACCTAACATGTAAACGACAATGCAACAGCTTCCAAAATGATTCAGTTTACAAACAGACGTATGCTAATATAATCAAAATCAAATACAAAAGCTTAGAATAAGTCAATAACTCAAAATTGAACACCTTTAGAAAATATATACAGGTGTACTGTGACACAGTATTGTTGGACCAGGGGTCAATCCCTAGTCACAGTACAAAGCTGTGATACTTCTTTCCCTCCCCTCCCCCAGCATTTTGTGGTTGACTCTTAGTTGCTGCCACCAACATGTGACCTGGTCGATCAGCGATCATCACTTGCCGGCGGGGTCCTTTGGTCAGGGTACCAAATGGGATGGTTGGTCGATTCTAATGGCTTCACACCAGATGCAACCAGTTCAACATCAGCTCCGTCATTCTCATTTTGCTTCCAATGACTGGTTACCAAGGTAATTATCTTGACCTCAGTGTTTGATTTGATCTTAGGTAGATGAGGTCAATCAGGTATTGGGGCTGTAGTGTAAAACTAGAGGTGACATTGCACAAGCGGAGAAAAATAAATAAATGAAAACCAAAAAGATTCGGGTATGTTGAAAGAAAGCAAATGAACTTTACCAGTCTGTTCTATACAGGAGTATGTGTTTTTCCCAATCTGTTTCTTTGGAGAGTGACATTTTATACTTCTAGGCAAGTTCTTGTTTTCTAAGTCAACTGTTTTAGTTTTTAAGTGTTGGCGTTGGCTTAGCTTCGTTCGTCAGTATAACTTGCTGTTTTGTAGAAAGGCGAGGTCAAAGGTAGGACTCATGAAATCTCTCTGTCAGCTCTGCGAGGCAACTCTCTGGTTCCTGCTAGCGAACTTCTGAAACTCCAACTGCAACTTAACTCGACTGGCAAATTGCGCAAGGGCACTCGCTTATATGGACATTGACCAAAAACTGGTGCAGGGTTAGACACAGCCTGGGGTTTCTGGTAATTCCCTGATTTCTGACAAGGGACCCCCTTGTTGTCTGACTAGGAAAACTGATTACTTCGCATTTTGGAAAATTAATTACTTTCCATTTTTGGAGGGATCCCTTTGTCAGTGAGGAGAGGTGACAGGAGAGCTATCCTCCTAAACTCCGTCTCTCTCACCTTGGTGCCTCATACCAACTCCTTTCAGTAGGCGCTAGTAATTTCCCTGTCTTTCTTACCAATTTACCTCCGCCTATCACCATTACTACCACCGAACCAATGGCCTCTTGGTTGTGCAGGTGTGGCTAATCCTGCTTCATTAATTAACTTTTTGACACCCTCCCATTCAGGATTTCTCAGTTCAGAATTATCAACTGGAATTTTGTTTATGAAATTCCCTTTTACATCTTACAAATAACAGATGGCCTTGCTGCTTGGCCAACTCCTAAAATCTTCAACGCTTCCAGTTATTTTGTGTTTTCTTAACCAGTACTTTTAAAATCATCATTAATCAATTGCCAAAGCTCACCACATGACCTTTTTGTGAATTTACCGTTTGCACAAATCTTCAGTTTGTTGAGAAATGTAAAAATAAAATCTTTTTATATTGAACGCCATATCTTTCGGAATATCTTCTTATGCCAAATTCTTACAATGAACACATGACTTTGTCACTTGGTCGGCTCCTAAAATCTTTACAATCTCGAATGATATCTTCAACACTTCTAGTTCTTGTGTTTTCTGAACTAGTACTTTTACAATCATCATTAATTAATTGTCAAATCTCGCCACATTATCTTTCTGGGAATTTATCGTTGACACAGATCCTTGGTTTCTTGGGAAAAGAAAAAATAAAATCTTTTTCTATCGAATAGTATATTGTTCGAGATATCTATTTTTTTAACCCTTCTTTTCTGTTCTCAGTATTTTCTTGTTTAATTTCTATGACTAATTAGTTAATCAGTTACCATAGCTAAATAGTGTCACAGTACATCTAAGACTCTTGACAATCAGAGATTGGCAGCTGACCTCTCTTTTACGATCTGACACTAAACTATCCCCAGTCATGATGAACAGATGTCTCCTTCAGGAGGCATCATCTCTTGAGATAATATTGGCTCTCAAGCTCACAACTGACCTCAAGTGGATCTCTTATATATGTATGATCCATTGGTAAACATATAGATAAAATAATCAGCTCTCTGTACATTCCATTAAGTACCTGACTCCTCATGCTATCTGCTACCTTTATAAGACTCAGATCAGGCAGAAATTGGAATACTGCTGCCATATTTAGGCAGGAGCTGCTCAGTCCACACATTCCTTTGTTCCACTAGGTCTAACCTTCACGTCTAAGACTCACCATACCACTAACATAGTAGCAAATCATGCACATTCTCTCTGTATTCCATCAGTGATAAGTAAGTTCCACTCAAACAGCTTCTTCCCAATTACCACTGTTTTGTGGAACAGTCTCCCAAGAGTTGTTTCCCCTGATCACTACAATCTTAACCTGTCCAAGTCTACAACTAACTTCCTCTCCTATCCATATAAACAACCTCTTAATGTAACCCTCTAACTAGAGTGGCCCTCGGGCCTTGTACAGAGTGAACCTTACTTTAAATAAAATTTTGCTCTGGAATATACATATGTTTCCAGGGATCTGTGGCCAGAGTTTCTGTTGACCAAAGTTTGAGGATTCATTATATCAGAATCACTAAACACATTTGTCAAAAGTTGAGGTGTGTCAGTAATCATGTAAAAGACTTGTAACATCTTAATTCTTTTATGATAATCTCTCCCATTCAGAAGATAAATTTTAGAAAATTCCAATAGAATATTAAGAGTCAAATTGCCCTTAAACAGCAAAAATCATATTAAACATTTTTTCTTAAATAATCTTATATGCCATCATTCAGTGAGACCTTCATTATATTTGGGAAACTGTCAGTTTTGAAAGAAGTTACATTTAAGGTTATAATGGGGGGTGTTCTATTTACAATGTAAATATAATACTAAACTGGACCCATACTTTTTGCACATTATATAAAATTAGAGCATTGACATTTTTTCAGTTATTTCCTTTGTGACACATATATTCTGTTATTTTTTAATTAATATATGTTATATTCATATTTCTCCATGAAGTAAATCAAAATTCTTTACAAAATTAAGTAAATATGCAATGAGTTCCATCTACCTTTTCATTTTTTTTAACATATCTAGTTAGTTCTTGTTTCTATCTGGTACAAAACTGGTTAATTCTTTTCTTAATATTCTACATTATAGTTACATTGTGAATAAACCCTCTCCCTCAATAACTATGATGCTAATCTCTATCCTTAATTCTGAATCATCAGTTTAATTTTGGCAAATTGAATAAGCAATGAGTACAAATGTCAGTTGAAATTTATAAAATATTTCTCTTAAAACAATTTTTTCAGAAAATAGGTTTCTCAAGTCCAATAGTTATTATTGCTCCTTCCAGTATTGATGGGTGGGGGGTCCTTAACCTTTTATTTGAAATAGTGTACAACATCAACATCTTGATTATATCATTATTTTCTCTTCGAGTTACGCATACATTTTAGTCAGTGCTGCAGTTGGTAGTCCGCAAGTGATGTGGTTTCTGTTATTTGATACAGTTCTTTGTTTCTGATTGTGTATCATCAGAGTTCACAATGTTCAAAGAAAGATTGTTTTGCCAAGACCCTCAGGTTTCACTCACTCAAAGTCACTTTTGACCATTGATCTTCGAAAGTAGGTAGCAGTTTAGATATTTCCGACTGAGTTTGGCACCATGCATGACATCCATTTGAAAGTCGCAATCTTGAGGCTATTTAAGAACATGACTTGAGTTTTCAGGTTGTTGTTCTTGGTTTTGTAGCAATTTGCAGTGTTGGGCAAAACTACTCCTAGCACAACTTGTGTTTAATTTCCTCATAATAATTTTTTTTTATAACTGATTGATATGCTGAGGTATTTGAAGTGTTTACCACTTACTAAGAACAATTATAAATTTAGTAGCTAAAATAGATCAAACTGAGCAGAATTTGTTTCTAACAAAATTTAAAAAAAATGGAAAATTAAATTATAAGTTTTTCTATTTATTTTTGTGTTCAATATAAGTGTGATTGTTTTTTCTACCAGACATGTAAAAACCTTATGTGGAAATTCTCAGCTTTCAGGTTCTAATCATCTACCCATCATTAATATGCCTATATATTTATATATCAACATGATCAATTATCAATATGATATAAATATATATATATATCATATTGATCATGTTGATTTTCTGCAACAGGTTAGTTGGTGGGGAGGAGTCATTATGAACAATTAAACTGGATATATTGAATTTAGTAAAGTATGTAATTAATTTTATTTTTTATTAGGATCTTTGGTGGATATATTAGTATTTATTAGATTTTTTAGGACATTTTTGTCTTATTTATAATTAGAAGGTACATGATTGCGATGTAAAAGATTAATATTTTTATGGTTAATTGAAGACATATTATATTCAATTTGCTTTATATTAAAATTTCTAATAGAACATTTTATTTGTTCATAATATAATTTGGGAAGTTATTAAGAAATTTTTTTATATTTTTTAGTTCACTGTAGAAAATCTGTTTTGTGAATGAATTAATTTTTGCATGGTTTATTAGGTTTTTTATAATTGCTATTTTATAGTAATTTGGACATTCACTCTTATAGTTAAGAATGCATAAATTTATGGTAGTAGGTTTTTTTATATGGGGAGATAGTGAATTTATTATTAGTGTTTATCAATATATCTAGAAAAGGAATTTATTACTATTATTAAGTTTGTATGTAAATTTAAGGATAGAATTATTTTGGAATTGTTTTTGGAGTTGATATATTTCATCCATATTCTTGACTATTATAAGGATATCATCAAGATAACTTAGGTAGATGGATGTTTTTTTTAAATTTATTAGATATATTATTTTTAAAACTAGACATATAGAAATTACTAAAAGTTGGACTCAGAACTGAACCTATAGATACATGATCACGTTGTACATATATAATATCTTTGTGGTTGTAGAACAGGACTTTATTAGTGCAAGTTAACAGTAGTTTCTGTAATATACTAGGTTTAATTTTAATTGAAGGTATTCTTGGAGTTATCTATATTAAAAAAATTGAATCCAACCCTTAATAAAATTGATGATGAATATTGCACAAATGTTTTAAAATGTTTACAGTAGATAGTTTAAAATGTCTAGGTTTTAACTAATAGTTCTAAATAGTTTATTTTATTTTTTTTTTATATATTTAGACATTTCAATAACTTACTCAGCTCCCTTAATGTTTGCACGTGTGTCTAAATGATAAAATTAAAAAATTGAACAGTATATAACCATACAAAAAGTGTAGCACGTGGAAGCTCCCTCTTTCAGCAGGCCTCACCAAGCGACACACGTGTGGTGTTTCGAGTCCAGACTTGATCTGTGACAGCAGCCATGAGACCAGATCTCTGAGAAACCAGTTTTCCTCTGTTCTACCATCTGGGTAAGTCTGTTAGTCATTATCTCCATGTTAGGGAAGGACGTGTATATTGTTGTATTTGTTTAACATAAAATAAAACCTGTTCTTTTTATAAGTGAGGTTTTTAGTTATCTTGTTTTGCTGATTGTATTATATACCAGTGACTAGAAATCTCATACTTATATGACACCCACTGGTGGTCACGGTAGCAGTCCAGCACCAGTATGTGACATCCACTGGTCGCAACATCAATATATGCCACTGTGCCCAGTTGCAGCGTGAAGCTGTAAGGTTCCTTCCACCAGCATTTGGGGCTGTCACTGCCACCAGCCTGTGTCCTGGTTGATCTGGTCATTCCCGGTTCAATGCCAACTTGTCGTTCCCAGCTCACCTCCAACGTCTGGTTACTGAAGTAACTGCTTTGATCTCAAGTCTAACCTACCCACGTTGTGACTTTGATCTTAGGTAGACAAAATCAATCAGGCATCGAGCCGTAGTGCAAGCTGAATCCAGGGTAAAGGTGATATCACACAAGCGTAAGTAAAAGAAGCAATAAAACAAATTCAAGAGGTTCAAATATGTTGAGAAATAACAATTATCTTTATCTGTTGAATACAGAAGTGTGTTTCCTTCCCGGCCCATTTCTATGGATTTGTGACATTTTTTGTGTTTCTTAAGCAATTTATGGTATCTTAAGTCATTCGTCAATAAAAACTTGCTTTTGGTAGGAAGAATAAGTCAAAAAGGATGTGGAAATATTTTGGTCAGCTTCTATGAGGCAACACTCTCGAACTAACTCCAAACTCGAATTGTCTGAAACTCCGAACTACCTGAAACTCTGCTGAAACTGAATAGCTGCCTCGAGATGTTTTTTTATATGAACACTGACCAACTCCGGGGTGGGGGGGGCCTGTCGTGGTTTGGGTTCTTTGACGATTCTCAATTCCCAACAGGAATTCTCTTTGTTTTAGGCCAAGAAAATTAATTACTTCCCATTTTTGGAAGACTAATCACTTTCCATTTTGGGGGTTTCTTCCTTGTCCGTGAGGGAAGGTCGGAAGAGAGTTATCCTCTGAGACTCTTCCTCTCTCACATTGGTATCTCATACCAATCCCCTCAGTGGGTGTTAACAACTTCTCCGTCTTTCTCATACATTCACCTCCGCCTATCACTCATGCTACCAGTTGGCCAATGATCTCTCGGCAGCATGGGTGTAGCTAGACTGGCCCTCATGTTTACAAAATCCTTTTTTTTTCTTTTTCTTTTTCCTTTTCCTTTAACCAAAACATTTACAAATCCCAGATTGCCGAATAATTCTTTATCACATCGTAATTTTGGGGACACCCAAATCCACTTAGCCCGGGCCTATATCGACTCATTAATCATTGTCAATACCCGACATTTGGCTTCTCCGCTAGTCAACTTTTAATTGCGTGGTCAAATTCTTTATTTTTCTCATGCCTTAAAATTCTCTTATCACCAGATGCTCATTTTCAAGATGCTATGTCTGACGTCAACAGTTTGAATAAGCAATAATAATGATCCCCTTTTCGACTCTCTTTTTTCATGTCAAGATTAATACATATACCAGATGGCTTCCCTCGCTGGAATCAGGAATTAAAGTTAAATGATATATCTGAAAGATGATTAATAGCTATTCTCTAGGGTGGTCCCAAGCCAAATTTTCTCCATGGTCGCATGCTTTGTTTTTCTATCTGAATTCTGTTTATATTGGTGCGTCACCCCCTTATCCTGACATTAATTAATTTTGACAGAATCACAGCCTTGTTTTTCCTTGCAGATTTACTGTCTTTTACAAAATGTATCTTTCTTTTGTAAATAAATTCTTCTTTTTAATGTCGCTCAGTCTATCTTTCGGTATAGCTTTTTTTCGCCTTAAGTATTTCCTTTTTTTAATTACTATGGTTTATTAGTTAGCCAATTACCATAGCTAAATAGTGTCACAATTATATATATTTAAAAAAGAGAAGACACAAACGTTTTTGGTTATACTGTGGATTTGTTTTAGTGTATATATTATATTTTATTCTTCATATTTTTGCTACATGGGTTTCCAGTCTCATGACTTTCTTCAGGCAATTTAAAGGAATCAATTTTTAAAGGAATAAAATTTCCTTATGTTCTTTTAATATTTCATTGCTCTTTTTCTGTATTTGTAGTGAGCTTTGATCTGATTTTTTTGACTTGGCAAAAGTGACTTTCTGTCCCTAAGTGATAATAAAATCATTAGGTTTGGTGTTAGTGGTGGCAATAACAGATGTTTTAATGATAGATGCCTCCTATCCACACATCACCCCAGAGACTTCAAATCCATTTCCATTTCTCTGTGTTGTGTGAGAGTGCGTGTCCCCTTTAGCTTGCACATGAATCATCATACATACATATATACATGCATATATATATATATATATATATATATATATATATATATATATATATATATATATACACACATAGACACATATACACATTCTGCCATTGTTGCATAGGACTCACATGTGTACTCATGAGTAGTCAATCTGTTTTTGCCAGTATATATATATATATATTTGTTCTTCGTGGTACCTGTTTGCATGTGCGTACAAGTATGTGGCTGAGAGGTTAGAACATTCACTTTCCAACCATGAGACCCGGCTTTGAATCTCCCTATGGTCAGTTTATCAGGAATATGATCTTGCTATATAAGCCTGAAGAGGCAATCCCAGCATGCAGCACCTTTAGAAAATGTATAAGCCTTTTATTATGTTGAGCTGTGATGTCAGAGGCAGATGCTGGTGGTATGTTAGTTGAGGCTAAACATTCTTACCAGTGCCTCATAATTATCTTTGCTTTGTTACAAATAACAGGAGGTGTACTGCTTGTCTCATAATGATTGCCTAGATTCCTCTTTATGGGAGATCTTGATCTTACTGGATTTTCTTCATTTGAATCATCTTCCATTCCTCATTATCACTAGACACACTCATTCTCTATTTCCCTTCACTCCCCAGTTCTTAGTGATAATTCTGATCCCTCTCTTCTGCAAGAGGTTCTTCCTCCATTTCAATATCTTCTGGCTTTCTTCACAATCTAAACTGATCTTCATGAGCTAAGATACCCTGTCCATTTTTTGTTAATACATCATATTATATCCATTTTCCACTACAAATTGTGCTTTCTCAGGATTCAAACCCTTAGTTCTTTTGTACCACACATTCTCATTCATTGAAAAGGACATGGTTATTGGGCTTCTAATTTGCCTCCTACATCAATGCTGAGGGTCTTTGTGTTCTGCCTGCATGCAGGATGGTCCAGTAACTTAAAAACAACCTTAGTATATTACTTTCTAAGCTGCAATTTTCTAGAGAGAATGCTTTCAGTCCCACTTTTATCATCAGGTCATCCTCTCTGCAATTCCATTTGAGTGAGAATTGTATGGTGGATGTTTTGTATGGCCTACATCCAATTCATGTTAACCACGTACATAAGCTTTCTTCAGCAAACTGTGGTGTATTATCCGATATTAATGTCTTGGGTACTTTGTTCCTCAAAAATACTACTCTTAACACCTGTTTTACAGTATTTGCTTTTCTGTCTGGAACTTTAACCACTTCAGGCCGACCTGAATATGAATCCACTAGTATGAGGAATAGGCTTACATCTTTAATTTATACATGATCCATGTCTACTTTTATCCATAGCTCTTTCTCTTTTGACCATGAATGAATCTTAGTTTGCCTAAAGTTTTTTTTTTTATCTTTGCACGCTTAGGACGTTTTCTGACATAATCTTCCACCTCTCACATATACCCTGGCCAACAAGTTTGTAGTTTCAACCTCATTTGTGTGTTCAGTACACAATCATGTATATTGTCATGTAGTGCTTTAATAACATCTTTTCTTAATGACATCGGCGGTACAATATGATCTCCACTATATATAATTCCTCTTTCAATTGTCAATCTGTGCCTTGCTTCCTTAAAAGGCCTTTCTGCCATAAAGCAATTGCTCCATATATTCTTCCATATTATATCAAGCACTCTTTTTAATACAAGATCCTGTTTTGTTTCAAACTTGAGTCGCCTGAAGGATAACAGATCTGTTTCTACCCAATGTAAAATCTTGTCTTCACAACTGTCCTTTGTTTCAACATTCTGGATATTAAAATCCAATCTTGACAATGTGGCTACATGTAGAATAGCATTTCCTTTACTATATATACATAATGTGGAAATCAAATGCCATAAGCTTAATCACCCACCTCTAAATTCTGGACAAAATGATTTTAAGCAACTCTTTCCTCAGGTTTAAAATGAACTCTAAGGGCTTGTGGTCCAACTTTAGTAAAAGTTTCTTGCCCAATAGCAAATTGCATGCCTTTTCAGTACTTCAGACAATTGCCAGTGCTGCTTCTTCAATGTTAGAAGAACTCATTTCTGCTGCTGTCAACTTTCTTGACAAATACATAATTGGATGTCCTTCTTGTGATAATATCACTGCTATGGCACTTTCACTAGCTTCAGTAGTTAGTGTGAGTTCTTTCATCAGGTCAAATACCTTAACTAGTGGCTTGTTTTTAAGTGCTTCCTTTAGCTTTTTGAATGCCATCTCCTGTCTTTCAGTTCACTGAAATTCATTATTCTTCTATAATGGTGTTTGGTCAACCAATAAGCTAAAGGGCTCAGGGAATATCCATGGCTGTCAATATCAGATTTCTTCCATCAACTGTTGGTTGCAGTGACTTCTACAATTGTCAAAAAGTCCAGTCGAATACTTACATTGTGACTGACCTCAAATGACCAGAAATTGACTAGAAGAGTTGGTATACCATGGCTAATGGCAGCTTTAATTTAATGAGAGAGATGACAACACTTTTCAACTTTAACGACTCATTTATACAAGATAATGTTAGAAAAAAATACAAGCTTCAAAAACTGTGGGAGTGATGGATGATTATACCTTTGGATGTCATTACAGAGATTTTTTTTACAGCCTTGCAACCCACTGATACTAGAAATAAATCCATTATTCCATTTGCTTCTCTATTTTTGCTGTGACTCAATTTCATGACTCTCACCAAGGCCGCAAAACATCTCATCCCCATCTCCAGAATCTCCAGATCCTCTAACGAAGTTAGATATCCAATTGGTGACATCATGTTGTTGTGTTATGTATAGTTCCTCACAAGTAATAATGTAGTCAAGGGAAGATAACTACCTCCCAAACGTCAAACTCTTCCCACTTATATAGCCTCTCATTTGCATATCACCACACATTGTATAATGTGTTAACTATTTCTGCTGGCACTCATCAAATCTAATACATCACCTTTGCATTTTCAGAATAAAACAAAAAGTAATATATAAAAGTAATTCAATAAAGGTTTAAATAGTGACTAATCCAATCAATTTTATATGCTTTTCATAAAAAATAACTTGATCTTTTGTCACAGCCACTGTTGGCCGCCCCCAAACAGGAACTTTGGCTTTGACCTTTTCATCGTGTTCCCTACACACTATGTAATTTAAATGCATTTCATTTTAGAACTGATCTAATGAATTTTTAGTTCCTTTTGTATTATGAACCTAGTTGTAATACTCTTCGTGACCATTCTTACACCTTTATTTTTTGTAGCAAATCTCAGTTTATTTTTCCTTGAGATTTTTAATATTTTGCAAGACCTGTCATTGTTGTTGGTCTCGCTTAATATAACCGACTGACTTCTTGTCAAATTCAAGGTTGCGGATAGGAGAAGAACAAACACATTTCTTTTTTTTGGTCTGTCAATTGGATGGGCTTTTTATTTCAATATTGCTTCTTGTGCATTTCTACTCCTGGCATTCTGTCCCTGCTTGCTACCTGCATGACAGCCTGACTCTTAATAACCTGTCCTGTATACTATTGGAAGTTTTAACATCAAACTCAACCAGCTGAGATGCAATGCCAGCGTCAGACAATGGATCTGGCCAACACCGTTACAATGCCAGCTTCCCATTCCTGCCTGACACATCCAGCCCGACCATTGATATGACTGGAACACTGTATCTCAACTTCCAACCGTTGACATGACTGGAACAACCACACCTTAACTTCCCTTAATCAGCACAACCACCCATCTAACCCACAGTGACTCAGGTTTGCATTGTAAATAAACTTAGTATTAAATATCCTCATTCTTTTGTTCACCAGTAAGACTTTACATCTTCAATTCAAAAATGTTAGTTGGCCTCTTGTGACTTCATACTGATTCGGGCCATTTCACATTGCACTCCCTCCAGGGGGTCCACTACACATATTTTTGGGAAGAAATATTCTACTTTATTATTTATGTTTTCAGTTATTAATTCAATGCAACATTTTCAGTGTCTATTCTGTTTGAAAATAAACAATATAAAATCATCTATGGTTAAATACTTCCTGCAACATAAAAAATCTAAGTTATCAAAAGTTTAATTTTATTTATACTTATTGAAAGTATTTACCTTGGGGCCTCCAGTATCTGTTCCACTTTTTAAAACTGTCTAAAAGTTCTCTTTCAGGTCCACCGTCAGCTCCATTGTCACGTTCTCCTTAATCTCGTCTAAAATCTCTACCTTCTCAATGGTAATTTTAGGACAAAATACCAGTAATTGAAGGGAAACAGATCTGGACTGTGACAGAGCTTGGTAATGTTTATGTTTTGCCAGACAGATGAAAAATTAGACCGATAAAAAACAGAAAAAATAGATTTCTTTGTGAACAAAATGATAGATCACTGTTGTCAATTACTAAATTTTCCTGTTCATGAGATGGACAGGCAGCCATTTTGCAAGAAAATAGGGAAATAAACTGAGATTTGAAAATGTATGGTTGAATGAATGATTTTTCCTAGAATCCCTAATCAATGCCAAATTAGTTCATCATCTCTCATTACAGGGCCTTTTTTCAGACAAGTAATATGGCTTTCATTTCTCTAGGTTAAATGCTGATGTACTGATGGTAACTGCAGATAGAATCTATAATGCTCTAGATAAAAACAGTGAAGCCCGGGCTGTAGCTTTGGACATCTTGAAAGCTTTTGACAGAGCTTGGCATAGAGGTCTTCTTCACAAGCTAGAAAGTTATCGTGTCTCAAGACACATTTTTGAATTGATCCAGTCCTTCCTATCAAATCGTGAAAGGAAAGTTATCCAACACAGCCACTTGTCTAGATCCTTTCGTACTAGGACAGGTGTCTCACTGGGCTACATCCTTGGTCCTAAAAAAACCAAAAAACCTAGGTAATATTAACTGATTGCCGGAATCCATTTAATGTAGACATTATGAAGCCACGCCAAGAGTAGCAATAAGAAATTTTCTAATCAATGGCATGAGAAACTGGGATAAACAAAAAATTTGGGAAACATTTGGAAAATGACAAATTAGAGATTTTTGCTAATAAATTAAACTAACCCCAGGTCAGCTAGAATGGAATACCTTAATATAAGAAAGCTAGTTCGGGCCTTCGTAATAGTCAGGGCATGGTATGGCAGCTTTTATTTTAATTTGATTTTTGGCAAATATTTTTAGTTTTTAATAAAAAGACTGTTATGTTAATTGTTGCAGCATACCTACAGACAATAATGGGTATGCCTCCAAAAAGTACAGTAGTAAATACTGTACGTGGTCTTCAGTTGAAGATTCATTATAGAATTCACTTCTAGCAGTTGACTATTTCTTCTATGCGCTTGCTGGTGAATCTTATATGTGTTGTTTGTGTCCTAAGTATTATCGTTCATTACCAACTTTCATTTGATTATTCTATTCAATAACCTTCTCTAGATTACAACATTAATGGTTTATCTTTAAGGGATCTCCTCTGTTACTGAAACTCGGCATCTCTGTGTTTGACCATTGCATATAAAGGACAATTCTCATGATAGACATTTTACTTGTGGTCATAGATTACCAGAATTGTAATTTGTTTCAGAGTCCAAAATTCAATAACAGTAAAAGACATTCTGATTTTTGATTTTCATAAATTAATTGCTTCAATTCTTTTTTATCTCATTTTTGTCTGGATTGCAAAAAAATATTAAGAGCAATGAAAATGTTCAAATTTTTTCAAAACAATATATATAAGCAATAATTTCAAATCACTATAAAAAAAAAAGGAACATGTTTAGTTTCAAAATTTTTTGGACGTCTTGCATGATTTTTTATGCCAAGTTTTTCTTTCATTTTTTTATTCCTTTATTTGTATGTGACGTGTCCTTAATGGTGTAAGAACTCCTATCGTCTATAGCTTTAAATAATGTGTGACAATGTGGCCTAGTGAAAGAAAGTTAAACGAAAAACATATAAGTTGGGAACGGTCTAAAACAGTTAAAGGATATTATGATAAAGATACCAAGAAAAACAGTAAAAATGTTTCTATCTTGTTCAAAAAGAAAGAAAAATTCTATTTTCTTCTTTCTTCCTGGAAACAAGGACAACTAATAAAAAGCAAATCATGATATTTCTTTTTGTGACAAACACCTGGATGAACCGAACATGGTTAAAGAAACATGAATTATGCATCTGCCCAGTGCCAAAAGAGGCTATAGAAATAAAAATGAATTTTAAAGATTTCTCCAACCAGTAAATATAGCAAATGTGAGATTGTTGACAATCCTAAAGAGGTAGAAAGGAAAGGTGAGCGATTTGAAGATTCTCCAAACAATAAAGATCACAGATGTGAATTGTTGACAATTGAAAAAAAATATACGATGGATGACTGTTGAGGTGAGACTTAGAGGGGTAAGTGGAAGGAGGAGTTAACTCTACCCAGTCTGGTGATGGTGTAAGCAACAGTTCAATGGAAGTGGCAGATATAAGGAAGCCTGAAGGAATGGTCTCAGGGGAAAGATAGAATTGTCTCCCTTGACCAAAGCAATGGTGAGAGATATGGCTCTGAGGAAGTGAAAGCAAATCCTGTGCCCACACCCTGGTGAGATGAGGTAATTCCCAAATTTGAAAATCATAATACCTTGCAAGAAAATGCTAAACAAAGAGGCCTTGTTATAATTGTATGAATTAATTAAGACACTTGGGGAAAACACCGAAAACCCCACCCTACTCCAGCTTGAAGTTAGGGTTCACAAAAGCAAGATGTTTGGGGCATTTTAACAGAACAGTGAGAGACAGCCAGAATGGTTGGACATTGTAGAGTTGATGTTTGTGGTAGGGAGGTTGTGGATTGAACAACCAACAGCTGCTGACCAAGTTTAGACTGTAGCACTGAGGTTATGGGTTATAATGTTTGTCTTTTTACTATCCCTTCCATTCCTTATTCTACCATCCATTTACTATCATTAGGTAAGATACAGGCTCTTCTTGTCTTGTTTTTAATATATCCTATGAGCATCAAATTCTCCAAACATTCTTTCTTCATTCATTTCTACTATTCACTTACAAAAAACTCATTAAATAGGTTACTCTCAGTTTCCATTTGCCCCTCTTGCCTTGTCCTGTTAATGTCATATTCTCCAAGCCATCTTTCCTCACTATTTCAAATTTCTGATTTCAAGTTCAAGTGTCCTTTTTGACACCATTTCCTTTAAAATTTTCTCCTTGCTCACATGTCCTGTCCAAGGTATACTCAGTATCCTTCTCTTAAACCACATCAATTTCTGTACTTACTTGATTCAAACATCTCTGATTTGAAGCTTGCATCTGAGGCTGCCCTTTTTGCTAACAACCAGACATTCTATCTTCTTACAACTGATGATTCATCCTTTATTAATTTAATGTTTTCCTTTACTAGTTTGTCTAAGAGTTTCTGCAGTTTTCTTTGTGTCTCTCATTAACACAGTGTCATCTACATATGTTATTAAGATTGTGTCTGCTACAAATAAATCTTGGGAAGACTTATAGTTTTCTTAGGATCACCACACTATATAAGTTGAATACGTTTGAGAAAACACATCTTTATCTTATACCTCTTTCTCTTTTGTATTTTTGCTCAATTTGTTTGTCAGTTTGTTCCAATTAAATATTTTGCATTATTCTAATATGTTTACCAAATAATTCAATTTTCTCAAATAGTTCTTTCTATCATACCTTATCAAATGCATTTATATAGTCTTTCTGACGTCATCAATTCCCAACTCAGCATCTATCACAGCTATTTGCTGCTCTTTTAATGATAACTTTGATAGGTTCATGAAACTCAAATTGGCAACTGATACTGAAAATGACCTCTAGTCTTTTGTCAACTGGGGCAAGAAATAATTTTTTAATTTTAACACATCCAAGACTAAATTGTTCTTTTAATCATCTTAGAGAATCTTTTTTGCTTTCCATCAGTATGGCTGATGCTAACCTTCAGGAGAGTAACTCATTGAGCTTACTCAGTTTAATGTTTTCCACTGATATGATATGGCCAACTGCTAAATCTGCTGCTAAGAAAATTTGTCCACTGTGTTATCGTAAACAATTTCTTTGCCAGAATTGATCTTGAAAATTTATAAGTCAATCATTCATCTGTGCATTGAGTATTGTTGTCTCATCTGGTCTGGTACTTCTGCTCTATATTTATAAATTTTTGACAAAATCCAATGAAGAATTTGCAATATTGCCAGTCCTGACATGACATCTCAGATTCAGCCATTTTCCCACCATAGTAATGTAGCTTTCCTGTTCCTTTTGTATAAATATTTTCATGGCAATTGTTCTGATGAGCATTCCCCTTTAGTACTTTGATTTCATAAATCTAAGTCAAGTTGTAATTGTTTCTTTTTCACGCTTCTCTCCTATGGAACTTACTTCTGGCTACTTGCTTTCTGTAAACCGTGACCTTAGAAATTTAAATGTAGCATCAATTGTCATAATGTATCTTTTTGAACACTGTTCTTTTATTGTTTATATTTCTGAGATGAGGTATTATGTACATTATTTACATTATTCGGACTATTTTCCTCATCTTTGTTGCCATATTTATCACAACGTTTCGGCCATTGTACGCTCTGGCCTTCTTCAGGTTGGAAAAAAAAAAATAGGCCACAAAAATCTCCTGAGCCGACCAAGCATAGAAATAAATACAATATGGGAACCAGTAATAAGGAGTGCCAGAGAAAAGCAATGATAACAACAAAGTTGCAGTATGAGCTGTGGTAAAAACATGTAATGATAACAGCAAAATTGCAATATGAGCACTGGTAAAAATGGTTGCTGAAGAAATTAGGTTTATAATACCCAGAAATTCATACCCAGATGTCCTCAAGGACACATGGCACAGTGGATAAAGGCAATGGTTAGATCCAGTGACAGGACCCAAAGAGTGTGAGTTCAATACCCGGTTAAGGCAGTGGAGAACTTTCAGAGGGAATTTAGCAGGAGATGACTGATAACTGAAATCCATCAAACATAGTACGTGGAACTAGAACAGTCTACCCCACTGAGCGAAATAAAGGGTTCAGTTTGAAACCACCTGAAGAAGGCCAGAGCATACAACGGCCGAAACGTTGTGATAAATATGGCGACAAAGATGAGGACAATAGTCTGAATAATGTAAATAATGTTCTTTTATTATCCTTTCTCAATAACCTTTTCTCATTTTCTTTCACTCACAGTAACCCCTTACATCTTATTAGCGGCTTCATCTCCCTGATTGAGGTGAAATGATTTAAAAAAAAAAGTTTATGAAACATAGCATTTGTATTACTTACTCTGATAGAATTCTGTTCATAAAGATCACGTTGCTTTTCAAATGTCTTTAATGAAGACACTATTCTTGCCCTATTTCTAGTCAAATTTTGTTATGTGCTCTGTTCAACAGATTCTTGAGGGTAAGCTTAATTATGTGTATTAATAAGCTAACATCCATTTGCTTCTTTAGCAGCACTGGATATGGTAAGGTCATCTGACATGTTACCATTGTCATATAATTAATTTATTATTTCCATAAACTTCTTAATCACCAAATCATCTAAGGTTGATAGTATCCCTATTACAATCCCATCAGGTCCTGCTTATTTTATCCTGTTCATTTTAGTCAATACCGATCTTAAGCTCAGATTTTAATATTTCACATTCTTCCATCTTCCATCAAAGTATTTTTCTTTCTCTATTATAAGCATCACTTAATCAATCTTAACCTGTTCAAATCTAGGATTAGCTGTTATCTTCCCTACATATCTGCATAAACTGTACCTGTTACTCTGCAACTCTCTATCTCGAGTGACACCCAGTCCTCATACAGTGAAAAAAAAAAAATCTCATTTTAGATTTTATGCATCTGTGGAAAAGAGATGAGTGAAAAAAAAAAAAAAAAAAAAAGTGAAAACTTACCAATGATGGAAGCAGAAAAGCTAGGAAAGTGGAAGTAATACTTATAAAGGGAAGTGCCAATACATTATAGGTGAGCGGTGGTTGTATAAAAGCTGGAAAGAATGATGGGCAGGAAGATTTTGCTTTTCCTTCACAAACTGTGTTGGCAAGTGAAGGACAGTGAAGAGTGATGTCATCAGTGTTTGACTAGAGAAAGTGGAAAGGAAGAGAAAGTGTTTTATTTTTCTTTCTGTTGATTCTGCATACTTGGGAGGCAACAAGCTATTTTGGCATTTCACCAGGCAAGGAGAGAGAAAGAGAACGCATGTGGCCAGTGACACAATTTGAATTGCGAAATGTTTAGCAAAGCAGTCAACAGGAGAGAGGTTGCATACAAGGGCTCTAGCACCGACATTATTGGTAGAAGAAATGCTTCTTTTGGAGTACATTGTCAACAGTATTGACATCGTCATCAGTATGAACACGATTGATCAGCTGGGACGAGATGGTAAAGAGATGAGAGAAAAAAAACAAAAAAGTGAAAACTTATCAATGGTGGAAGCGGAAAAGCTAGGAAAGTGGAAATAACACATATAGACAAGTGCCAATCTATTATGGGTGAGAGGTGGTTGTATAAAAGCCAGAAAGAATGATGTGCAGGAAGATTTTACTTTTCCTTTGCAAACGGTGTCAGTCAGTGAAGGACAGTAGAGAGGAAAGTATAAAAGAAGAAAGGGAGAGGATGTGTTTTGTTTTCTCTATCATTTCTGCATATCTGCAAGACAACAGCATCTGGCCAAGGAGCATGTCTCTTGTCCTGTTATTTCTTTTTTTTTTTTTCTTTCATGCATGTCTGCTATATCAATGTAACTTAATTGTTCTGCTTGCAGTGTTTTGTTTTTTTTTGGGGGGGTCGCCATTTATCTTTTGACTGTTTGCATTTGTCCCTTTGTGCTTGTATTTAATACATCCCATTCTGCATTCCATTGTTTGCTATCTCTTTTTCATTATTTCAAGATTAAATTGTCCTTATTGATTATTTTGGAGAATTACTGGCTTTAATTTATATTGTTGTGTCAGTTGCAATAATATATGTATTCAGACAAAAAATTACTTGTTTTGCCTTTTAAATTTTTCCTTTTTAACTGGGCTGATTAATGACATCATTATTTTCAAATAGTCATAACCATTAACAAAATTGTTTTTATGATATATTTTTTTAAAGAAAAACTTAAAAGTCTTTCAACAAACCTGGTAATTTAAATTTTTCATCAGTTTTTTTCTACTAAAGGAATTTGACATTATTACTTTCATGATATCCTGATGAATGCAGATTCTCGATTAATATACCTTAAGATTGTGGTTCATTTATTTTTTCTAAATATTTCACTCATGAATCAGTATATTGTCTTAATAAAGTTGTGAAATAGCATTATTTTTTTACATTAATTTAAAATTTGTATTTAAAAGTAAATACTTGAAAGATTATCACTATTCATTTTTTTACTTTATTTCAATTTATTTATTTGAAATTTTCAGATGCTGTGAGACTTTATGTATATTTTCTTTTGTTTTTTTGCTATGTTAGGAACAACAGAATTAGTGACAAGCACATCTGGCCATAGCACTGATGGTTTGTATATGAATAATGCACGTTTTAGCCAAATGCGAGTTTTCTCTAAACACAATACCTTCTCACCTCTTCTCACTGACTTCACATCAGTCCGCGCTTTGTCATTTAGCTATTGGTACACCACAAATACACTGCCAGTTACTCATACAAAAGTGATCACAATTCTCAATCATATACAAACTAAGAAGAAAACTACAAAAATTCAAAAACCTAACATGTAAACGACAATGCAACAGCTTCCAAAATGATTCAGTTTACAAACAGACGTATGCTAATATAATCAAAATCAAATACAAAAGCTTAGAATAAGTCAATAACTCAAAATTGAACACCTTTAGAAAATATATACAGGTGTACTGTGACACAGTATTGTTGGACCAGGGGTCAATCCCTAGTCACAGTACAAAGCTGTGATACTTCTTTCCCTCCCCTCCCCCAGCATTTTGTGGTTGACTCTTAGTTGCTGCCACCAACATGTGACCTGGTCGATCAGCGATCATCACTTGCCGGCGGGGTCCTTTGGTCAGGGTACCAAATGGGATGGTTGGTCGATTCTAATGGCTTCACACCAGATGCAACCAGTTCAACATCAGCTCCGTCATTCTCATTTTGCTTCCAATGACTGGTTACCAAGGTAATTATCTTGACCTCAGTGTTTGATTTGATCTTAGGTAGATGAGGTCAATCAGGTATTGGGGCTGTAGTGTAAAACTAGAGGTGACATTGCACAAGCGGAGAAAAATAAATAAATGAAAACCAAAAAGATTCGGGTATGTTGAAAGAAAGCAAATGAACTTTACCAGTCTGTTCTATACAGGAGTATGTGTTTTTCCCAATCTGTTTCTTTGGAGAGTGACATTTTATACTTCTAGGCAAGTTCTTGTTTTCTAAGTCAACTGTTTTAGTTTTTAAGTGTTGGCGTTGGCTTAGCTTCGTTCGTCAGTATAACTTGCTGTTTTGTAGAAAGGCGAGGTCAAAGGTAGGACTCATGAAATCTCTCTGTCAGCTCTGCGAGGCAACTCTCTGGTTCCTGCTAGCGAACTTCTGAAACTCCAACTGCAACTTAACTCGACTGGCAAATTGCGCAAGGGCACTCGCTTATATGGACATTGACCAAAAACTGGTGCAGGGTTAGACACAGCCTGGGGTTTCTGGTAATTCCCTGATTTCTGACAAGGGACCCCCTTGTTGTCTGACTAGGAAAACTGATTACTTCGCATTTTGGAAAATTAATTACTTTCCATTTTTGGAGGGATCCCTTTGTCAGTGAGGAGAGGTGACAGGAGAGCTATCCTCCTAAACTCCGTCTCTCTCACCTTGGTGCCTCATACCAACTCCTTTCAGTAGGCGCTAGTAATTTCCCTGTCTTTCTTACCAATTTACCTCCGCCTATCACCATTACTACCACCGAACCAATGGCCTCTTGGTTGTGCAGGTGTGGCTAATCCTGCTTCATTAATTAACTTTTTGACACCCTCCCATTCAGGATTTCTCAGTTCAGAATTATCAACTGGAATTTTGTTTATGAAATTCCCTTTTACATCTTACAAATAACAGATGGCCTTGCTGCTTGGCCAACTCCTAAAATCTTCAACGCTTCCAGTTATTTTGTGTTTTCTTAACCAGTACTTTTAAAATCATCATTAATCAATTGCCAAAGCTCACCACATGACCTTTTTGTGAATTTACCGTTTGCACAAATCTTCAGTTTGTTGAGAAATGTAAAAATAAAATCTTTTTATATTGAACGCCATATCTTTCGGAATATCTTCTTATGCCAAATTCTTACAATGAACACATGACTTTGTCACTTGGTCGGCTCCTAAAATCTTTACAATCTCGAATGATATCTTCAACACTTCTAGTTCTTGTGTTTTCTGAACTAGTACTTTTACAATCATCATTAATTAATTGTCAAATCTCGCCACATTATCTTTCTGGGAATTTATCGTTGACACAGATCCTTGGTTTCTTGGGAAAAGAAAAAATAAAATCTTTTTCTATCGAATAGTATATTGTTCGAGATATCTATTTTTTTAACCCTTCTTTTCTGTTCTCAGTATTTTCTTGTTTAATTTCTATGACTAATTAGTTAATCAGTTACCATAGCTAAATAGTGTCACAGTACATCTAAGACTCTTGACAATCAGAGATTGGCAGCTGACCTCTCTTTTACGATCTGACACTAAACTATCCCCAGTCATGATGAACAGATGTCTCCTTCAGGAGGCATCATCTCTTGAGATAATATTGGCTCTCAAGCTCACAACTGACCTCAAGTGGATCTCTTATATATGTATGATCCATTGGTAAACATATAGATAAAATAATCAGCTCTCTGTACATTCCATTAAGTACCTGACTCCTCATGCTATCTGCTACCTTTATAAGACTCAGATCAGGCAGAAATTGGAATACTGCTGCCATATTTAGGCAGGAGCTGCTCAGTCCACACATTCCTTTGTTCCACTAGGTCTAACCTTCACGTCTAAGACTCACCATACCACTAACATAGTAGCAAATCATGCACATTCTCTCTGTATTCCATCAGTGATAAGTAAATTCCACTCAAACAGCTTCTTCCCAATTACCACTGTTTTGTGGAACAGTCTCCCAAGAGTTGTTTCCCCTGATCACTACAATCTTAACCTGTCCAAGTCTACAACTAACTTCCTCTCCTATCCATATAAACAACCTCTTAATGTAACCCTCTAACTAGAGTGGCCCTCGGGCCTTGTACAGAGTGAACCTTACTTTAAATAAAATTTTGCTCTGGAATATACATATGTTTCCAGGGATCTGTGGCCAGAGTTTCTGTTGACCAAAGTTTGAGGATTCATTATATCAGAATCACTAAACACATTTGTCAAAAGTTGAGGTGTGTCAGTAATCATGTAAAAGACTTGTAACATCTTAATTCTTTTATGATAATCTCTCCCATTCAGAAGATAAATTTTAGAAAATTCCAATAGAATATTAAGAGTCAAATTGCCCTTAAACAGCAAAAATCATATTAAACATTTTTTCTTAAATAATCTTATATGCCATCATTCAGTGAGACCTTCATTATATTTGGGAAACTGTCAGTTTTGAAAGAAGTTACATTTAAGGTTATAATGGGGGGTGTTCTATTTACAATGTAAATATAATACTAAACTGGACCCATACTTTTTGCACATTATATAAAATTAGAGCATTGACATTTTTTCAGTTATTTCCTTTGTGACACATATATTCTGTTATTTTTTAATTAATATATGTTATATTCATATTTCTCCATGAAGTAAATCAAAATTCTTTACAAAATTAAGTAAATATGCAATGAGTTCCATCTACCTTTTCATTTTTTTTAACATATCTAGTTAGTTCTTGTTTCTATCTGGTACAAAACTGGTTAATTCTTTTCTTAATATTCTACATTATAGTTACATTGTGAATAAACCCTCTCCCTCAATAACTATGATGCTAATCTCTATCCTTAATTCTGAATCATCAGTTTAATTTTGGCAAATATATTAAGAGAGCAACTATTAAAATGTATCAGAATCCTTAAGAAACAAACTAATCAGTGTTGCCAAGTTAGATATTGTTTTATGACGTGATATACCATAGAAAAAGATAAAACATTAAAACGAAATTTTAGTATGATAGAAAGAAGTTGTAAACTAAGAAAAAAAATCATTAAGATGTCAGAGATTGGATGCCTACTTTTTAGTTTACTGGCTCATCATATTCTGTGACATCATATACAAATCATATAAACAATAATATCGTATACACATCATATAAGCAATATCATATACACTTCATTTAATTGACAATATTATATACACAATGATATAAACAATATATCATGTAGTTATTTAATATAAATGATGATATCATATACATATCTAATATAAATGATGATACCGTATATACCTAATATAAAGAATGATATCATAGATGTATCATATGCATAATGATATGACTGATCATATCATATACACATCTAATATAAATGATGATATCCTCAGCACATCCTATTCACTTTGCCAAAGTCTGAAACATCTGGAAACTTGCTACCCATGTTGGATTACCGCCCCTGATGATAATTACAGGCTGTGAAAAAAATTAATTCTTTTTTTAAATTTTAAGAAATCTTTCTTCCATGAGATTTGTTGTTTATTGTAAAAATTTAAATTTTTTACTGAATTAAAATTGTTTTCATTTTACATTTACAATGTGATAATATTGTCAATGTGTCAATTATTAAATCTGCTTTTTAACACCCTCTCAAATACACTGCCTGTAAATATCACTTTGCTTATTTATCCTATTTTTGCTTATATACTGCTAGTGTGATCCTATATATAAACCTTTATTTATCATGTTAAATGCCAAGACCTGCTATATTGTGGAATAGATTTTTTATTACTTTTGCCAACACTATTATCATTTCATAAAAAGAAATGTTTAAAAATATACACAAATAACTTTTTTCATCATAAAAGTATGGTCTGTTTATCATAATATATTTTTGTATTTGTCTTCCACAATGACGTACTATTAATCATAAAAAGGACACAAATAATGTAATGGCTCATTGTAAAAAGTAAAAATGGCTTTTTTTATAACTTTACTCATTCCATTAAGTGAGTGGATGGTTACTGGGAGACTGTAGATGACTTCTGGTGGACCATGTCGCTTCATTCATATCTCTCCTTTGCAGCTCTCTGTTCTCTCTGTTGTTTGCTTTATTTCCTGTCTCAAAGTATAGTGCTCTGAAAAATGAAAATAAATAGATGATGTATTTGCACCACTTCAACTTTTGCTTCTTTATCATTGTGAATTCATCATGAGACCCAGTTGTTTTATTTCAAAATATAAGCCCTTAATAAAGACCTAAGTAATTTTTAAAAATTCATTTTTGTTCTCCAGATAAAAATCCATGTCTTGTATTTCATTTGTTTGTTTTTGTTTTTTATTGCTTGAAAAGATCTCATCTACATTGGCAAAAAGTGTTTAATTAAAATATCAATATTACAACAATTTAATGATTATGACACTATTTTGTCAGCAATATCCATAAGTTTCCTCACAATTGTTATTCCTATGATTTTTAATGCAGAAACTCTGAATTAATTTTTTCTACTTGTAAAGAAAATAGTATGCAGCAAATAACTCTTTTAAAATTTTTATATGCGAATGGTAATGATAATATTAGCTGCTTCCCTAGAAGGAAGCATTTGGCATTCATTGAATAAGCAATGAGTACAAATGTCAGTTGAAATTTATAAAATATTTCTCTTAAAACAATTTTTTCAGAAAATAGGTTTCTCAAGTCCAATAGTTATTATTGCTCCTTCCAGTATTGATGGGTGGGGGGGTCCTTAACCTTTTATTTGAAATAGTGTACAACATCAACATCTTGATTATATCATTATTTTCTCTTCGAGTTACGCATACATTTTAGTCAGTGCTGCAGTTGGTAGTTCGCAAGTGATGTGGTTTCTGTTATTTGATACAGTTCTTTGTTTCTGATTGTGTATCATCAGAGTTCACAATGTTCAAAGAAAGATTGTTTTGCCAAGACCCTCAGGTTTCACTCACTCAAAGTCACTTTTGACCATTGATCTTCGAAAGTAGGTAGCAGTTTAGATATTTCCGACTGAGTTTGGCACCATGCATGACATCCATTTGAAAGTCGCAATCTTGAGGCTATTTAAGAACATGACTTGAGTTTTCAGGTTGTTGTTCTTGGTTTTGTAGCAATTTGCAGTGTTGGGCAAAACTACTCCTAGCACAACTTGTGTTTAATTTCCTCATAATAAATTTTTTTTATAACTGATTGATATGCTGAGGTATTTGAAGTGTTTACCACTTACTAAGAACAATTATAAATTTAGTAGCTAAAATAGATCAAACTGAGCAGAATTTGTTTCTAACAAAATTTTAAAAAAATGGAAAATTAAATTATAAGTTTTTCTATTTATTTTTGTGTTCAATATAAGTGTGACTGTTTTTTCTACCAGACATGTAAAAACCTTATGTGGAAATTCTCAGCTTTCAGGTTCTAATCATCTACCCATCATTAATATGCCTATATATTTATATATCAACATGATCAATTATCAATATGATATAAATATATATATATATCATATTGATCATGTTGATTTTCTGCAACAGGTTAGTTGGTGGGGAGGAGTCATTATGAACAATTAAACTGGATATATTGAATTTAGTAAAGTATGTAATTAATTTTATTTTTTATTAGGATCTTTGGTGGATATATTAGTATTTATTAGATTTTTTAGGACATTTTTGTCTTATTTATAATTAGAAGGTACATGATTGCGATGTAAAAGATTAATATTTTTATGGTTAATTGAAGACATATTATATTCAATTTGCTTTATATTAAAATTTCTAATAGAACATTTTATTTGTTCATAATATAATTTGGGAAGTTATTAAGAAATTTTTTTATATTTTTTAGTTCACTGTAGAAAATCTGTTTTGTGAATGAATTAATTTTTGCATGGTTTATTAGGTTTTTTATAATTGCTATTTTATAGTAATTTGGACATTCACTCTTATGAGCTGTGATGTCAGAGGCAGATGCTGGTGGTATGTTAGTTGAGGCTAAACATTCTTACCAGTGCCTCATAATTATCTTTGCTTTGTTACAAATAACAAATAGCAGCTGTGAAGCAATCTGGTAAAATGGTATCTGACATGAAAGTGCTCATTAAGCAGAAATATGTTAGTGAATTCCTCCATGCAGAAAACATTACACCCATTGATGCTTGATGAACATTTACAGAGTTCAAACAGTAGATATGATAGGCAGTGGCAATAACAGATGTAGCATACAGGCTCTTGTTCATTTGAGGTGACTATCAGGGGAGAAAAAATTGATCTATTCAGTGGTGTTATTGTACTTCCTTTATCTGTTATAGTTTCTTTGGAAATATGTAAGGTTTATTTAGACAGCAAGTATTCATTCAAACAAGTTTTATTAAAAAAACTACCAAGTTCTGTTTCTTTATATTTTTTCAATTTTTGGATAAGACGTTGAGTGTTGTGCTTGAAGTTGAAGATAAACTGTCCAAAGTTCATATTTTTTTATTTTTGTTCAATTACTTTCAACATTCACGATCATTATCAAGAACCAATGTGGTGTATGTATAGTAGTTAGAATTCCTTTGACTGCATCCTGGTTTTCTTTGGAAAGCTGAACATTTGAAATGTCTAGTGCGACATCATGCGCAACAGCGATTGGGAATGAGGTCACACAAAAAGAATACTTTTTTATTTATTTATGTAATTAATGAATTTATTATTTTAAATTTAAAATTTTTTTTACTACTAATATATGTCCACTCATTAATTATATCATCTGCACTTCAAGATACCATCTCCTGTGGTGAATAATATATCAAAATGTGCTTCTAATTGAATTAAAACCAGTGGCAAATGAAATTTACGTATGTAAATGATAGGTTGTTATTGTTAGTAGTGGTGAAATTTCAAGAAGGTGATATTTCCATGTGTTTTTATATAACTATTAACTAATTAATAAAGTAGAGAAAATACACTAGTATACATGCAAATATAGCTGAAAAGAAAGAAGACATTAAAATTCAGCATACTAACCTAAATTTAGTTGGCAGAGAAATTCTTGTTGATTGAAAATGCTTAAATGAATTTGACCCTATTCATAATATAATTGAATTAAAGAATTTGAAGTTAATGATCATATGAATAACAGAAAATAGTTGTATTGAAAGAAAATTAACTAGTAAATCCTATTGGTACCAATTTTTCCCTCCTTTTTTCTTTTTTATTGTTGAGTAATTGCTACCAACAAGATATACAGAAAATTCTTTATAATTTAAGAAAACACAAAAAGGACACCTTTTATTGTTTTTATTTTAACTTTCAGGTTTACCAAAATTTGAACTCAAAATGAAGTATTTACCAAACTGCATTTACAGAATTGAAAGCTCCTGCACCATGTATAAAATCAATTTCACATGTATTATTAAGAGTGTAAGTATATTGCAGTTATGTAGGTAAAATGAACTTGCCCTATTTTGTATAAAGTCAAGCCACTTCTGATAAGTCAGTTGTCACTCAGTAGAAGGGTAGTATTTCTGTCATAGACTAGAAGACAACACAATATATATTGTATCTTTTTATTGATAAAAGTAATATTATAGTTCTTATAAAAGTAAGTTATTATGCTACCTCTGTCCTGTAATAGGGTTTGCATTTGCATATTTTTCTTTTGATTATTGGCATTGATTTGTTTATTGAACATTATGTTTACATATTCTAACAATTTCCTGTTGTTACATTTAAACCTGAAATAGTATTTTTTTCAAATAATATCTTAAAGTGAACTGTTCAAAGGTGAGCTGAAATTGAAATTTTCAAAAGTGCACCTGTTGTATATATAAATATTTTAGCAGATAATACCAATCATAGATGGAAAATTATAAACACATGTATGGAGGATACTATGCTCTCAAATAGAAATTTGGGTATTGAAATGAAAATCAGTTACCAAATAGCATTAAATGTAACACTTTTTTAAATGACAAAATATGCTTTAATTTAAAGGAAATTATTTAAATGCTTCTCAAAAAATTAAATGTTTCAAGCACTTAATAAATAAACTGTTTCATTTTCATCAAGTTTATATTTTATTCTTTACTTCTGATATGTCCCAGAAAGGGATATATTTGTTCAAAGTAGCAAAGTGGTTTTGGGCTACTGTAACCAAGTTGGACAATCTAGCAGGTAACCATAATGGACTGGTCCTCGTCTTAGTGGTAGGCAATAGGCGTAAACCAATAGGCATCGTCATTAGGCATCGACCCTGTACCTCCACATCAGTCTCTATTTATGGCTGACACCAGCCAATCATATTACTGTGAGGGGAAACCCAAGTGTATGCATATTCATTACATCAATTTCTTATTTTCAAATGTAACAACTATTTTGTAACAAATTACATGCCCTAAATATAAAGACAATTATGGAACAGGTATTAATTTTGTATTTATATTAAAGTAAATATATCTTTTTCCTGCAAAATTATTTTTTCTTTCTTCCACCCCAACATGATAAAAGTAACTAAAATCTCAGTAAAACTTGAATTTACAGTTTAATTTATTTACCAATGTTTATAATTCATGATAACTATGTGAATTGTCTAATTTATATACTGTGAGAAGAACTTGGGTGGAGAAAATTAACTTTTTATTATAATAAAAAACACCTGAATTACAATTTTTTTATCAATATTTAAAAATATTCCCAACACTGAAGGTTTTTATTCCATGAATTATTCAGATGGCTTTCATCATCTCTCGTGTTTTTATCTCACCATTTTAGCCAATATATTCTTCAGTTTTCTTGGGTGTATATTACACTAAAGTGCCAAAAGTTACAGGAGGACAGTATATAGGTATAATGATAGGTGGTGCCACTGTACATTAACATAAGTCACACAGTTGTAGTTTGCTATCTAATGAGTCTGTGTAAACAACAGCTAGGCTGCTCATGGCAAAGTGATATGAATTATCAAACGAGATATGATGGGGTGCAGACAGATGAAATAATCCATTTCTGAAACTGTAGACATTTGACATCCCTTGTGTCACATGTGTACTAGGAATACCTGATAGAAGTACAACTGCCCAGTATGAACAGCACAGTGGCTGATCACAGGTCTTGAATGATCATGACCAGAGGCATCTGACTAGAATTCTTTGCAGTAACTGGAAAAGCAACATTGACTTGGATCACATCTACATTCAATGAAGAAGGTTCCAAAGCCATATCCAGCAGGTCAGTTCATTGTTCTTTTTTCAGTGATCACCATCAGAGTAACTAGACAAGCAACATTGGCTCAAATCACATCCACATTCAGTGCAGGTGGTACCAAAGCCACATCCAGCAGGTCTGTTCATTGTTCTTTAGCTTCCATGAGATTTGTGATTCAAAGAACATTACACTGGGCACAGCATCCCATCTAGGAGGTAACGATTTCCCTAATTGGGCTGTGGCATACTGGCAAAATTTGGCCTGGTCCAATGTGTCATGGTTCTAGCTGTTTTGAGGTGCTGGGGTAGATTTCTCAAGGCTATGGACCCCATTTATCAACAAGGTGGTTACATAATGTTGTTGGGTGTGTTCATATGGTATGGGTCAGTTCCATCTAAAAATGTCATTGACCAGTTGCCACTATGTTGCACTGATTTGTGGCCATTAAAACCCATTCATGGACTTCATAGAGCTTAACAAAAATGTGTTATTCCAGCAAAATAATGGACCATGTCATCTTGCCTAAATAGGTTTCAGAAGCATTCTGGAAACTTCTGACAAATGGTGTGGAAGCTACACTCTCCTGATATGAGCCAATCAAGCATTTAGGGGACATGATGGAGAGATATATTTGTACATCATATTCTGCACCTGAAAATATGAAGAAAGCTATCAACAGCATGGCTCACTGTCTCTTGAGAAATATCCCAACCACTAGGATTGATTGATTATTTTTTATGGCTTATCAATCCTTTGTGGGTTATTTAAAGCCAAAACATATTTTAGATTGTAAAGAATATTTTTTTTATTGCAATAAGAATTTTTTGAGAACAACAATGATTTTTCCAGCCAGATAACCTATACTATTTAACCCATAATTGGTAGGAAGAGATGGATTAATACCTTTTCTCATGGATATTTGGATGTAAGTGAATGCAACAAACCCAGCTGGAATTCAAATTCAGCTCTCCAATTTATTCATTACACTACCACACATCCATCCCAACCACTTGTGGAATCAGTGCCATTTAAGGATACTAAACACCTGTTTCATGATTTTTGGTATGTCAGTAATTCTTGAAAGTTACCCACTATTTTTTGTCACTGATCCAAGCATTACTAAATGCAACATAAACCTTAAAATGACAATACATATCAATTAAAACACTGTAATAAAGACATAGTCAAAGTACTTTATAGAACAATGAATATTCTTCATCTTATAATTTCAGACAATTGATGTCTTTGATTAATTCTAAAGTACATTTCTTTTTTTTTTTAACTTTGAACTACTTACCAGACTGTGTACTAAAGAAAATGGTGAAACACAATCTAAACCTCTATACTCCTTTGATATATGGAGATAAAAAGGTGGTCTTCAAAATGATAGACCCTGAAAATATCATCACATCAAAAGTAGGATGATATTTAATCTTCCAGACTTGAAATAGTTAAATGACCATTAGCTAAAACACTAAATCACTGACTTGAACTTGATGGGCTTTTTAGAATAATGATTCAAAAGTTAATGCAGGACAAATTATTAGAGATAGCTTAGCAAAATTACACCTGGTATTTTCATGATAAAGCAATTTGTCCTATTACTTTAAAAACTGAAATATCTAATAAACTTAAAAAATATATGACTAATTTTGTAAACTATTAAAGTAATTGAATTAAGATTAATAATAATTCTTGAAGAGCTGAATTATGCAAAAGTGTAAGCGACTAAATTTGAAAAGGTTATTTCTGTTTTTCTTTCCTATTTCTTAAGAGTAAAAGAAATTTTTACATCTATTTCTCAATTAACTTTCTCTGATATTGAAAAAGAGTTTAAGAAAAAGGCTTTATCTGGTATATTTTCCTGTTTTTATGTCAGTTATATTTATGCAAGAGATTTTGATGCTTTTCATTAAATATTAAATGATATATCTAATATACCATTACATATGATGGCGGCGGCATCATCATCATCATTATCAGTAGTCCCATGACTGGGTGTGGTAACAGTTGCTGCACAACTGAGCACCTGAACAGTTTCCTTCATATGTTTGTTTTGTTCATTCATGTGTAGCATGTCTTGAGCAAATAGACCTGGTTCAGTCCATCCTTCTCCAGGTGAGACCAGAGCTGATATCATCCAATTTGTAGGGTTGTCTTAGTCACAGACACATGGCTATTGATCCCATTAAGGGAACTCTCCACCCTGATAGTTGATTTCAGTCTAGGAAGCTCTCCACTTAGCAATACAGTTGACCCCAGTCTAGACTATTTTGCTCGATTGACATTGACCCTGTAAGAAGATTCATCTGCCATTTGATAGGTTTTGTTTTAAATTCTCCTGGATGTCTAGCCATCCTCTTCACCAGAAAAGCATTATGGAGGAGCAGGTTTAGTCGACTTTGAACCAACCATGCAGCAGATTGTACCATAGCACTCACAGAGGGACCTGATAATCTGATAGTATAGGTGTTATCAAATTGCATTGCAAACTCTTATGGTGTAAGATACAAGTTGAAAGCTTTTCCCAAATCAGTGTTCTGAATTCATGTCATTTTTAATTCACTTTCTAGGCTTTAGGTATGTATTGGCTGTAAAATATTGGGACAGCAGAAAATACAAAGAATATGGCTTGATAATTTTTCTCTATTTAATATTTGAACATGACAAGAGGTCAACTTCAAATACCATTCCTTGCTATAAAAATACATTATTCAGTATTAATTTATGTAACAGTATTTTCTGTAAAAAAAAAAAAATCAAAATAAATAATGTTTCATATTTTGCCTTTGTAATTACATCAGGTAACCAGTTAAAATGTCTAATGTATGTTTCTCCATTTATGTAATGTAAAGATACTTTTTAAAACTTTTTATTTTTAGAAAAAGATGAATTTAGAAAATGTGGTTCATGATTGTCAGAATAATGCCTTGAAAACTTACACTGTGGAGTTAAAAGGTATGGCCTATGGAACTACATTTAACTGCACCACTTTTGATGAGAGAAGCAATTACTCAATCCAGGAAACAGTTTCCTGTCACTGTAAGTGTCTTTTGTTTATTCTCACTGGCATCCAAATATATTAGAATAGTCAAATATGATTTCAGTGTGATAAAATCAAAATCTGTGAATGTTATAATCAGCATCAATGATTGTAAGTGTACTGAAATTTTCTTTTAAAAAAATGTATACACAAAAAAATTTATATAGTGTATACCTCTGCATTTTTCTGTCTTTTGAACAGAGAAAGTAAAACAAATGCTTTTCTTTCTAAATTTAACATTTATTCTCTGTTATTAAAGTGTTTGATTAACTTTCAGATAAGAACCATAAATAATATTCACAAAAATTTAAAGATATGCATACGTGCATGTATACACTCATTCATATATATATATATATATATATATATATATATATATATATATACTAGCTGTAATAACTTCTAAATAGTATGGCATTGTTCACAGATCTAATAATACAAACAAAAACAGATATGAAGCATCAGAGCTGGATTCAACTATAAGTGCAAATGCATGAATGCCCCCCTCCTTCTTTGCAGATTTAGGATGGAATCAAAGGGAGAAACTATTGGCTAAATTGCAAAAGCTAATTTGGGACCTAGTTTGTCGCAGATTTTGTCCGCTTAACTGAAATAATCTAAACCAAACATTCATTCAAGATAATTTGTGTGTCATATGTAATTTACATGGCAAATTTGGAAAGCATCAGATGGAAAACCAGGGAGTTATGCCTGAAAAACAGTCTTTTTGAACAGTTTTTAATGGTTTTTCTTTATAATGCAAAGAAGTGAGCAGGACTAAATCCACACGATCTTATTTCTTGCATGATGACAAATTTTTTGTGACATGTTTGAAGAAAACTGGACAAAAAATGAGGAAGTTATTCAAGTTTTTATTTTAAGTATTACAAAAAACCTGATTTTTTTCACATTATTTTGCAATTTTTTTTGTGAAGCCAATGTTGCAGGAAAACTATGAAGCACTCTATATAAACCTAGTAACATGAGCTATGTTTTGCATTAAGTGCAAAGACCATCACCTCATCCACTAAAAAAATATTGTTTGTGTGTGACTTTGTCTTGCTTTTTATAAAAAGTTCCTTCTGTTTTATATATATATATATATATATATATATATATATATAGTGATTTACTAAGCATAGCTTAGATGTGGTACAAGGTTGACAGTATGGAGCACCCAGTGATGAACAAACTTACTATTCAATACATGTCATATATATATATATATATATATATATATGGAGAGAGAAAAAAAGATTAACTGAAGATTGCATTCAAACATGAAACAGATTATTGCCACCTCAGTGTCTACAATTGTGACAAGACAGAAACACTACAGAACAAACTTTTCATCAATTACCTTCCTGATATTATCAGATATCAAATAGATATTTATGCAGATGACACAAGTATTGTGTTAGTAACAAGATCCTGGAATCTGCTCTGGAAAAGGATCTACAAACAGTGGTTAACTGGAATGAGAAATAGCATGTAAATTTTAACACCTTCAAAACAAAAATTGTTTTCATTTAATAACCATACAGAACCTTTTTTTGCCTTCTAGCAACAGGCTGATGCTAACCTCCAGGAGAGCAACTCATTTTTCCTTCTTGCTCCAGCTATATATCTCAAGATTCTTGACAAAATTCAAAGAAGGCTCTTTCCACTGATATGACATGGCTTCCCTCTGTCTGTTCTATAAATATTTTCATGGCAGTTGTTCTACTGAGCTCTCCTGCTTGGTACCTTAATTGTATGAATTTAAGTGTACTACTAGATTAACAACTAGGTCTCACCATTATACTGTTGTGTGTTCATGTATCTATCTGTCTGTGAATTTTTAGTTTAATTTAATGTACATTTATCATCAGTACTGCCAACTGATATCATATTTCCTCAACACTACTCCAGTCATACTTCTCACTGAACCCTCCTGTCAACGAATTAAAGCTGCCATTTTCTTTGATTTTTGCCAACTCAAGTCAGGCTAAATTTAATTTGCCTTTTTTTCATTGTGCTAAAAAAAAACTTATACTGTACAGAATATATTATTTAAAATGAACATTTGAAAACAATAAGTTGAAATAAAAATGTGTTCTTTGAAAAACAGGGCCTACAAGTCATTAGCGATATTTAAAAGATTATTTATAAAATTAAAACAAGAAATACATTGCCTATTAAGTATGACTCCAGCTCAGAGAGATCTCAAATCTACGTAACCCAACTAGCCACATTAATTTTATTCCATTCTTTTCTTTCTTTCTTTCTTTGATTTTTTTTCTTTCTTTCTTCTTTATTATGAACAATAACAATGAAATGTATTTTGGTCAATATTTTGAGGCACAGAGTTAAAACAATTAATTTTGGATCCACCTGAAGTCAAGAAAATGACAAACTATGAAAAATTTTTGTTGCTTTGAAATAGACATGCTTTAATGTTGACTAAGTCAAGCTAAACCTGACAAGCCAGATACCCAGAGTCACCACTGATATATATACATACATATATATATATATATATATATATATATATATATATATATATATATATATATATATTCAAATAATTAATAAATTTATTCTTTAATCTTACATTTTTATTACTTCTATTTGAAAGAAACACCCAATTACACACACAAATACATACATACATACATATATATATATATATATATATATATATATATATATATATATATATATATATATATATATATACACGAGTTGGGATCAAATATAGATCAGAGTCTAAAAACAAAACACCCTATCAGTCACCTTTGAGATATCCAAAGCAACAGCCCAATTTTCATGATTCTTATCTAATGTTTGATAGAGTCATTCTGAAAATAAAATATAAAATAAAATAAGATTGATAGGGTCTTCTTTTTTTCTCTCTATAGTCTCCGATGAAGCTTTAATTACATGCTAGTCAATGAGTTCTTCCATTTTATCTCAAGGGTCAAATCACAAGTTTTTTAAATTCTTAAACCAGTTTAGGGAGTAATGCTTAGATATTTTTCATTTCCTTCCACTTTGTCAAAAATAGAAAATACTTTTGATACACTGTTATATAACAATATTAAAGAAATGATTCAAAGATTGCCTGAAAAAATAACATGTTATATATCATCATCATGGCTTAGTTTCACAAAATGAAGATCAAGAGGGAGTCTGTACACATCACTTGCAGGCATGTTTGTGATTGATAAATCCAATGCAGGACAGGCACACACAGTTGCAGTAGTTGCAGCTGAAAGTCCAGCCTGAGCTCAATGGCATGGCATGGCATTGAAGTACTTCCTTCTGTGTCTCTTGTCCCTAAGAGTGCCCTGCAGGTATTTTCAAAGAAGGAGACAGCATGGTTGGCAGTGAGATGCTAGGTGTCAGGCTCTTATTGGCAATGGTTGATGTGACAAGCACCAAAGGATTTTTTCAGGCAATCTTTGAATCATTTCTTTAATATTGTTATATAAAAATTAAATTAAGAATTATAATTCATCAAAACATTTGGATGAGCAAGTGGTGTAATTAATCTTGGTTTGGATTAGGAAATGGGAGAGCCAAGATCAAATTCCAGTCAGGTTAGCTTACATTCACTTACACACAAATACCCTTGGGAAAGGTACAAATCCATTTCCTCCACCAGCCCTGGGTTAACTAGTAGTACTTTTGTCTGGAAAAAATTATTGTTATCATCAAAGTTAATGCAATATTCACTTTCAAAAAAAATTTACTGCCCAAAATATGCTTCTGCTTTAAAAAGTCCAAAGGTTTGAGACGCCATAAAATATAAATCAATCATGAAAAAATTCAAATAGGAATATTGTGAAATTGTTATGAGTATTTCTAATAGTTTCTAATTTTACTTTTTCATTCATTAGAAATTATTGGACTAAGAATATTCTTTTAAAATGTTATTCTTTAATTTTGCAAAATGAGTATTTTTTTAAATCTTTTTTGTCTCCATTGCAGTACCATTTTATACTTCTGGTGGATTAGTAATAAGCATTGGTCTTGTGTTTGTTGGTGCTGCTGTGACAATGTATCTGTTTAACATTGGTAAGTGTTTTCTACAAATCTGTTTTTTTTTCCTTCCTTTATTCTATTCCCACTTTGATACATACTAAACTTAATTAGTATGTTTCCAAGCCAAGTGGAGATGATAGGAAATAAGAAGATAGTGATTCTCTCCTAACATCCAAGTGAGGAAGGCTTGCATACCTTTAAAATCATCAATCAAAATTGCACAAACACTGAACTCTGGCATCACTGGAATATGTACAATTATCTTAACCATTACGCAGTACTCTAAAATGAATAAGTTTTTGCAGCCAATTTATGTTGTTTGTGAGATCAATTGAATAGCTAATATTCCATGGCAATGCGTTTCATTCTCTATAAAAAATATGGCCAAAAAGAAAATTATTTCTTCTAGTAATTTGATTTTCTTTACAGCTTATTTTCCTCTCTTTCTCTCTCTCACACATATTTTTATATATGAGGGGTAATATACAACAGTTCATTGGTGCACAGTGAATGACTAAGTAATAATCAACACTTGATTTCAATGTGACAATATTTAACATGGACAAAAAGGGTTAAAAAACGATTTTATTTTTTTTATCAGAAAGAGACTCATTTTCCCAGGGCATTGAGAACAGATGTACGAATTCTGTTGAGAAAAATACAAAATACAATTGTTACTGTTCAGCGAGACACAGCTGGCAGGTTGGTTCAGGGGCCAGCGGTTAAAGTTGACTGTTGAAAATGCCTGTCAATGCCTGCATGCTGAGAAAATTATCAACCAAAATTTCCCTAAGAGAAAAATTATAATTGTGAAGTCAGAATGAGCAATTATTGAAGGCAGGATGACATCATGAAGACTGACATCATATAATGGCTTCTCCCTGAAGGAGGTAGCAGTTAAGAGATTTTTTGCCAACCTAATGATAATAATAATAATTATCTGCTGAAGAAGAAAAACTCTGGCGATATCCTTGTGCTGTCCTTGAAAGTCAATCAACAGTACTTGAAGTTAAATCCTGTTGTCACTGAAGAAAAACTTTGACAATATCCTAGTGCCATCCTTGAAAGCACAATCAACAGTACTTGAAGAAATCCAGTTGTCAAGTTTGGCCATCCTTAAAGGAGTTAGCTGAAATTTTCATTCCATCACCAAATATTAGAAACGGGTTGGAAAAAGCAAATGAAAAAAAACCTAATTATTTTTTTTATTTTGATATAAATATCATTTAGTGGCTTATTCGAGCATTGTTTATTTTATTTTCAATTTTGTGTGCGTATTCAACTTTTTGGTTTAGCTTGGTTGAGATACCCCAGTGAAAATTCAACTTGACCCTCTTATGATCAAAAATCACAACATGGGTAAGCGAGGTCATAGTTGAAGAGGTCAATTTACAGACCAGCTGCTGTGTCTAACGCCACCAACGACTGACGAGTGTGGGCATATGGCTTGTTCTCCGATACCAGGATCGATCCTGACTAAAGGCAGCAGGCTGCTGCCCTAGCCACGCCACATCAAGAATATCTAGAGACTTTTGGATATGGAAAAGCACAGAAAGAAACACAAATAACCAGATAGACTACTTAACAATCAGTAAATGATTTAGAAATACAGTTCTACACTAAGACATACCCAAGCACACATTACAAGAGTGATCACAATTCTCAATCATATACAAAATAAGACTAAAACTACAAAAATTCAAAAACCTAACATGTAAACGACAATGCAACAGCTTCCAAAATGGCTCAGTTTACAAACAGGCATATGCTAATATAATCAAAATCAAATACAAAAGCTTAGAATAAGTCAATAACTCAAAGTAGAACACCTTTAGAAAAACACTGATGACATCAGAACAAAGAGGTCAACCCAACAGTAAAGAGAGAAGAAAAGAAAAAATGGCTGACAAGTGAAGATTTTTTTTAATGAAAAAGAGATAGCAGATAATGCCAAAGAATGGCATGGAATATAATATTATTTTAAGAAAATACAGTAGAAAAAAATGCAGGCAAGCCAAAGGATGAATGGTTCAACAAGAAGTGTTCAGAGATAGAAACACTACAGAGAAAGCATGCATAAAAGATAAAAGAAATAGCAAGACAGAAAATGTGCTTTTCAACAGGATATATAAAATCTGAAAAAGAAAACATTCATAATATATAAAGATTCTACAAAGAAGGAACAAATACATGAGAGATATCTTCCAGGACCACAAAGGAGAGAAACCTACTCTTGTATATCAAAACCAAATACTAACATTATTATTTCCTTTAATTTGCTCCTCTGCTTGGCTGAGCATTTATTTGGTAAGGCATGCTTATTATATTTTAAAATAATTTTATCCATGGCACAATTATTTTGTTTCATGTTTATTAAATTCATATAAAAAATTGCTGAAGGAGCATTTGTTTGAACCAATGCACATATTTTATAAGTTGAAAATCTCCAATCAGTATAACTATTTCAGATAACACTTGTATTTAGTAAAAAAAGAGTAGGGTACACAAAATCATAGAAAGAAGTGTAGTATTAAAATCAGAGGTAATATTAGCACTGGCCAAGCTGCACTGTCTTCAAAGCTAAATAGGTCCTTTGTCATGACTAGGACCCTGTTTTTTGATCACAGAAATCATTTATCACAAGAAACCAAGTTAGAGTAAAGGAATCACTTAGCAAATAGAAAAACGTAAATCAAATCACTGGTCAAAAGAAACCAAGTGGAGATCAAAGAAATGATTTTATATACTACTAATATTCTTTTTTCTTTTAAATAGTTATTTCTTATCTTTCTATAGGAAATATTTTATACTGCTTTGCCAGTTCTGGAAGCAAAAAAATTAACTTATGTAGAACTCATAGTTTTTACAATTATCAAGCCTAAAATACCATCAGTTCTGTGGTTTGTTTATCTATATAAGAATTGTGCAGAGACCAATGTGTTGCAGAAGCTAAGAATTATGTTTAACACTTGTCTTAATATATTTCTCTTATTGTAGCTTCCCAAGTTACAAAAGGATTTTGAGAAAGAGAACAAAAATGGCTGAGAATGTAATGACTTCTACGTGATAAATAAATAATAAATAAATCTTTGCAAATAAATTATACATTACATAAAAATAAGAGCTAAACACTATGAAGTAACAAGCAATTTTTATTGCATGTCTCGCTATTTACTAATATTAACTTTCTACAACACAATTCTAAATGGAAAGAGAGAATGGTGATCAAAAATCTTTCCTTCCTCCCATCCTATTTTAAATTGTGCTATACTTAGCTAAACTTAGTAAATATAAAAGTAATAAAAAGAACTCATTGCAAGTTTTAACAGTGTAAAATTAACACAATGTAAAGAAACACACTGCTAAACTTATGATCATCAAACTGTTGCTACTAGGTCAGGGGTCATGTGTTAACAAAAACTAAGTGTTGAGTTTGTTAATCTTCATGAGTTGCTTCTCTTGACAACCCTTCAATTGGAAAAGAGGCAGCTTACTCAGAAGGGACTGAGAAGCCATTTTAGATAAGTTACACATGTCGAGAATGAAGGAGTTTGAATAAAACATTCCATTTCTATTACATATCCGAGTTCCTTAAATTTAAATTTACATTTGTAGCAGAGCAATTCAATCAGCATAATGGATTCCAAATTTATTCCTCTGCCGATTTTAAACACAGATAAATACAACACTTGGAAAAAAGAAATGCAAGTCTGGGAACTTGCTCCTTGCATTGACAAACCTCATCACACATCCATAGTATTTTTATCCCTGGAAGGAAAAGCCAGAGAGGCCATATTGGAACTGGACATTACATGCCAATGAAGGAATGGAAAAATTATATGAAAAGTTGGATATGCTCTTTTTAGAGGATGCTAACCAGTGAGCTTTTATGACATATGAGTCATTCAAACAGTATCAACAACAAAAGGACATGTCAATAGACAACAACCTTATTAACTCTGACCATCGTGTCGCAAAGTTAAAGGACCACAACATGCAATTACCAGAGCTGGTATTTGCCTACAGAGCATTAAAAAATGCAAATTTGACACCTGAGAATGAGCAACAAATAAAAGCAACCATTGGCAAATTAACACTGTCCACAATCTCTAAACAACTTAAAAAAAAATTATGTGCAGACAGTTTTCCAATGCTTTGTCAACAAATACTCCACCATTCGTGATAATGAAAGATATGGATTGTGCCTACAATGAAAACAGCCAAGAAGACATTAATAAAGTATATTACAGTTGCTTGTCAAACCGGCATCCTTCTTGGTTTTCCAGTAACAGTGACAGAAGAGGATATAGGAACAAAATTTCAATATCTTCTAACAAAAGTTCAGGCTTATTTGAACCTGAAGGCAATACAATCAAATGCTTCATGTGTAGCTGCAAATTCCACTGGAGTTACAATTGTCCGTACACTTATAGCACTAGTAATAATAACCAGGATGGGAGTTAAAAGGACGACTACATATCAGTAGCCAACATTGTGCTGATAAGTCAACAAAAGCAGAAAGACAATGGTCAAACATATTAGGGTGAGAAACTTGGTTCAGCAGTCCTAGACAGTGGTGCTTCTGCCACTAATTGTGGGACTAAATGATTTGAGTGTTTTCTGGAAACTATTCCTGTACAACAGCAAAAAAATAAATGTCCAAGAAGAACCAAGAAATTACAAGTTCGGTGATGGAAAAAAATAAATCACTGTTCACAGCTACTCTAACATGCCAGCATTAATATCAGTATTCTTAGTGATGTTGTGAACTTGGACATTCACTTTTATTAAGCAAAGATACCATGACCAAGACATGTATCAGCTTTGAAAATTACAGAGTCATAATGCTTGGAAAAAAGTTCCATTGTGGTGTACTTTGTCTGGTCACTATTACATCCCTATTAGCAGACCTCAGCTGGATATAGGTAAGTTTAATCAAATACATTTCATTAAAGAAATTACTACCAAAAACAGATCAGAAAAAAATAGAATTGCAACAAAGTTATGTAGACAATTCAGCCATCCAAATAGTAAAAGTTATGATCAAGTTAAGAATGCAGGAATAAAAGACCTGAATTCATAAAGATTTTACAAGAACTTTCTCATTCATGTGAAATATCCATTCTCTACAAAAAAAATTTGGACCCAAGCCCATTGTTGACTTCTCATTAGGATCATATTTTAATGAAAGCATTGCCATGGACATAAAAGAAATTAATGGAAAAAATATTGCTTTTAATTGATCATGGTACAAGATACAGTGTTGCGGTCAGGAATCCTAGTAAGGAAAGTTCTGACATTCTTAGTGCCATATTCACACACTGGATAACATAATTTGGCACACTATCCTCACTGTCAATGGCAGAGAGTTCAATAACTAATCATTTAGGGACATGGCACAGAACTTGAATATTGTAGTATGCAGTACTGCTGCTGAAAGTCTATGAAGCAATGGTTTGAATGAACAACACAATGGGATACTAGGAGAAATAGTGAAGAAAACCATTGAAGACACAAGTTATAGTTTTGATGTAGCACTTGCATAGGCCATAAGTACCAAAAATACACTTCACAGTGTCCATGGTTATAGCCCTAACCAACTTATTTTTTGCAGGAATACTAAGTTGCCTTCTTTTTTAAAAAACAAACTCCCTGCATTAGAAGGTATTTCTACTATTGAAGTTGTTGTAAACAACCCCAATGCAATGAATGCAGCCAGGAAACTTTTCATAGCATGTAAGTCTTCGGAAAAACTAAAATGTGCACATTGTCACTGAATTTGAACAAATATAGTGCAGTCATACAAAAATTTTGATGCTGTTTTCTATAAAAGAAACATACGTGAAAGATGTCTTGGTCCAGGAACTGTCATAGGGTGGGAGCATAAGCAGGTACTTGTTAAACATGGCGGTACATATGTGAGAGTGCATCCATCCCATTTAGTCCCCTACCCTGAAGTATATCAAAGCCCTGAAGATGGTACAATAATGGAACAGACACCCAAAACCTTACAAAAAGGGCCTGATAAAACTCCAAAAGTACCAATTTTTGAAGCGAATGATGTGGATAAAGAAAGCCCAAATGAAAATACTAAACAACATCAGACTGTGACAGCAACAAGCAGACCACCCAAGCAAAAGTCTATTCTTAAGAAAATTTAACTCCCGAAACCAGGACAAGTATTAAATGCAAGTTTGCCAATGATGATGATTCAGAATGGAGAAAATCGAATGTCTCAAGTAGGGCAGGCAAAAAACAAACATTTAATGAATGTAGTTATGATGTGAAGGACATACCAAAAACAAAAGAAAATTTACTTTTAGTTTGTTTTCTTATTTTGTGAGTAAAGTGCCTTGCTAGAAGATAATGCTGAAGTTCACTTGGGTATTTGGTTAAACTAAGGCCCGGGGGATGATGTGAAGGAAGTGTGATAACATCCGCAAAGCAACCAGAGCTGGCATTTTTTGAACAGAGACCACCAAGCTAATCGCAGATAATAATTTTATGGCTACAAGTAGGTGAACAAGAGAGTAAAGAAATGATTCTATGTCACTTGTTGATAGGGCTGGAAGATGTGCATGTTGCTAAAGGAATAAGATTTCTTTAAATACGATAAAGAATTTGAAGGAGTCAGTCTATTGGTAAGGTAACAGTTTGGTCAAATCCTTCCTCGAAGACAAGGAAAGAAATTATAATCATTCAAGATGGGGAATCTGGAAAATATCAAAAAACTTTTTATGACAAAGGACATTTCTGATGATGTGAGTTTGAGAGGGATAATTTTATTTAATGAACGCATGCTAACCCAGTAGATTGGTGAATGAGAGAAAGTAGGAGAAAACAGACTATGCCCATTGAGGAGTGTTGGTATTGTTACGAGGATACATTTCTATAGTAAGGGATTCTACCGAGTCCTACTTGTTAATACAAAAAAGTTTTCATTCATGAAGTAGTTGTAAAATAGAGAAATTTGGAAGATTCTAGTATATTCGAGAAAAATCTAGAAATATGCTAATTAGGTGCTAGCCCCTATAAAAATAGGTTTTTGGAAAAGGATTGTCAGTTGGTAAAAAGAAATTTCTGCCAGTATCAACTCCGGCTTTTTGATTCGAGGATTATTATATCCAGCCAAAAGAATCTCTATGAAAAGTTGCTAACCAACAAAAACCCCAAAAGAGAACCCCTTGGAACAAATCTGGTAAAGAGTTTTGACTATTTTCATTGACCAAACTACCAATTATTCAATATATACTCACGTTTGTGGATTTCCAGTTATTAGCACTTAGATTACTTCGCTAGCCCTAAAGTGGTAATGGTACTTTACTCCCCTTCCTTCTCCCTCGTAACACTTCACCTGTAAACCCTGTGTTTTCTGTTTTTGTATGCCTCAATTGTATATCTTGTATATATTTTATGTTGTGTTTTAGTAAATTAAATATTTCTTTGTGATTTAGCTCTGTGTTTTGGTAAATCATTTTTTTTTCCTTTGTTACAACTTCCAACATGTAACAATGTAAAGTACGAATAAGAGGAAAGAGTAAATGGGGCTGGTCAACACCCTGCTGCATCTACTCTCCAAGGGAAGGATTCCCCAAATTCCGACATGCAAATTGCTTACCAGAATACCATTAGCAGAGAGTTCTGATTGAATATTTGAAAAATCCTCAAAACCCAGATCATGTTGAACCCCACACCAATGTTAGACAAGGGTCCATAAAAGCATGAGATCTGAGGGGAATTGCAGAAAGAGTAGCAGCTGAAGCAGAGATGCACTTCCATTGCACCAGGATTGCTTTGCCAATCTCTATATGATTTGCTGCCATGAAGAACTCTTCTCTCACACCTTGTTCCAGACTATTAAATAAACAGAGCAGAGTGCCCTGATGAAATTGCAAAGTGGAAGAATTAAAAGTCTCTATATACCAACAGAGAGAGAGGGAAAAAGAGACGAGTACTTCATCAGAATTTGATACGTGAAGAAGTCCCTGACTTAAAGTTTGAAGCCTCAACTTCAACTTGGAAACAAAGAACAAAGTGTCACATGATTAGACTATGAGGGAACGGCTGTTAGTCTGCATGCTTGTAGATTCTTATACAAAAAAGTGTTCCTGTACAAACCTCAGTTATATAAAACTTGTTGATCTACACAACCTTCTTTTTTTTGTCTTATAACATCTATCTGCTTGAACAACACCAATCCAGTGATGTCTGGCAACAATTTGATCCTTGATGCCTTGTGATCAAACCAAGGGAGAGGCTTGGATCAAAGTGACCAACTTAATGGTTAGCCACAAGATTCAATCATGGACACACCAGTAACCAAGAATGAGATGGCATTGTCATGTAGTGCAGAGTCCAGGACATCTTGCAGTATTATAATGGAATGACAAACACTTTTGGCTCAACTTTGAGTATGGAATATCAAAATGGCAAACAAGTGAGGTCGAGCAAACAAGAGAAGACAAAAACACTTCTTACAATGAGGAAAATATAATGATTTTCTCCTCAAATGATGATCTGGAAAAGGCAAAAAAGGAGCTCCAAAATTGGGTTGAAAATAAAGCATGGATACAAATTCTTGGCCAAAGTCAACCCAAGATAACCACAAGAAGGATTTATGCTTATAAAAGTTCTAATGGTAAATAGATTTGCAAAACTAGACTTGTAGCTTGATGTTTCTAGGACAAAGATGCAATATAAGAAATGATTCTCCCACCTGCTCTCAAGAAGCATTGGGAATAATGACATCTAACCATCGGATGTGTAAATCCATGGACATAAAAAACACATTTCTACAGAGTAAACAGACTAATTGGTTTACGGAAAGAGGCCAATGTACTTACAGAGGTTATATGTGAAAGCTCTCTACATGTGTATATGGTCTGACTGATGCTTCAAGATCCTAGTATTTGACACTCAAGGATGAATTAATTAAATTAGGAGTGGGACTTTCAAAATATAACCAGGCAATATTTACATAGCATTTTGTAAACTGCAGGGTATAATTGCTGTCCATGTTGAGGATTTCTGCTTTGCAGGAATCATCAACATGGGCAGCAACAGAAATCTTTCTGACCAGAGTTATAGACAAAATTTGTCATCTATTTGAAGTCATATTTGAAGAAGTTGCTGAATTCCAATATATAGGATTAAAGATAAAAAAAAATGGAGATTATATCAACCTACAGCAGAATGAATAAGTAAAAAAGTTAAAATATATCCCAGTAGAAGTAGGCAGAAATTTGAAAAACACTATATCCACAACAGTAGTAACAGAGACATGAGTAGCTGATTGGTCAACTTAATTGGCTTGCCACTCAGACCAGGCCTGATCTAAGTTATGATGTTAGTGCATTAAATTCTGTATTAAAACAAAAAATGTAGAATGTATAAAGCAAACAGAGTAGTCATGAAAGCAAAAAAGAAAAAATCCCATATAGACATTCCAGATTTAGAAAACCTAAAACACTTTAAAATTATTGCCTATAGTGATGCCTCTTTTGCCAATTTGACTGACAGTGGATCACAAGGAGGGTATATACTTTTTTTGATAGGAAGAACCAATAGATATATGCCCATTGCTTGGCAATCAAAACATTAGAAGAATAATCAAAAGTACTCTAGCAGCCAAAGCATTAGCCATGGTTGATGCATCAGAAGCTTTTTTATAGGAAATTTTTATTAGAACTGTTGCAATTAGAAGATAATAATTAAAATATACAAATTATATGTAAAACTGACAATTCCTGTCTCTATGATATGGTACATTCATCAACACAAATTTTGGATAAGAGACATTCAGAAATGGATATTTTGTGAGAAATCATAGATAGAAAAGAAATTGCCAAAAGCTCTTGGATACCAATTGATGTACAAACTGTGGACTCATTGACAAAAAAAATGAGTTCCGTCTTTTAAGATTCTTGGGTTCATATCAGAGCCTAAGGAAACCTCTATTTAATGAATTTACATTCTCTTATATATTTTTTGCAGATTAATAAATATATATATATATATATATATATATATATATATATATATATATATACACACACACAACTGATACTGAAAAAGAAAAAAGGGGAAGAACTGTTAATCTTCACAAGTTGATCCCCTTGGCAACTCTTTAACCAGAAATGGGACAGCTTACACAGAAGGGGCTGAGTGGCCATTTCAGATAGGACACATGTGGAGAATGAAGGAGTTAATAAAACATTCTCTTTCCATTACTTGTCTGAGTTCCTTGAATTTAAATTTACAGAGTTGTTTGGGAAAATAGACAAAAAACAATGAAACAAAACAAGATAGAAATATTTATTCTATCAGGAACATCTTTTGTGTAAAGAAAATTTCAAAGAATATTCTTAAAAATCTCTGAAAAATAATGAAAGAAAATTTGAACTCACTCTGCTGATTAATTAGCAAGCAAATGAGGTGTACTGTATGTGTCATGTATTGTACAGAGTGCTAATTTTAATTTTAGTGCTATTGTACAGAGTGCTAATTTTAGTGTCTCTTCCTGATGTTAGGCTGCAGCAAAAGAGAACTAACCTCTTCAGGTTCACAGTACACATGCTCCCCATTTTTTCCTTTTATACATGCCCAAAAAACTGAAAGATGAAGGGATGTACTTCCACTGATAGGGTTTTTAACATATTTATGTTTGACAGGAAGTTTTAATGTCTGATATGAGAGTTTGCTTTCTTTGAAAATCAGCATTCAAAAGTTCTGGTTTAAGCTTCCAAAGATAGAACTCAAACCACCAGTATCATTGACAGAATACACAACTACTGCACACTTATAAAATAGTATATCCTTCTGTAAAGAAGCTAATGCTGTCAATATATAGCAACACTCTGTCCACCAAACATCTGTAACTCATCAGATGTTTAAAAAAAGATATAATTAATACCATAAGTAATAGATATTCTTACTTTTCAAAATATTAAAATACTAATATATCAGTATTATATCATTGCTATGCAGAGTTCTTTTTGGAGTCTGCTGGCTAACATATTCAAAGTTATGACAGATAGAAATTATGTTGTTTTATCTTATGAGGTTATTTAATCCAGCAAATATAGACACAATGTTGAATAAACACTTCAAAAACTTTAGGTGTCAACTTTTACACCATAGCAATTTTTATGCCAGCATATACAGTATATGATACTTATATTATTAAATGAAATTAATATTAAATAATATTTACATTATTTGTGCATTCTAATAAATAATCTAATTTCATCATTGGTTAAAGATGATCATATCTCTCAAAACAGAAGGATAATACTGAGATGATCGGTTGATTTATTTCAGGAATGGTAAAAAATGCAAGTAAGTTTTTTTATTTCCTTACTTATTAAAAGAAACCATCTGGCTTTTCTCTTCCTTTTTTGTTTTTTTAATGTGGGAGAAGGTCCTATTTAATAGAAATGGCCAGATTTGTCAACTGACAAAAATCAAATCCAACCAGAGAATTTACTTATACTTTCTGGCCTCTTTCTTTCTTTCTCTCTCTCTCGCTATATATATATATATATATATATATATATATATAAAATGTGTGTGTGTTTGTGTGTATGCTATGTCCCTTCATCAGGGTGTAAGTTTTCCACAGCTTCCTATCTATTAGGCTGGTGCAAAAATAATGACGTAATAATGTCGTTTTCTGACGTATTTTTTAATGTCAAAAAACAACATTATTACGTCATTATTTTTGCACCAACCTAATATTATCAGTCTCACCAATACTTTCTCCTTTATCACTCCTCTTTGATTTTGTGAGACTTGTTTCTCCAGCCATTTGCTCAAACTTTTCAAGTATATTATTTACTGCTTTTAACTCTTCCTCTTGCTTTTGATGCACCCTGTGTGTGTCAAATTTTCCAAGCCTTTCTTCTCATTATATGTCTTAAAAATTCCAGTTGTCTCTTTCTGGTTATAATCAGCAATTTCTTTATAGTTTCTATTCACCATAAAATTTCCTCATTGAATGCTCTGTCCATAGTATTTTTAATATGCAGCAGGAGGTAACTCTTCTTCAATATGATATAATTTTCCTGTAGTCACTACTATATAGAAGATTGGACATTACAGTCCATCACTCTTTTCTTTATTTCTAATGTTATTTTCCAATCACTTAAAAAAAATACTTATTTCCTGAAAATTACTTAATTTCACCACAAAAATGTATTGTTGGTAATTTTTATAAAAATGTACACTTTTTTAGTGTTTTATTACTGGTAATATTACTATAAAAATGCATCTTTGGTAATTTTCTATAAAAATGTTCTATTGATTTTTGTTTGAGGTTCACCATTTTCTCATAGCTGGGACCCTAACAGGTATTACCCACCCACAGGTCAGGGTGGACCTGGGAACAACAGCATTTAAAAGGTGGCTCCATGCTCCTCAAAACCTCCAATCTCCCAGTTGGAGGCCTTACTGCCAGATGAAGTTCATCATCATATCCAGGATAACTTGGAAAAGTCTTTCCTTGGTGATTCATCTCAGCAGAAATGGGTGCTCATCCATTAGGGTCTCCCCATATAAGTTTGTATCTCATCCTCATTGTTATTGTAATATCCTTAAAGAAAATATAAAGAAGAGATTTGACTTTAAATAGCTTTATTGTAATATATAATATGACTGTGTTCTACAGTGGTGGAAATAAGGATAAAACACCCCATGAAATTGTAAATAATTTTCTTATTACTGCACAAATTCCTCTGAAAATTTGTGTGGTACCTAGATCCGATACATATTCAATTTTATAACAACTTTCCACCAAAAAAAGTTATTAATAAAAATACATTTTTGAAGGTGGAAATAAGCATAAAACAGTTTTGAAAATTTGTATTTAGCAAAATTGTACAAAATTCAATATTTACATTTATTCCCTTTCAATTGTAATACTTCAACACACCTGTTTTGCATTGAATCAATAAGTTTTCTGAGAGTTTCAGATGGAATTTCATTCTAATACTGCTTAATGCAAGATTTTAAAGTTTCTCTATCTTCAAATTGGCATTTATTTTTGTATACTCTTCTTGACAAAATTCCACACAAATTTTCCATTGGGTTTAAATCTGGAGACTTAGTGGGTCAGTCCAAAACTTCAATATTTTTTTATTTTAAACCAGTCTTTTGTGAGCTTAGAAGTGTGTTCGGCTGTGTTGTCCTGTTGAAAAATGGCATTATTGGTGTCTAGATGATTCATAAATGGGACAAGACATTTTTCCAACACATTGATATATCAAGCAGAGTTTTATTTCCATTCCATCACTACTAAATCAGCCTTTCCTGATACAGACAAAGCTCCTCAAACCATAACAGATCCTCCTCCAAATGGTCTTTTTGGAAACAGTTGCTTCTCCTTTCTTAAATCATGCCAATAACACTAGTTGCCATCAGGCCCATTAAATTAAACTTTTTCTCACTCAAAAACACCATGGTTTCCCATTTCAACTTTGTCCATGTTACTTTTCTCTTTACTCAATCTTCTTGTGTTTAGCAGTTAAAGCAGGGGCTGTCTTCCTATTTCAATACACAAGATTTGGCAATTCATGGAGAAGTTAATGAAATCTTCTTGGAGTGAAGGGTAAATTCTGAGATTTTTGCAGATCTCTTGAGCTTGACTGTCCTTTAGAAGCTTCTCGAAAAAGTCGACATTTCGCTGCGTTTGTAATTTTAGGTGTATGACCAGGATGTTTACTGGTGCCATATGATTCAGGGTCCTTTAGATAATTTCTCACAACTGTTCGAGGCCTCGATAGTCTCTTTCAATGAAACTTTTAGATTTTCCTTCCAGTTTATAGGCAGAAATTTGCCCTTTTTCATTTTCATTAAGGTGGGGGGGCATGTCTAGGCATTTTGCATTAACTGCATTCAGTTATGAAATGTTTAAATAGGACTCTCGTGGCTTAAAATCATGATAAGAGTCTTTTTACAATCTGTGCATGCACTTATTCTTCCTTTGGCATTCTGAAGTAAACCAGACATGCAAGTTTTCTTATAATTATTTCCACTCTTGAAAACAAAGTAACATTTTTTTGGTGGAAAGTTGTTATAAAATCAAATATGTATACTAATACCCATCGGATCTAGGTACCACACACAAATTTTCAGAGGAATTTGTGCAGTAATAAGAAAATTATTAACTATTTCATGAGGTGTCTTATACTTATTTCCACCACTGTATTAGCTTCTTTTTTTGGTTCTCTCTCTCTCTCTTACTGCACTGCCATTGACACACCTTCCTGTTTCTGCTATCTGATTGACCAGGAATGGAAACTCACAAGTAAAAAAACTCGACAATTCAGTGAACCAAAGTATAACAGATTAGATTACAAATAGAAATCACACAAATTCTAGTTTGAAATTATCTTCTGCAGCTTGGCCTGGAATAAAACAAGTCCTAGTATCAAACAGATACAACACATACAAAGCATTTAATCTAATTTGATGACTAAGTTTTAACATGTACTATCCAAGAAGTATAACAAAGTTGGAAGTGTTACAGCTGGCAATATGATGTGACAAATGGTCATGAATCAATAGTTGGATCAATAATTATTGTTAATGATCATCATATGACTGTTCAGCATAATAACAATTCCATAGTGAAATTTTAGGTCTATTGTCAAGTTCTTTCTTCAAAAGTTTCATTAAGACATCTTATATTTTATTCAATAATCCTGTAGATATTGTAATATTTCCATGTAGGGTTTTTCTTTATTAAAGACAAGAAGATCCATTTGGCAGTTTTTATTCTAAGTTCACACATTCAAAAATGCATAATGTCCATGTCTTGCAGTGAGCTCTTGTTTTTTTTTTCCACTGTAACATAGATTCTTTCTGTCTTTTTTTATAAATATTTTCATAATTATTATTCTGATAAGCTTTCCTCTTTGGTACCTCTTTGAGGAGGGTTCTTTTGTTTCTGATGACATCTGACCGGTGCTTCACGTGTTTATGAGTGATTAAGAACTGATTTTTGATTTCAACCTTTGTTGGGTTCATTTTTTATTTTTAATTTGCGTTCCATTCATTGACTTTTTTGCCAAAGGTTTGATTTGTTTTTTCTTTCTTTTCCCTCCCACTTTTTTGTGCTTTGTCCCTTGTTGTTTCTTTGTTATTAATTTTCATTTTCTTTGGTACGTGTTTTTGAATTTTGGTTTTTCCTTTTAATTTTTGGTGGCTTCCCCGCGCCAAGCTTTGATTTTTCATTGTTTGTTTTGCCCCTCGTAGGACTTTATTTTGCTTTGTTTGCGTTTTTGTTTCTATGTGTTTTCATTGTTGTTCTCGTTGTAAATAGCTGTTGTTTGTTCTGTGTTCCTTTATTTGGGTCTTTTCTGTTTTTTGCATTTATTTTCCGCATTTGTTTTTCTATTCGTTAGTTCTTCTTTGTTTTAGTTTGCGTGTTTTCGTTCGTGTTTGGGCTGACTGGAGTTTTCTGGTGGCAGCCATGTTGTGTTTGTGAACTCATTTGGAATTTTTCTTTTCGTGTTTCCTGTTGTATTATTGTTAAAGGAGGGATATTTTTTGTTTATTTTTTGTCTTGGATTGTGATTTCATTTGCATGCTCGTTTTTTTGTGGTTTGTAGTTGTTAACTGTTTTTGTTTTAACGTGTTTTGTCCTCTTTGAATACGTGTTTCCGTAACTTGTTTTTGTGTGTTTAAATGTTTATTGTTTCTGTCTCGTTGAATTTCTTTTTGTTGTATTTCTCTTTCGTTTGGATTGTATTTGTTGTTTTCTGTGAGAGAAAAAAAAAGTGATTTGAAGGAGGAGAAAGTGGGTGCAAGAGGGACCTGTTTGGGGCTGGAAAAGGGAGCGATCCTCCAGATAGTAGTGGGGAGGGTGAGTCGGTGATGGGAGCGTGGGAGGTTCGGAATTTGGACGGGGATCCGGATCCTACTGGCGGTGTGGATTCCCCAAAGGGAGGAGGTTTACTGAGTCCGGAGGAGGTATGGTGGTTGTGAGTAGCCAAGCCTCAATGCATGGATCTGGTGTGCAGGAGAGAAGTGTGGTGGCCAGAATTCAGGAAAAGAGACTGAGGTACAATACGAATGTATGGTAGCCAAAACTGGCCAAAAAGAAACCAGCGGACAAGAACAAACTATGGTGGCCGAAAGAGGCCAAAATTCGACAGACCAGACTCCCAAGAACAATGAAGTAGCTGGAGAGACGCCCTCATGCTGGAAGTCCCCGCCAAAGTGTAAGATCAACATAACAGAGTTCCTGGAGAAAGCCAAAAGCTACGCACATCTGGTGACAGCAGATGGGCTCTTGTCAAATCCCGAGGAATTAAGAAAAGTTGAGAAAAGAATTGTGTCAGTCTTTGTGGTGGACAAGTGCTCGCGCAAAATTTGTCGCTCCACAAGAGATACTGTAATTAAGGCCTTGACTTCTCTGGGTATTAAAGCTCAGAGAGTCATAAAAGGTAAAGGCTTTTTCATGTGGGACGTACTGCTGCCCACACCTGCTGACTGTGAAAGTGCGACGAGGACGGAACTTATAACAAAGGAGCTGATTCTGCGCACTGAATATGAAGGCAGGCGGAGGATCAGGCAGGCGGTATATGAGGTTCCTCCTCAGATTGTCGGGGAGCATCTGGCCGCCTATCTGTGTCAGTTTGGACAGATAATTAGTGCTTCCTCAGACGATCTGACCGGGGGGTGGAGCTTCAAGATAATGATCAATGAAACAGCCTTCCGCTCCATCCCCAACTGCCTGGATGTAGAGAGCCAGAAAATGCTGATATTGTTAGGGAAATTGTAACTCATCATTATTTGGTGAGCAAGATTTCCAGGACCAACTTCTACTAATGATACAGAGGGAACTGACGGGAGCGGTTGTGGGAAATGCCTGGTGGGATAAATTAAAATCCAAAATTAGAACATTTGCTGCTGATTATAGTCGTCGGCTCAATCTAGATAGATTAGCGGCGCAAAGGGCTTTAGAGCAGAAAGTTGATTGGGTGGTCAAATCCCATGATAGTGGGGATGTAGCCTTAGCTAAGGCATAGTTGGCCTCCTTGCTTATCAAGAAGGATCAAGCTCTGGTAGTTAGGGCTAAGTTAAAAAGAATGTCCTCTGAGGCAACGAATATGGCCGCTGAATTGCGTGCAGAGGAAGCTCGGAATGCATCTCAGCGACATGCGTCACATTGCTGGATAAGCGGACCGTGACAACAAATGAGGGCATATGTGAGGCTTTTCGTGACTACTTTCAGGAGCTTTTCACCAAGGAGCCCGGTCTGAGCCCTGCTCAGTTTGACGCCTATTTAGCTGACTTTCCCTGCCTTAAGGCATCTGAAGCATCTAGGTGCGAGGGTCCTATTAAAGAGTCAGAAGTCTGGGAAGTGTTGAAACAGGTTGGCCTGGACAAATCTCCGGGACTAGATGGTCTTCCGTACAAAGTGTACTTGAGGCAGTCGCCCGTTTTTGTTCCCCTGCTGGCATTGATTTTCGGCAACTGGATGAAGCAGGGGTCTATACCCCAACGCTTCACCAGGGGCGTGATCAAGTTGTTACGCAAGGATAAAAAACGGTGGGGATGGGTTAGGTAACTTTCGCCCTTTAAGAGTTAAAGATCTTGGCTAACCGTTTGCAGCTTGTCCTGTCTAGTCTGATTGGCTCGGAACAGACTTGTGATGTGAAGGGCAGGACTATTCAGGACAACCTTCATATGGTGCGCCTGATCATCGAGCAAGTCGACAGTGAAGATCAGTCCAAGGCCTTCGATAGGGTTGACCATCATTTTCTGGAGGCTGTTCTTTCGGCGGCCGGTTTCAAGCCGTACTTTCGAACCTGGATCCAACTTCTGTATGCGACTCCCAGTGCGCTGGTGGAGGTGAATGGGGTACGGTCTGAGCCTTTCATATTGTCTCGCTCCATTCGTCAAGGTTGTCTGCTTTCACCTTTGCTTTACGTTCTTGCGTTGGAACCTTTCCTTCGTAAGTTAAAGGCGAATCCGGTCCTACGTGGAATTGCCCTGCCCGGTGCTACCACATCGGCCAGGTATTCTGCCTATGCTAACGACGTTTCTGCTCTTGTGTTGAGCAGAGCCGAGATTGATGATGTCAGCAAAGAAATCAGTTGTTATGAGATGGTGACAGGGGCCAAGATCAACCGCGATAAGTCTGTTGGTTTGCGGTTGGGTGCGTGGAAGGGAGTTTCTCTTCCCGGACCTTTCAGCTGGACGTATGGGTCGGTCAAGATTCTCGGCGTCTGGTTCAGTTCTGATCTCCAGTTGGAAATGAATTGGTTGGAAGTGCGAGGGAAGGCCGAGATCACAATTAATTTGTGGTCTTAGAGGAATCTTTCCTTAAAGGGGAGGGCGGAAGTTTGTGTTTCACACATCTACCCGATTCTCCTTTACCAACTCTCTGTGCTTCCACTTCCGTGTGACACTTTACTGGCGTTAGTGAAGCTCTTGTTCTCCTTCTTGTGGGGAGGCAAGGCTGCCAGAGTCAGTCGGGAGATCTGTTGCCTTCATCCATCTGAAGGCGGTCTGGGCATGCCAAGCATTGAGATTCATCAATTAGCTTTATTAGCATTAGCTTTCTAGATCAAATGTGTCACGATTCAGATGAGGAGGGTGCCTTCTGGAAGGAAGATGCCCGAAAAAACTTCCCATCCCTGAGAAGTGTGCATTAGTGCAAGGAGGAGGCCCGGCATTTACCCCGAGCCAAATGCTCCTTCTATCGTGAATGTCGTATTGCTCTGAAGCACCTCTTACGGGTGTTGGATGCCCTCTCCAATGTCCAGACGTTGTCTAGTAGGGCATTATATCAAGTTTTAGTCAGCGGAGCCATGCATGATGATCTGATTGACGATCTCAGTCTGACAAGCAGAAGGCTCGCTCAATATGGCCTTGGGCGCCCGGGTTGAAATGCCTCAATAACGATGAGGCATCACTCACCTGGCTGGTGATTCGTAGGGCCCTCTGGGTCGCCAAGAGACTCTGCTCAGCTGGCTTGGAGAATTCTCCAAACTGCTGACGCTGTGTTGGGGAGGTCGAGACCTTGGGTCACGCCTTCTTTCATTACAGCCAGATAGTGCCATTGTACAAGTTTGTTGAAGGGCTCATGGTCCGCATGCTGCAGGGAAAGTCCTTTCTCCTTGAGGCCGTTTCCGTTTGTAGCAATGTGGCACCACCGCTGATGAAGGCTGAACAGTATGTGTTCCACCGCTTGCTAGGCATTATGAGAGTTGTGATTTGGACGACACCTCAGAAGGGATTCTATGGAGGAAAGAAGTTCACCTCTTCCCAACTGATCTTGTACTTTAAGGATCAGCTTAAAGTCAAGATTAGGACAGAAAGGCAGCGGCTCACTTCATCAGAATTCAGCAAAAGGTGGCTGAATCTTGCGTGCTTATGTCGTGTGAAAGGGGCTGACCTGAGTGACACATTGATGCCGCTTAGGCATCAAGATATTGGTCTTCCTGGGTTGAACTTGTGCAACCCATCCCGAAATTAGGCTAGATTAGGTTTCCTTTTTGATGCTTTAGTTTCCTTTTTCAAGTTAACTTAGCTAGGGTATGTATGCTCATTGGCTCCCTTTTATTTCTGTCCCTATTTTTCTTTAAGTTTAATTCCCCATCCCCTCCTTTGTTAGGTGGTCAGTGATGTTGGTTTGCTGGTGGATGCGGGGCGCCTTTCGTTTCGCATGAATGGTATTTTTCGTATTTGTTGTTGTGCCTGAATGAGTGCATGCCAGTGTGAGTGCTCGGGATGAATGAATGTTTTATACTATTAATACTATTATAGTCCCGCATTGATTTCGGCCATTGAACCGATGTTTCTGCCACATTTAGTCATTGTCGGGAGTTTTATTACTAATATTATTTTTCTTTAGTTTCTTGTAAATAGTTTTTGTGTTCACATTGTAAATTACTCATTTGGGCTAGATTTTAGAATTGTTGTTTTATTCCCCCCCCCCCACAGACAACGAATTGTAAATATGGGGACTAGTTAGTATTTTCATAGAGACAAAGAGGTATTATGGTAGTTGTAGTAAGAAAGGTACGTATGAATGTGTTGTTTTGGTGTAAGGAATATTGTTTCGTACGAATGGGTCAGTGTTTGCGGCTAGCTAAGTTATAGTTAAGACAGAAACCAAACCCCTTTTCGGCCTTGTGCCACATTTCTGTATTGTACAGAATAAATATCGCTTTCCTCTTTGGTACCTTGACTAAGCACTGTACAAGATTGGCAACTATGTCTCATAATTTCACTGTTGAAATTGCTATATATAACCACAACATCTAGAACAATTTCTTCTCTCACACTTTTCGCTTGTAGAAATCTCTTCTGGCTTCTTGCTTTCCTGTAAAACTATGATCTTCAAAAAATTGAAGGTATCGTCAATCGTCATCTTTTTGAATCTTTTATTTTCCTTTCTCTTCAATAACATTTTCACGTTTTCTTTCATTCTCAGTAACCCTCTTAGGTTTTGGTGGCTTTATCGTTTTACTTGGGGTGAAATGACTAAAAAAAAAAAGCTCAATCAATTCGAAATGTTTATTAATCAATAAATATTTCGAAATGAAAAAGAAAACTCTAAAGAATTCAAAGTTATCTCCCTTAGACGTACAAAGCGTGTCTCTTAATACATTTTTGTCCATTTTTAAATACCATAGTGTACAATAAATAAATCAATTGATGCATTGTTTTAATTATTTCTCAAAAATATCTTATCTTTTCTTTTACTTTATATTTTTTAATCCTTGGTTAAATATTTCTTATCTTTTCATCAGGAAAGTATATCTTCAGAATGACAAAAATAATCTGATATTGCAAATAATTTGCATTTCATATTGGAAACATTTATCATCTCAATTAGATTGAAAAAAGTATTTGTCCTCCTGAAAAATGTCTCACTTATCTTTTAATATATAACCCTTATATTAAATTTACTTTTTACAATGAAAAAAATGAAGTAAACAAAAATCATTTTGAATTGAATTTTCATCTTAAAATTGTCACTTACAAAATTACTGAGTATCTTTATCAGAAATAGGTTTTTGGAAAATAGTTTTATTTTATTTTGCTTAAAAATTGCATGTTCACAATCTATGAAAAACTATTTCAAGAAATTACTTTAGGCTTGTCAGGCTTAAGATAAAGTAAAATAAAAGTTTATTACTGATCCATTAAATCTCTTACAGTGATTTCACAATGCTTACCTCTGACAAAACAGTGTCATTTTTACTTGAATCAAAATTGTCATAATTTTATTTTCAGATACCTGGAAATTTGTTATATGGTATATTGGTATAATATTTGTTGATGTGGGAGTTATGTTGTTCCTGTGGACTTTAAGTTGGGAATTTGTCAACACAGGTATTTTATACATTTATGCATATATCAATGTGTGTGTAACATAATGATGAGAAAGCCATTTATTATATGAAACAAATCTCTAAGCAACTTCCTTGTCAATGCACTCAATTCTGTAGTGAATATTAATCACAATGATCAAACATTATACAGTGGAAATATTAGATCAAAATTCAGATAATGTGTTAACTATGAGCATTTATTTTCCAGCCTCATATACATATAGACATGCATATATTCATATACACTTTATATAGATATATTTCTTTCAATAAAAAAGGTCTTTCACAAAACAACACACTCAATGCATTAGATGTTCATTTTAATATCTCTGAATATAATTTCAATTTAAAAAATGCTGCCTTAATTAAAGGAGAACGTAATTTACTAAAGCAAAGATCTATAGAAAGTGCTCTAATTTCTGAATCTTCTATGATAAATTTGCGTCCAGATATTTTAAAACATCCAGATATTTTAAAACATTTTTCTTAACAACCCTTCTATTGTCACAGTGTATGAAATTTAAAAACAATAATGATAAAAACAAAAGTGTTGGGGAAACTAAATGAGTTGTTGCATTGAGACAAATCAGATGCCATAAATTTAAAAATTTAGCATTCCTATAATTTCAGCATTTTCTCTCAGTGCAGAATTATAACTGACATTTTCATTTATATTTCCCTCCCTACTTCTCTGCATAAGAAGATCTTTTATTGGACAAAACATGCCATGTAAAATTTTTAACAATTTGGCATTACCATACAAGTGTGTGTGTGTATATATATATATATATATATATATATATATATATATATATATATATATGATAAAAATATAGTTTTATGGTATATTTATGTATAAAAGTGCTCATTATCAGAGAGAGAGAGAGAGAGCATATGTAAATATAAAAGTGAACATTAATGTCACCACCAAGCAGCAACAGTATGTTTTATGCTTGAATTTGCATTCATTTGTGTTCAAGCATGCAACAGACTATCACCACTTGGTGTTGACTTCAGTGTCCACTTTTATATATATATATATATATATATATATATATATTTTAGGATATTACATTGAAAACATGTCAAAATTGCTACGTAATTGCAGTCATGTTTCAATGCGTATACAACACATTTCATGGGGCTAATGACATATGCATTGAAACATGACTGCAATTGTATAGGGATTTTGACTTGTTTTCGATATAATATCCTAAAATAAAGAATTTTGCTCTACCTTGTATTGATCCCTCTTTTAAATTAAATGTTACAAACATTGAAATTGTACTCTATTCATTCTCATCTTACCTGGATATATATATATATATATATATATATATATATATATATATATATATATATATATATATTCTTGCCCATAATGTTATTATTAGCTAAAAACTCTCATGACAATAAATTTATTCTCTTTTTTCCCTTTCATAAAATAGATTGGTGGTTATTTTTAGTGTATATCATATTGTAATTGTACAACACCCTCCCCAGTTGTTCAAGACTTCTAACACCATAGCTGGTTGCTGAAGTGACTGCTTTAATCTCGAGCTAACCTTATCCCACATTGTTATTTAAGTTTGATCATAAGGAAGCTAAGATTGAATCATCACAGGTATCTTCATGTTGGGCAGGCTGGTTCAAGCAGGGCAATGATGTATAGGAAAAAAAACACTTGAATAAATTGAACAAAAGTAAATACTGTTTTTATATCCACACAATAATTGGTTTATATCAGAGTTTACATGCAATTAATTATCAGCCCAGCCCGCATCTAAATTGGAAGTGATATTATTGTTGACCTGGTAAAATCTGGTTTGGTACAAGGTTGAAGTTGGAGGCTTTCATCACTATATAATCATGTGGGCCTTTCTCTTGTCTCCGGTCTCCAGTCTCATCTCTGTCTCTTCTGTGACTTGTCTGCCGAATTTGCTTTGCGCATTTGTATTTATTGACATTCGCCCACTCTGGCAAAGTGAGAGAATTCGATAATTCTTGGGATTATTACCTCTCACTAAATCTCCTCAGTGAGCATTGGTGGCTTATACACCTTCTCCTGGTATTTCAACTCTTTCGACCAGGGAAATCAACTCCAAATTTGTTGTTTACAAAAAATGAAATTTTCACTTTACAGCTTGCATTTGCAGCTATGTGTCAATCAACATTTCCCCCTAAGTCTGGGTCACTTTTCCAGTCTTCAAACTGCTTGACAAACAATTTAAGTCATTTATGTGTGAATTAAATCCTCAATTCTTCCAACAGTTTTTTGGTATTAAACCTTCTCATTTCAATGTCTCTCAGCACATAACACTTTCTATTGATAAGAAAACTTTCTTAGGTTTTATTTTACCATGGTAACAACAAATAGTGTCACAATATCACTGGTACAATGTAACCCAATACTACATGTTGCCTGATCAGGTCATTTGTCATTAAACTGATTCCCTCATGAGGCTCTTCTGGTGAAGAGAGTGGCTAGAAACTCAGCAGAATCAAGAACAAGACCACTGATTCTGAAACAATTACTAATTGATATTATTTTGATAAGAGCTTGTGTGCCTCATTTCATAATTAATGATATTAATTGTTATTATTTTGATAAGATATTGTGTACCTCATTTCACAATTTATTATTTAATATTAATATTAATTTGATAATATATTGTGTACATTATTTCATAATTGATATTATTTTAGTAAGATGTTTAACTCATTTGATAATTGATAATATTGATTGATATTATTGTATTAAATGTTTACAATTTTAAGATTTGTAAAAATTAACTTCAATCAAAAATTATTTTTTTCAGTTTTTCTCCCATTTTTCTTGCTGTTGGTTATCAAAGATATCACTATAATTCTTATTGGCTTGTATATTAAAAAAAATGGTAAGTAAAAATTTTAATATTAAGACTAAAAAAAATTTTAAATTTCCCTAATTTGGTTCCATTATCATCTTGTGCTAAAGTAGAAATAATGAGGAAAGTCTTTACAAATAATTACATTTTAAAATTCAGATATATTTATTTTACAAATGTTAATAATATGAAATTATCTGAATTTGTTAAATGAAACATTGTCAATTATTATGAATTATCTATGAGTATTGTTTTCAATTTTTTTTTTTTCTAAGTAAACTTTATGACAATGACGCCAAAAATAGCTAATTGACTTCACTGATTTAGTAAACTTTTATTTTTTATATAAACTTAGTAATATCTTGTTTCTCATGTAAGTACAAAGGACATGGGTCATTCAATGGCTTACATCTTCTAACTTTTCATATTAAATTCATTTTACTGGAGGTGTTTTATTTGATTCTTTTAAGTGCTTTTAGTACTTAGAAGGAGATCTATAGGTTACAATTTTAAAAGATGTTTAGGTTAGAATTTCTTTTTATTTAACTACAATTTTCAATACAACTTTAAAATATTTTCACTTATATATTACGAGAAACAAGATATTACATATTAATTAAAATGTATTCTAACCTGAATACACCCCCCCCCACCAAAAAAAAAAAAATCTTTAAATATACAAATAGAAAAAATGCCGTAAGAATTTTTGCCATTAATAAAATTTTAAAAAATCCAGACGACATGCATTTAACAGATGTCAGATTTAATTGAAGAATACATCCCTACCTCCTACCAAAACGTAGCTAATAAGGGATACATCAAAATATAGACATATAGAACACGCAAACACCCCTGTCTAGTAGAAGTGAATTTATCTGTAACTTTGGAAACGTGAATTATGATTTTAGCTGTGTCTTTAAAACCCAGTAATTTTAAAAGTTACTCAAAAATTCGCTTGAGGATGAAATGGAACTAATGTCTTTAATTTAATTACAAAATTAAATTTGGACCTTCCATTTTTTAAACATGGTTAGAACTGTGTAGCGGAAAAACCATATTTTAAATCAATTAATCTATAATATTAATGCTCTGTAAATTTACATTGAGCACTATTTTGTAAAAATAATAATATCTATAAGAACATCGGATTATGTATCTTACTGTTCTTTCTTTTTATATATATATATATATATATATATATATATATATATAATACAAGGTGTTCTGGATAAGTTTTTTTTTTCAGGCAAAGCAAAATGAATATCCAAGCCAAAAATCAATTTATTAGAAAAATAGAAAAGTGGCAAACAGGTTATGATAGTCAAAAGACAATTTGCTCAAAGAAGCCATCTTCATCATCTACCACAATCTTGATCTAAATCCAGAATCTGGCAAGTGCAGCTTTCACAATGTCCCTAGGAAGAGCTTAATGGTGTTACAGGTAGTGCAGTTGGTGTCTTTATCAACCATGCCCACACTTAATAATTCATGGGATTACAGTCATAGGAATTGGTGAGCCAGACTTTGGTGCTGGTGAAGTTGTAAAAATTATCTAACAACCACTTCTGACTCTTTTTGGTGTGGCAGAACCAACCACTCCATAAAAAACACCCTTGGACTATTACAGTGGATTAATACAGCTGATGTTATCAACTGGTTTAATAATATCTGATCCTTTAATAGAGTTTGATATTATCGACTCTTATCCCTCTATATCGAAGAATCTATTCACTTTGGCCTTGGATTTTGCTCGAGAATACTCTATTTCTGAGAGTGAAGTGGATATTATCACGAAATGCTGAAATTCTGTTCTGATCTACAAGGATGAACAGTGGACCAAAAAGTCTTGCAACGACAATTTTGACATTTCAATGGGCTCTTTGGATTCTGTAGAAACTTCTGACCTGGTTGAATTATTTCTTTTGTACAAATGCGAAGTGCCTTCGATTGTCTAGATTTTGGTAGTGTAGGGTTGTATAGAGATGATGGCTTATTAGTTGTTAAAAACTCCACTAAAATTAAGGTAGACCATATTAGGAAAATGAGCCGTAGGGTATTTAAGGAATAGGTCTTAGGACAAGAGTTACAACTAATGTTAAACAAGTAGATTTTCTAGACATCACCCTAGACCTTGCGAGCAAGACTTTCCAACCATATGTGAAAGTTAATTCCAACCCAATATACATGCATCCAAATTCCAACCATCCCCTTTCAGTTATCAAACACATACCCTCTTTCATTGGATTTAGGATTAGCACTAACTCTTCTAACAAAGATGGTTTTAATAAACATCAGGATTTTTACAATTCTGCACTCAAAAATAGTGGATACAAAGATACCACTATTCAATATAAAAACCCTGTTAATTGCAACCATAATAAGAAAAGAAGATCTAGAAAGATCATCTGGTTTACTCCCCCTTTCAATATAATGGTTAAAACTAAATTAGGATGAATATTTCTAAACCTCATCAAGAAACATTTCCCCAACCCAGGAACTAACCCACTTAGTAGAATATTTAATCCTAATACCCTTAAATTAAGTTATAGTTGTGCAGATAACCTAGAGAAAATAATTAAAAAAACATAACAACAGAGTCTTTAACAAGTATAGGGACTGAAAAAGCTTGATTACTCACCAGGTTGCAAACAGCAATACTAAGTATAATAACATGAATAACAACTTATGTAATTGTAGGAATCCTAATAATTGTCCACTAAAAAATAATTGTATGACTAGTTCTGTAGTTTATCTTACTACAATCTCAACACTAGAAAATCCAAATATAATAAAATTTTACATTGGTAGCACCATGAAACCATTCAAGGAATGTTGGCGGGGAGGCATATGCAATCTTTTAATAACAGTAACTATAAGTACATGACTTCATTATCCAAGTATTTTTGGAGTCTAAAAGAAAATAATAAAACACCTAAGGTTAAATGGAGATTGATTAAGAAAGCCCGGATATGTAACTCCCTATATGCCCCATGTTACCTATGTCTTAACGAAAAATTTGAAATAATTAGATTTAAAAATAAGACTGATCTCTTAAATCAAAGATATGAACTAACAGTGAATTGTAAACACCATTATAAGTTTAACTTATTATAGGGGTCGTATACTTTCAATGATAATGATATGTTGCTGTAAGTTTAATAGATTATTACTTTTATAACCTGATGGTCATCCTGATGACATGAATGTGTACTGTGTACCCACATAGTGTTATTCGTATCTGTATTTGTGTGTATGTATGTGTGTTTGTACTGCTGGATGTATATGTGTGTATATAAGTGTATATATATGTTAGTACCTTTTTTTTTACATATAAATATATATATAAAGTAAAAAGGAGGAGAAGAAGAAAAGAGGTTAAAAAATATTGGTGTATATGTGTGTGTGTATATATATATATATATATATATATGTCCAGATATATTGTGTATCTATATTTATACTTATGTATATTTCTGTATGTATGAATATGCTTATGTATGTATGTTAGGATACATGTATATGGGTGTGTGTGTGTGTATATGGATATATGTTTATATATGTATATGTATGTACATTTATGTATGTATATGGTTGAATGTGTATTTATGTGTATGTACGTATATATCTACTTGTTATTATAGGTATGTATATGTATGTATATATATATATATATATATATATATATGTGTGTGTGGGGGGGTGTATATGTGTGTGTTAACACCTATCAAGCGTGAGCTCGTTTGTTTGTATGTATAGGTATGTCAAACTTTGGTTTGTGTCTACTGCTGCGTGTGTAAGTCTATGTGTGTATATGTATGTGTATTTGTGTGTGTGTGTATATGTATATATATGCATATGTTAGTGTGTGTGCATATGTGTATATATATATATATATATGTATGTGTATATGTATTTGTATTTATATGTGATAATATGTACAAGGTAATCAAAACAGTTCTGTCCATTTTTAAAGGAAAAAACAAAATGCTTCACAGTATGTGTAACTTATATTTAGTCTTCAAAGTAATCACCATTGGCATCCAGCACCTTTTGCCTATGTCTCCAGCTGTTCAATGTCCTTGCGGTAGAACTCGGGGGGTTTTGATGCAAAGAAGTCTGTGAGGGCTTTGCGCAAGTCTGCTTCATTGGTGAAGGATTTCCCATGAAGATGATTATCCAGGGAGTGGAAGAGGTGGTAATCGGATGGCGCAAGTCAGGTGAATAAGGTGTATGGCACAAAATCTCCCACCCAAGTTGCTGTATGGTATCCCTGACCACTCGCGTGACATGCGGCCTGGCATTGTCATGGAGGAAAAGCACGCCTTTGCGATTCACCAGTGCTAGCCCTTCTGGCGCAATACCTGTTACAATTGCTGTGAGTATAGGTCTCCAGTGACCGTTTGGCCCATTGGTAGCAGTTCATAATGAACCACTTGATGACCTGTCCACCAGACACAAAGCATAATCTTGCGTGGGTGTATAGGTGGTCTTGCGGTGTGAGGGACAGCATCCTGGGGAGACAACCAATGTCTGGAACGCTTAGGGATTTCGTACAGAACCCACTTTTCATCACTGGTAAGCACTCGATTGAATAAGGATGCGGTACAGTGGCGAGAAAGCAGCGATAAGCAGGCTGCCTCTCGTTGTCTCTTGTGGACCTCCAACTGCATTTGCGGAACCCACTTGCTCAGTTTGTACGTCTTACGTAGGCGGTGCAGGTGAAGTCTAACTGTTTCATCGGAAACGTTGAACTGTCTTGCAAGTTCAGCACATGTTAGACTACTGTCCTCTTCAGTGGCCGCTTTCAGGGCTCCGTCGTTCAAGGCCTGTGTGCGTCCACTGTGAGGCTCATCATGGAGAGACAAATCTCCCGACTTGAATTTTCGAAACCAACGCCTTGCAGTACGTTCATCCACAGCACTATCCCCAAATGTTTGACATATGCGGCGACTTGATGCAGCTGCTGATAAGCCTACTTTGAAGTCATAAAGCAAACAGCCCCACGAACAAGATCTCTAGACACTTCCATCCTTCTCACAGCTGTCCAGCTTATAACTGAGGGCCAGGCACGGTGCATGTGTTTTTATAACGTCTGATGTTCCTACTTCCAGCTGTCTGAATTTGAAAACAATTGATATACACATTTCGTATATATTTCAACTTCATTCCATGACTAATCAACAAACGGACAGAACTTTTTTGGTTACCTTGTATATATATGTATATGTGTGCGTATTTATGTGTATAGGCATGGATGGGAGTGTACTTATATATGTGTATATGTGGATGTGTCAATATAGGTATTTATACAACTGTGTGTGGTTACTTTTTTAAAAATTATTATGAACTTTTACTATATTTTATTGTCAATAAGATAATTGCTAGAATGTATGTAGGTTTCTGTATATATATTCCCATTTTTATGTGTGTATGTATATATGTGGATGTGTGTATATATATATATATATATATATATGTGTGTGTGTGTGTATATATATGTATATATGTGTATGTGTGTATATATATATGTATATATGTGTATGTGTGTATATATATATGTATATATGTATGGATGTGTTTGTGCGTATATACAGTAGAGGCCATAATATAAGGAACGGAAACAACAAAGACATAAATATGTGTAAAAAGTAATGCATGATTAGCAATTAAATTTTTACCAAATAAAGATTAGGGTGTAATGCATAAATATTATACAAAGTTACAAAAATTTCCATAATAGTTTTTTTTTTTTAAATAGAGATTAAATGGAACAAAGGAAATAAGCTACTGGACAAAAGTTAAGAAACGATCTTGTTAATTAAGCAAGGTGGGAAGCCACTAGGATGCAAGGGGTTACAGATGATTTGGGGCAAGATCAGATAGGAGTGATAAAGGAAAGGATGAGAAGAAGGATAGTGGATAGATCAAGGCAACTGGAGATGTCAATTGACATTACATTTGAATAGTTGGAGATTATAGCTCTCAGGGAAACTGGAATAGGGAAGGCAGTTCCACAGGCAAGAGGTGCAAGACATGAAGCTACTGGAGTAGAAGAGACAGCTACATTTAGTAGTTTCAACAGTAAAAGGGTGAGGGCGAGATGCCAGCCTCATAGGGTACTTGAACTCATGAAGTCTGGGAATGCAGCTCCTCAGAGCAATTACCATGAAAGTATTTGTAAAAAAGACAGAGAGAGGCAAAGGCACATCTGTGAGAGAGCAACTGTAGACGAGAAGCCAGAACAGGGCCAATTATATTGCATATCTGCCTCTGGAGCTTGAACAAAATATCAACAATTTTTTTTTTTTTCTTAAGTGTTTCACCCCAAGCAAGGTGGGAAGACACTAGGACACAAGGGGTTACAGAAGATTTAGAGCAAGATCAGATAGGAGTGATAGAGGAAAGGATGAGGAGAAGGATAGTGGATAGATCAAGGCAATTGGAGATGTCAATTGACATTACATTTGAATAGTTGGAGATTATAGCTCTCATGGAAACTGGAATAGGGAAGGGAGTTCCACAGGCGAGAGGTGCAAGACATGAAGCTATTGGAGTAGAAAAGATGGCTACATTTAGTAGTTTCAACAGTGAAATGGTGAGATTGGGATGCCAGCCTCGTAGGGTGCTTGAATTCATGAAGTCTGGGAACCAGCAAATGCAGCTCCTCAGAGCAATTACCATGAAAGTATTTGTAAAAAAACAGAGAGGGGCGACGGCACGTCTGTGAGAGAGTGACTGCAGACGAGATGCTAGAACAGGACCAATTATATTGCATATCCACCTCTGGAACTTATCAAGAACCCCGAGGCAAACAGAATGGACTCCAGACCATATATGGCAGCAATACTCCATGCAAGGGCGAATTGTTGATTTGTAGATCTGAAGGATTGATTCTGGAGAGAAAAATTTCCTGGTGCGGTACAGGGAGCCAACTTTCCTTGCAGTGGACGAAGCAATTGACTCAATGTACTTGCTCCATCTCAGGTCAGCAGTCAACGTGAGACCGAGCAGCCGCAGAGAGTTGCTCTCGAGAAGTTGAGCATCAGACATTCTAATGGAAGGCAGGGAAGGATCTCTGTGGTGATTGATAGAGAGCAGTTTTGTTTTTGAGGCATTAAAGTTGACCAGCCAATACCTGCCCCAGTTCACAACAAATTGGAGGTCCTTTTCGAGACACACGGCCAGGTTAGTTTTGTCAGCGACACTGGATTTGTTTTTGAGGCAGGAATAAATTGTGGTGTCATCCGCGTAGATGCCAACTTGGGAATTTATGGCATCAGGCAGGTCATTTATATAGATAAGGACTAGAGTGGGGCCTAGGATGGAGCCTTGAGGAACACCTGCGTTCGTGGGATAGGAACTGGAGGAGAATGTGTTGAGAACGACCTTCAGTTCACGGTTTGACAGGAATGATTGTATTAGGTCAAACAATTGAGCCGTAATGCCATAACCCTGGAGCTTGCGAAGAAGGCTAGCATGCCAAACCCTATCAAACACTTTGGAGATGTCTAGGGCCACGGCATGAGCTTCCCCATTATTTTGAAGAGCTTATCGTCAACCACATGATCTAATTAATTTCTTGCAAAAATCAGCAGTAATTCCCTCCCATTCGTCTTTCAATAACCCCCATAGGTGATCCTGGTTTTTCGGGTTTCTTTTCTGAGCCCTTTCTCCAATTATCTTCCAAATATTTTCTATTGGATTCAGGTCAGGGCTCTGGGCTGGCTACTTCATTAGGGTGATTCCTTCAAATAAAGCTATAACCTTCTGAGCCTTGTGGCAAGGTGCATTGTCCTGCATGAAAATAGGAGATTCATAAAGATTATGGTGTAATCTTGGTACCACATGCTGCTGAAGAAGCCTTTTGTAAATCTCAGCATTGATATTGCCATGTAAGCAGATGATAGGGCCAACTCCTGCATATGAAATTATTCCCCACACCATCACACTGCCACCACCAAACTTGACAGTTTTCTTGACACATTGAGAAGACAGTCTTTCACCTGTTCTACGGCGTACATAAGTTTTGCCCTCAGAACCAAATATAGTAAATTTGGATTCGTCACTGAAATGAACAGTATTCCATTGTGTGTCAGTCCAAACATCATGTTCTCTCGCATACTCCAGGCATGCCCTTTGGTTAAGCTTTGAAATGAGAGGCTTTGAAGCTGGAATACGGGCATGCAATCCTGCATTTTTTACCTGCAAGCAATTGCTTTCCTTGAGATCTTATTATCTGTATCTTCATTAAATTTACAGGCAATTGATGTAGCAGTTTCAAAACGGTTTTTTGTAGATATTCTAACAATTCTTCAATCTTCTCTTTGCGATGTTTTTGGAGGTCTGCCAGATTTTGGTTTTGAATCTAACGTTTTATCAGTTTTATACCTGCTAATTACACGATGAACAACACTTTTAGACCTCTGAACAATATCAGAAATTTCTGAAATTGACTTTTTTCTTGATAGTTAACAATAATGAGTTTTTTTCTTCAAAGAGAGCATTTTGCATGTAGAATTTGCCATATTGCTTAAAAATAAAGTCCTAATGATAAATGATATTGTTGAAAAGCTCCATCGAGATTTTTAACAATGTAAATTAAAAGTTTATGCAAATTATTAACATTGTTCCTTAACTTTTGTCCAGTAGCTTATTTCCTTTGTTCCATTTAATCTTTATTTTAAAAAAAACTATCATGTAAATTTTTGTAACTTTGTATAATATTTATGCATTACACCCTAATCTTTATTCGGTACAAATTTCATTGCTAACTGTGCATTACTTTTTAAGTAATACACATATTTATGTCTTTGTTGTTTTCGTTCCTTATATTATGGCTGCTACTGTATGTCTATATAGGTGAATTTACGTTTGTATGGGTTTCTTTTTTTATGTATATGCGTGTGTTTGTATATGTGTTGGTATATATGTATGTTTGTGTGTTTAGTTTATATACGCATATGTATACATGCATATGTTTATGTATGTGTATGTGTATATGTATGTATATGTGTATTTGTATATATGTGCATGTATGCATATATATTTATATTTGGTTTGTTTATTTTTTACATCACTATGTGGGTTGATATATTTACACTTACTTCTGTATGTGTATATATACATATGTGTATGCATATATATATATATATGTAGGCATGTGTAGACATATATTTGTGTGTATGTGTGTATATGTATATATGTGTGAGTGTACACTTATATCTGTAGGTAGTTCTTATTATCCTCTTTTCTTTCACTTAATATATAATAAGGCATATATCGACTTATATGATGAAAATATATATATATTTTATTGATGTTTGTATGTTTGGAATTTTCGTTTTTTATATATTAGATAATTTTATTTTTAGCCCTTTTTATCTATGTATATTTGCACATATAATTATATTTTAATAAGTGATTAGCATTTGTTTAATAACACTCTCAGTCTTGAATATTTCTTGGTTGTGGTATCAGATTGTCTAGGTCAATGTCGGTGGATGTGTGTACATGTATTTATTGGTGTTTATGTGTATGGAAAATAAAGGGCCGTGGAGATGTTTCCTGTCTTGTCACTTTTTTGTGTGTGTATATATCTAAATATGTCTGGGTGCTTATGTATTATAATCTGAATGTGTTTTTATTGTTTTACTTGAGAGGTTAGCACCCCATTGACACACTTGGGATTAAAATGTATACATTTTGTCAGGAAGACCAGCTGATATGAGCGTCTATTCTAACATAATTTCAATGAAAAAATAAATTGAATAACATATGTATTTTTTCTTTTCTCCTCAGTAATTTTATAATTTTAAACTTAATAGAGATTAAATTTAGATTTTAAAATTGGTAATCTTTTACTTTTAATTTTAATATCAAATTTTATCATATGATTTAATACTTATTGGTTAGAATAAATTCTATTTTAGTATAACCCCAACTTTAAAGCTCTTAATAGTTATTATAACCTTACTTCGTTGTCAAGGTTTTTGAATTCTATACTTGTGCTTTCATTGGTCATTCTAGCTTTTGTAAAAGCGTTTTCCCCTTACGAAGGATCGTTAATTAATTTGAAACTTTTAAAACCATTTATTTTACATTCAACATCATCACTTGATAAGACGCTGGAGGTGTTGAAACAAAATGGCTATTTTTGTAGTGATTTTATAACATATTTATGTTATAATTTTTAAGTAAATAATTTATATATATATATACACACACACACATATATATATATACATACACATATATATATATGCACATACACGCACATATATATACACATACACATATACACACACACACACATATGTGTGTCTGTGTGTATGTACATATATTTATGCACGGAATTTAGTGGAAAGTGCTCAGTATCCATGATAGAGCTATTTTTAGTCTTATATTTAGCATGAATGGGGATTATTGGATTTCTAAAAAAAATTTTATTAAATTAAATGGACCTAAAACTATATATATATATAAAATATTTTGTATTTAAGATAGATCGGATTTATGTTTTATATTTAAAATTAACGGGGATTAAAGATTCTATTTTATATTTACAATAAACAGGGATTAATTGAATTATTTTTTTAATTTTGTATTAAAATAAAAGAACCAAAAAGGATTAAAAAAAAGTTTGTATATAAAATAGACAGAATTTATATTTTATATACAAATAAATTTTTTCGGGGTCTTAAAAAAAGACAGTGTAATTTACATACCATCAAATATGCTACTTTACACAATACTCATGGAGATTTTATTATCATTTAAAATGTTTAATGTTTTTTTTTTCTTCTTACCAAATAAACACTTTCTTTCTATTTTAACCTCTCTTTGGGGACTTTTTAGAATAAAATCCTTCTAACAAACTAACCACTTTGAATTATACAATACTCATGAAGATTTCATTATCATTAGATATCTTTAGTGATGTAAGGGTAAGGAAAAGTAAAATAAAGAGAATGAACAATTAAAGCATGAGAGGACGATTAATGAAATAACTTATTTTTGCCTCTGCCACATATAACTAATTTTATGTTATTCATATTTTCTGCTTAAAAATTGTCTTATATGCCAGTATATGGTAATCATTTTTAATTTTTATATTTAGGCAACATGTCAGCTGTAAATAAAATCTTACTTTCAGTAACTCTTTCCAGAATCAGAATAAATACTAATCCTTGTTGTGGTTGAAACGACTATATCTTTATCATTGGTTACAGAGGTCAGTGTTCAAACCCAGGTAAAAGTTATAATTTCAAATGTTGATTTTCTAGACTAGCAGACTTTCTCCACTTGGAAGATTGGTATAGCACATCCACATCTTTTGCTTGGCTGTACTTAGTTATGCTTCATAGCTATTAGTATTCACTAAGAATACCATATTTTCTTGTGCATAATATGAGAAATTATGAAGAAAAATTAAAAGGTAAAAAAGAATTTGTATTATATATTGAAACAGCAAAATTACAAATACACTCAGTTAATATAATGAATAATAAAACACAAAGTAGGCAGGTGTTGCTTACAATTGTTTACAAAAGGTATTCGATATGGCAGCAACATATATTCTTCAGTGTAATTGAATGTCTTTTGTCTGTTTTACTCACAAGATAAAGTTCATTGAGATTTTTTCTCTTCATTTTTAATAAAAGACAAAGTTTTTTTTTATTTTCATACTTTATTAAAGAAACATAATAAAGTCATATCAACCAGAAGAGTATGATAGATTAATTAACACCTTAAAAAGCATTACTGAGCATATTTAGTTATTGTTCTAGACAATACATATCACTTGTCTGTAAGCTTTAATATACTTGGTATTTACCCAAGCTCCCCACAAAGCTGGGATGTGGCACAAAGCCTGTTTTTAATGGGGAGGGGATTTCCAAGCATATATGCTAGAGCAAAAATTCCTCATAGATCCCACATAAATGGGGTCGAGTGGCTGTCTCTTTTCTCCAAACGAGACTCTATCCATAGGCATAGCCTTGTCTGAGATTCTCTTTGCCCAAAAGCAGAGAGTCTGGCAAGCTGAGCTTTAATATACTCTGCATATCAGCAGAGTTCTGAATATATGTGTTCAGGCAAATCTATTAATGGGAGAGATGAATCATGCCATATTCTCCCTTTCTTTATTCTTACAGAGGAAAGAAGTCTCTGAATCAACCTTTTCTGCCTGTGAGGCTGTGGTGGGTTGCCAGGGGTGTGATGAGCCTTTTTTTCTTTTTCTTTTTTTTTTGCTAGAACTGGATTTAATCCTGCTGCATTTTCATAATCCTTTACAAGTGGTTTGCTCATCCTCTGAATTATCAGTAGGTGGGTGGGTTTTCTTCTGTGAAACCCATTCATCACCACTGAAGCCTTGACCAGAGCTAAAGGCTTCCTCATAATATTCATAAGGCAACCCTGTTTTTGTTTCTTCATAGTCAGTTGAAGTGTCCAGAGGACAGCACTCACTTAGACTTGTGAATCCCAATTCATCCCCTGCTGAAGCCAAGTCCCTTAGTGAGACTGTGTCTTTCTGTCCATCAGTGTAACAGAGACACATACATACTGGAGATTAAGGCTGATATTTTCAGAGTGCCTAGTGCTTCATATGATTGAGAAGCCAAAATAGGTGGAAAGGTTTCTGATGTTACTGCAACTGTATCACAATGTTTAGCATTTTGTTCTGTTAAATCTAGTACTCTTGCCTGGTCATAGGCCTGCTGTAATGTTAAGTTGCTGTTTTCAAGTATTCTTTGTCTGATATCCATGGACTGTAGCCTGTTTATGAAGGCATCTCATATTAATATGGCTTGATATAGTTCTGCTGATACTGAAGAAAATGAACAATCCTTAATTAGTTTATGGAGGGCAGTTGATGCCTTGTAGCCAGTAAGTGTCTAGAGACCATTTCATTTTTATTTTTTTTATGTAGATCCTGTCCAATATTATTAATTGCTCTTCGTAAGAAGATGCATCCACAAAATACTCATAAACTTGTGCTGAGACATATTTGGTGAGATAGTGCAGCTTATTACAACTTTGGATCAATAATAAGTTTCTCTAGACAGAGTAAAGTAGCCATTTTCAAAATGGTTAACAATGAGAGTATATTAAATTGTAGAATTGTTCTTGACAATATGTATCACTTATCTGTAAGCCTTAATATATTCTGCATATCACAGAGTTCTCCTGAATATATGAGTTCAGGTCAGATCCATTAATGGGGAAGATGGATCATACCACAGACATTTCCTTGAAAATAAGTTTTTAGATGGAGAAGAAACATGCAATGGCTAAATATCTCGTTCATTTCTCTTATCATGAAAAGTTAAATATTTTAGTGAGATATAGATACAACATTGAGATTTTAATGGATAATATTGTCCAACTTAAATATATATATATATATATATATATATATATATATATAGGGTAGCTGTATTGCAGGGTCATATTATACTGAAGGGTGTAATTTATTCCCTGTTTTTAGCTTCAGAAATACGGGGTCGTATTATACTCAAGAAAATATGGTAGCTGGCACATAGCTGCAATAAGGATCAAAATTAATAATCTTTCAGTGATCTATAGAATAAGTTTTTTTCAATGCTCTGCATCAGGGCTTCTCAACTTGGTCAATATCACCCACCAGTGTTGAGTAGGTAATGAGCAACTAAACAGAAAAATGATGGGTGATTGTAAATTTAAAAAGGCATTTCAACATATGCTACTTGAAAACAAATATTCAAAGGAGATATGCAAAGAACTTGTATAAAAAAAGCAGGAGGCTAAATGGAAATAAATGAGTCCCATTCCCTGATAAGATCCAAATATCCTCACAAACAAGGAATATCTTGCTATTTTCTATAGTTTTGAGAATTGTCATCAATATTCAAATAGTTCTTCAGACAAAATAACATTTTTGGGGGATATAAATCAGATAAGGGGAGACCAAGAATAAAAAATATTTGTTAAATTTTTATTAGTTGCTAATAATGTATATTCTTTTTAATTTTATAATTATGAACAAAAATCATTTAATTTTTTGTGAACACTTGCAATGCTAACCCTAAACATGAAACTTACTTTGACCACAAAACTAAATTATATATAGTCAATGGTCAAGTTTGCTTTCATTTGTTCTTTAATATGGTAGCAATCACTTTTATTTGCTGCTTGCATTTGGTATTTTTTATATTATAAAGTTAGTTTATGAACCAGTAACAAAGATCTACAAAAGACAGGAAATTGTGGAGAGCCATGATCACCTATGTCTTGAAGGGACATGTTACATAATAAAAGAAAAAAACCTTAACCAAACAATTTTGGTATGATTTTGAATATTTTCTATATAGATTGGTGGTGGAAAATTTTTTCTTGTGAAAGTGAATGATAATGCAAAAAAGGTTGAAAACCCCAAATCTACAGAATAAGCTTCTATAACTGTAAATCTACTTAACTCACAAATAAAAACTCTTTGCCATCTATAAAAGTGCATCAGATTTGGTATGTACAAAACTTTCTAAAATTGGTTTTTAATTGTGTGTGACACTCACCGGTGGCCGCAGCGCCAATATGTAATGTCCTCGGGTTGCGACGCTAATATGTGACACTGCGTTGTCGGTCCTTAGTCAATTCCCAGTTGCAGCATGAAGCTGTAAGGTTTCTTCCACCAGCGTTTTGGGGTTGATTTCTTTGTTCCCAGTTCGATACCAGCTTTGTTGTTCCCAGCTCACTTCCAATGTTTGTTTACCAAAGTAACTACTTTGATCTCAAGTCTAACCTACCCACGTTGTGACTTTGATCTTAGGTAGACGAGATCAATCAGGCTTCGGGTCATAGTGCAAGCTGAATCCAGGGTAAAGGTGATATCGCACAAACATAAGTAAAAGAGGTTCAAATATGTTGAGAAATAACAAATTATCTTTATCCGTCTGTTATATACAGGAGTGTGTTTCTCTCCCAGCCCATTTCTATGGATTTGTGACACTTTTGTGTTTAAGCGAGTTTTGGTATCTTAAGTCGTTCGTCTATATAACTTGCTTTTGGTAGGAAGTCAAAGTTGAAAAGGATGTGAAAATCTCTTGGTCAGCTTCTGTGAGGCAACGGTCTGACTGCAACTGCGAATGAACTGCTGGAACTCCACTCCAAACTGATTAGCTGCCTCGAGACATTCGTTTATATGGATCCCAACCAAAAACCAGTGTGGGGCCTGACGTGGCTTGGGTTACCAATAATTCTCCATTCCCAGTAAGAATTCTCTTTGTTCTTAGGCCGGGAAAATTAATTACTTCCCATTTTTGGAAGATTAATCACTTTCCATTTTGGGGGTTTCTCCCTCGTCCATGAGGGAAGGTCGAAGGAGAGTTATCCTCCTAGACTCTTACTCTCTTACATTGGTATCTCATACCAATCCCCTCAGTGGGTGTTAACAACTTCTCCATCTTTCTCATAGATTCACCTCCGCCTATCACCCATGGTACCACTTAACCAATGATGTCTCAGCAGTGTGGATGTGACTAGACTGGCCCTCTTGAAATTATTATCTAGAATTTTGTTTACAAAATCCTTTTTTTTTCTTTTTTTTTTTTTCTTCAGCCAAAACATTTTTTTACAAACACCAGATTGCCAAATAATTCTTATCACATCTTTCTTTTGGGGACACCCAAAATTCACTTAGGTCTCTCTACCGACTCATCAATCACTGTCAAAACCTGACACCTGGTTTGTTTGTTTTTTCTGCTAAGTTAAATTTTAGCTGGGAGGTCTGTATTTTACCTGAAAATCAAATTCTTTATTTTTCCTTAAAATCCTCTTATCACCAGATGCCTATTTTTGACGCCACCATGTCTGACGTCAACAGTTTGAATAAACAATAATAATACGATTTTCTTCCTCATGCCAGAATTCTAACACACACCAGATGGTTCCCTTTGTTGGACCCAGGAATTAAAATTAAATGATATCTCTGAAAGATAACTAATATCGATTCTCTCTGCCTGTACTGTGGTGGTCTTCAAGCCGAAATTTTTTTATGGCTGCATGTGTCGGTTGGCTTTGTTTTTCTTTCTGAATTCTGTTTCCCTTCACACATCACTCCCTTATCATGACATTAATCAGTTTTGACAGAATCTCATATCACGCTTTTTCTTACAGATTTTTTGTCTCATGCGAAAAGTATCTTTCTTCATAAATAAAATATTCTTTTTTTAATTTCGATATAGCTCTTTCTCACCTTAAGTCTTTCCTGTTTTTAATTTCTATGGTTAATTAGTTAGCCAATTACCATAGCTAAATAGTGTCACAGTGTGTTCTGCCTTTAATTTTTTTAAAAAGGGAATGCTGAAAATTTTACACATAGCTAATTTCTAAAGAATTTTTTCACTCCAAAAAAACACTTCAATTTTTGACAGCACATAAGAATAAAATATCTAACATCACAAAACATTTGAATCAAAGATTTTTTAAAATTTACAGATAAATCAATTTGTGTATCACAATCATCTTCATCTGATATATTTCTCATATTATTATTTTGCTTAAGACAACATTACATCTGATAAAACTGTCAACCTTTCTTAAGTGCATGTAAAGGTGTTTTGTCTTTGTTGCTAACTCTTCATTTAAATTGTTAATACTAGGTTAGAGGTTGTCATTTGAAGTTGAGACAGTGTTGTGTGTTGAACAAGAACTAAAAGTATTGAGTTGGTTGAGAAAATAGACAAAGAAAAGAGTGAAACAAAACAAGATAGAAATATTTATTCTATCAGGCATTTTGATTTTTACACATGCTCAAAAAATTATTTGCACTGGCGACCATGTAAAACAAAAATATAGAATGTAAATGTAAGGGTTCACTTTTGTACATCTTGATTTTTTTATTTTTAATTAATATTTTTATTCCAGCTTGATAAAAATCTTTGAAAGTGGTTGTAATTCATTTAATAAAGCTTTTTCTTAATGAATATATAGAATTGTAGTTTAAAAACAGTAAAATCAACCTTGCTAACTGAAACGATCTTCTGTGGCTCAATCGGTAAGAGCACGTCAGGCTATATAACGGTTCCATATAGGATACAGGTTCGATTCCTGTCAAAAGCCACATATTTCTATGAAAATTTCTCAGACATTCATACATATATTTCTTTCTCAGGTGTTATAAATACAGTGCTCAATGTTATATAACAGAGCTACTAAACATATATATATTAATGAATATACATAATATCCAATGTTAATAGCATGACTCAGAGTTTCCTGCAATCTCCAGGTGCTGAATACATTCTGAATGTTATGAGATTCACATTCTCATGATGATGATTTAAAATTGTGTTAAGACTTGTTTATTTAATTAATGTTGCCTAAAATATTATAATTAAATATTTATAATTTATATCATTCAAATTCTTAAGTTTGAAAGTCAAAAAATTAAAAAAAAAATTATTAATTAAAATTAAAAATTATTTTAAATGAAAAATGTACAGTCTAATGGAATAAATTTGTACTCATATTGTTAATATAATAATAAGGCTATATATATAAATGTTTAGAACCTCCTAGCCTTATACTTACAAAGGTGAAATTACATATACGCACATTATAAATTAATCGAGTACAGTAATATGGGTTTATATATATGTATAGACATAAAAAATATCAATGATGGGTTCTATGAATATTAATAGGTGTTAGATATTAATATTTGTAAAATCTATTTTGAAATCTATCTTAATCGGGGTCAGTATGTTTGAGCAGATATTTAGTTTTGTGTATACATGTAAACATCAATTCTGTTCTCATGCTCAGCAAGTTAGGGTCATTTAAGTGTGTTAATATAATAAGCTTCTTCAACAAACACAAGTTACATCTGTCTACATTTCCATTATATAGTTTAGCTTTTGCGATCATCTCCCAAATAATGGTTGAGTTCTTATAGTTGTCTTTCTTTGACATTTGAATCACTACCACGCAAAAAGTTAATTTTTATAATATGTGGATATATCTACTTTTTGCTTGAAGAAGGTTGCAAAACCAGAAACCCATGTAGCAGAATTATGGAAAATAGAGTATAATATATATTTTAAATCCCCCTTTCAACCAAAAACATTTGTGGTTTATCTTCTTTTTAATATATGTATATAAATCAAATATAAAAAGACAATATTAAAATTTAAGTCATAACAGCAATTTTTTTTGTATACCATGTAAAATAAGCAAATGAAATAGACAATAGTGATAGCAATGCTAAAAACTAGGTGAGACTTAAATGCTTTTTTATGGAAAGTAAAGTAGTTCTATATCACATGACTGGATCAACATTTAAAAATAACAATTCTAAGCAAATAATAATATAGCAATCAGACTTGAAATTTTCTACATGTAAAAATGCTATAAAAGACAGAAAAATGACTCTAAATTGGTAACCCATCGCTCAATATTAACAAAATTTGTTTTATTTTGTTTCTTTTCCTATTATGTGTACTGGGTTCATACGAATATTGTTCTATTGTGCTGCTTTTACTTTATTTAATTACAAACAATCAGACTTTTACTAAGATATAGATGTCAAAACTTCACAAAAAAAATAAATTTCTTTATATATGAATGCCTTATTAGCTGCTTTTAATGTTTGCTTTCATAATTTGTTGCTTTGGGAATCTTGAAGGTGCTGTGGATAATTGTTGTTACCAAAATAAAAATAAGCTTTCTTCAGATACACACAAACATGGATGATCACCTGACCTTGTATTTTCTATAAAAATTAGTGAAGCTTCATTGTTTTTTTTTCTGCTGAAAATAATCAATTTCTATTTATTGTTGCAATGATATTGACATAGAAGGTGTGTCTAGAATGAATCCTGTCATTTAATATACATAAAAAAAATAACTTGCCTATGAAAATGGAGCCTTAGTCCCTTTTCAAAATACTCATCTTGAGACTTTGCCTATTTAACCCAGCATCCTTTCTTTTTTTTAAAACAGTTTGCAAAATTCACTTTTGCCCACAGCATTTCAATGGCAATTTTGACTTTGGGAAACATCAGAAGGTACAGGGTGCCATTCTAACCTGCAGATGCACTGATTTACCAAAAAAATCTCTGCTTGATTTGTGAAGAATTTATTAATTCAGTTATTGTAAATGTGAGTCACACACAATACACAAAATCACATAATGGCATCTCACACCTCTTGAAAATAGTTACAATTTCTCTTGTTTAGTTGTCAAGTTGTGAAACTGGCTCTTTAAGGACATTAAAATGGCTGGAAATATTCTAGACAGACCTTGTAGATACATGCAAGTTTTACTTTATATATTTGTCTGAACTGTGTGAATTGAAATACCTTTGAATATCATTAACTAAAAGAATATCATTGTTCTTTCTATCACAATGTGACAAGTAAGAAAAATAGCACACATAAAAAATAAGCAAATGAAAAACTGTAAGCTTTACAACAATAAGAAAATTCAATTAATTTTGACTTTTTCATTTGCTATTTTAATTAAATATATTATTTTCTAAAAAAACATTTCAATTCTTTTGATAACTCCCACCTGCTGATCACCTTGAATCAATTGAACATCAACTTATTGCTTGATATTTAATTGGCTTTAAAAATTTCATACGATATATTGATTTGGTGCATTTTCAGAATTTAAACTTTACTGTATTTTATATACATTTATGTTTGCCTTTAATGACAGAGAAGACATTTGGTGAGTGAGGAGTTGGTCAAACCACTCTCTCATGACTTTTAAAAAATTGCTACATCCATTGTCAAACCTGACAAGAACCAGAAGTCTTTCATATATTGATTTTAATTAATTTTACATTTCTCAAATTGATTTTAGATGCAAACTTTATATTTACACTTTGAGATTCAAATGAAATCTATATACCGCTATAAATTAAGAAAGTGTATACACTGCTATTAATTTGTTAACATTTATTTTCACAATGTAAGAGTTCTCTATTATTTCTATTTCAGGAGGATTTTTTTTCATGAATTCATCTAAAGTTTTCACTGAGTCAGCATCACCTGATACCCAAAATCAATCACCCCGACAGTCAACACCAATGTGATCTGGAACATAACAATGTCCTTTGTATCTATTAATTTTCAAAAGGAAAGTCATATGATTTGATTCATTTCAGTTTCATATCTATCGAGTTATTCTTCATAAAGTCAGTTATCTCAACCTGACTTCTCCATACTTTTCCTTTAATCAACTCTGCATTAGTTGTTGTTGTTGTAGAGTTTGATTAATAAATAACCTTTTCATACATGGACCATATGCAAGGCACAAAACATTTCTAATCACATACAAATGAAGGAATGATATTTCTATATGTACAAGAATATTTTTCAATAACAGCTAATTTTTCATGAACAACCATTATAAATATTTATTTTGCTGTGTAAGATAAATATATTAATAACATATTTCCTGTGTTGCTGAAGTTATTTTTCCCTCTAGGCAATGCCAGGTATCCTTACTAAGTGACAAACTGAAAGCAGAATTAAATATAACCCAGTAACCTCCAGACACTTATGATAGTCCCCAAATACAACACGCCTGTTTGGGTTTCAAATATCATACCAGAAGAGCTACACATTCATGAAAGTGGCTTGCATTCAAGGCAACTGTTTCCTTTCCTTTACCAGTATGTGTTGTTTAGCAATTCATTTTGTTGTGTATCTGTGAGAAACTTCAAGAGCCATAGGTTTCTGTTGGTCTGGACAAGAATTCAATCGACTGTTTCCTCAATGCTGGGCAATCCAAATGAAAAAGTGTAAATGTGTCAATTGGAAGAAAATGACACTGTTGAAAAATTATTAAAAATTTAATTTTAATTATATAATAAAAAAGATGTTGGAAACACAAACTTAAACTGGGAGTTGAAAGTTTCTCAGTCACATTTCCCAAAATCCAACTAAATGACTAACCATCAGAACATCTTTTGGAATTCCTTCTTAGTCAAGTTGAGGATTTTTCAACAACCTACATAGTGTTTTTTTGTTTTGTAATCTACTCATACACTAAAGCTGCAGAGCCATTCACATAAAATACATTTTTATAATGGTTACTTTGTAGATATTTTTGCTTTTTTTTTTATAAATTCATCCCAGACAAGGTAATAATGCCACCAAAATGCAAAGGGCTATTGGGAATAAAAGAGATTGAGAAGACTCTAGAAGGAACCAGAAATCCCATCCTAAACAGGTAACAAGTGATAAACCTCTACTTCTGTTCAAAAAACCAGGAAGGAATATTGAAATTTTCTACAATGGAGAATGTCATAAAAGCAGAAAAACAAATTGATGACCCATCACTCAGATAAAAGACTGGGGAAGGTTATAGAATGTCAAGGAGGCCATATTAACAGGTAAAATAATAATTTGTTCAAGTATATTGTATATTGTGTGCATCAAATAAATGCTTTTCCTGTTTCTATCTATGTGTTCATTCCTTAAGATTATGAATTTTCCAATGGTGTTCTTTGTCCATGATCTCAACCTGATCCCACAGAGGGTGGTGATCTCCCTTTTCTCTCCATATGTGGTCAGCCACGTCTGATTTTTCCACTTCCCTACATGTTACAACTTTCTGGTGTTCTTGAAGCCTTACCTTACGTGTGCATCCTGTCTTCCCTTTATATTTCTTTCCGCAGCTGCACGGGATAGTGTACACACAGTCTCTTCTATGGTGGGTCTTACTCAGGAGAGATATCTGCAAAGTGTTGTCCAGCTTTTGAAGTGTGAGTTCAATACCTGGTTAAGGCAGTGGAGAACTTGGAGAGGGAAATTAACAGGAGATAACTGATAATTTACATCCATTAAACATGACACTAGAACAGTCTACCCCAGTGAGTGAAATAAAGGATTGAGCTCAACATTCTAACCACCTGAAGACGGCCAGAACATACAACGGCTGAAACATTGTAATAAATATGGCGACAAAGATGAAGACACTAGTCCAAATAATGTAAATAGTGTACATAATACCTCATCTCAGAAATATAGACAGATAATAAAGGATAAACATTGTCTACTAAAGGCTGTCAGTTCAGATTTTACGCTCTGCAGTAATTATTTTGAAGCCATAGAATATGTAGACTTCCTTTTATTGGTAACCTGAATACCATTTTTTGGAAAAAAGAGCTAAAAACTGTCTTTCTTTGTTTTAGATAAATATCTAGTAAACAAATTTTGGCTACCAAAATTGCATAGGGAAATTTGGTAGTAGGCATTTTTAGATCGATGGTCAAAAAGACGATGAGTTTAGCTAGTTTATTTACAATCTCTTCAATATGTGGAAGATAAGTATCTAGTTCTGTAAATTGGTTGATAGTCTGTGAGTAATCAATGCATAAGCTCTTAACCACCACCTGGGCCTTCCAGGGTGACGAACTTGGTTCAATTCTGTCTTGTAGTAGCTTCTCAACTTCCTTTCTAATAAAATCCCTGTTATCCTTCCCAAACTGCTATGATTTTGTTATGACTGGCTTACAATTAGGAGACAAGTTTGGAAAAATCAAGAGTTCACTAACAGAAACAACAGAAAAAGCACAAGCTGGTTCATAGTTGGGTGTAATAAAATCCAATTTAGGGTCCCAGTATCTGATCTGAAGAAACTAATGTTGTTTCTGAAAATCCTGTCCCAAGCTACACAAGTTCTTTAAAATGACAGACTTACAGTGTGCCTTGTTTATTTGTAGATTGACAACACAGAAGTCCCAAGTCTGGGGGTTCACTGTGGTCAGAGACATGGAGATTCTTTGTTAAGTAGTCTAGTTTCAATATGAAATTTCAAAGTAACCTTCTCATTAATAAAACTTTCTGAGCTGCCTGAGTCTACTAACACATTTATCCTGTGACCATTAACTGACATTATGGTACATAAATTCACTGCATCCATGGCAATGGTTATGCTTCTACTTTTAGATTTACACACTTTTGAATAATGTTCTAATTTTTTACAAATGTGACAGGTGGACTCTCTAATTTCTTTGGTGTAGTAGTCCATCACAAAAAAAAAGTTCTTTTTATTAAAAGTACGAAGCAACCTTCTTTTACTAAATGATGCAGCAATATGTCTACTTACATTTTCTTCCTTTTGAATTTCTTCGGGCTCTGTAGTAGCAATAGTAGTAGCAGTGACATTGGCATGTAGTTATAGGCATCTGAGTTTTTCTGTGCCAAGTCTAGGGAGGAAGCCAGTCTATAGGCAGCCTGCAAATCCAGGGTAGAATTCTTGAGTAGTCTCTAGTGTATTATCTGTGAAGCTAAACTGTTAATAAAAATTTTGTTTCGTGTCTTAACATATAGTTTTTCTGGGATATTAATAGCCATCTGGTATGTAGTACAGACCTCTATATATTTGTAAACTCTGAATGAAACATAGCTAACAAGTTAATTTATTAAGAGTAGTGTCATTGTATTCTTCAAAGAAATTGTTTAACATTTTAATCCAGTGTTTCCATTTTTTTTGCTGCTGTACAAGAGTTTGGGTCGAGGTCCAGTTTTGGTGGTTTGAACATTTTCTCCATGTTCTCAGGCAATAGTGACAGAATACATACAATAAAAATTAGTTTATTAAATTGTAATGAAAATAACCAAAAATTATTACAACTTAAGAAGCTTTAATAAACTAATTTTACAGGCTGATGTTAGTAATTATTACAACTACTGATGAACAAGTTGATGCCGTTCACCGTATGGCTCTGGAAGACAGACATCTTACTGTCCAGCAGATACCCAAGTCCATAGGCATTAATTCTAGTTCAGACTATACTGTATTGAGATCTTGAGGATGAGCAACATGGGCCCCAAAAAAAATACTGACAGCAGAGCAGAAGTTGAAAAGGGTTGACATTTCTAGGACATTTCTAAATCACTTCCAGGCTGATGCGGTCTCAAACTCTAGCAACAACCCAAAAATTGGGGGCTTGTGAACCTAATTTTCCTAATATATAGAGCTCAGGTCAGTAGACTTTGTGCACTGCTTGAGTCTTGGTTGTTATTTTGCACTTATTATGACCTGTTCTTACTAAGTTTTTGTGTTTGACACAAGAACTTGGATTTGATAGGGAATAAAATTTTTATAACCATGCTACTACAAAGTAATAAAGTCTCTAAGCCTGGGAACACATATACCAGTCCCTTTGGTGACCATTACAGTTACTCTGGTGATAAAATTTGCACAGAAACAAACATTTATTACAGGGATAAAAATATTTTTCACAATATTCAAATAGTACAAATTACAATATATATTTCCCTTGTGCACCTCAGATAATCAAGGCATGTTAACAATTTTTTCAAATACAAACAGTCCATATAAAGCAAATGTTTTCCTTAACAACAAAGGGATTTTCACAACTCCTGTTAGAGCAACCATTCATATAAATCAATTTCTTAGAAACAAAAGAAATTTATTTACTTAGAAAAGTTCACAATTCAAAATGTCACTGGTTCAAAGGTTAAACATTGAAATTGGAAAGTGAAAGTTTGAAGGAGGGAAGAAAAGTTGTTTTTCTAGGTCTTTATGACAGATATTCAGATTTTTGGAATAGGTGTCCTCAAGTTTGAGATAATTTCTAACAGGTTTGTGAAAGTCATTTGTATACTGAAAATGTAGAAGATTTTTCTTCTATCCTTTTCATCAGTAACAGTAGTAGACTTAACATCTCTGATCAGCATATGGTCTGTTTCTTTTCTCAGCAGTAGACTTTACATGGTAAGCTAGTCATACTTTTCTGCCTGATAACAGCCCTTCTTAGCAGCAGCCCTTTTGCCTAAGTGGTCTACCCCTTCTCCATCAGCAGCATGTGGTTTTGTTCTTTATTAAAAATTCTTTGTTTCTGATTCTGTAGTGCCAGTATAGATGATCTGAAGGATTGTCATCTTTAAGACATAGAGGATTCCTTTGCTTGAAGTTTTTTTTAATCATTGATCTGAGAAAACAGTTGTATTTACATGATAGTTTAAACAATTGTAAATGAGTTGAACACCATACATGACATTCATATGATAATCTATTAGGTTGGTGCAAAAATAATGACGTAATAATGTTGTTTTTTGACGTTAAAAAATACGTCAAAAAACGACATTATTACATCATTATTTTTGCACCGACCTAATAGATCTGAAAAGGCTACTGAAAAACATGACTTGAGTTCTGAGGTTAATGTTTTTGTTTTGTAGCATCTTGAGGCATTAGACAAACTACTATTCTATGTTCTATTTCCTTATCTTCTCTGCTAAATTTCTATAACACATCCCTACACTGAGGTATTTAAAGTCATTACAATTTATTAATTCCACTTTCTAGATTTTAATGATGGATTCAAGGTATGTTCCAGCAAAGCTTTCATTTCAATTACATGTTTCTATAATGGACATACCAACAAAGGCATCAGTCATGGTACATAACTGACTGACTGATGCCTTTCTTGCATTCTGGTGGGTGATATCCATTCAACACAGTGCCATACTTTGCTCACATTCATTTGTCCTTTTGGCCATTGCACAGGTAGTGGGTTGATTGACTGATACTCCTTGCATTCTCTGACCACCGCTCTGGTGGCAGCTTTGGATATGGAGGGATCAATTTGCCTCACAAAATACAGGATCCGTTTTATACTGGGTTGCCTGCTTTGACGATGCACAGATTTTAGTAGATCTGAGTTAGAGTTGTTTGCTGATGTTGCACAGATACGTCCCACCAACTCCACCTCTTTCTTAATAGCATCGAGCCATTTCTGGGGCACACTTGTTAAACTGTCCACCTTATTCCTGTTCGATCTGACCAGTTGTACATCCACTGATAAGTTGTATTTGCTTACCAAATTTCCTAGTGTATCTAGCCACCTTCAAATGAGCATTTTGCTTGCAGCATTTGTATGTATCTTGGCCTTCTCCATAAGAGTGTCTGCTATCCACTTATGCACACATGCAGAATCTGTGAACAAATGCAACAATGTTGTGTTCCCTTAAAGGGCCACGGTTACCTCTTTAATAACGACATCCAATTCCAATAGGTTATGTTGTGTATCCTTTGGACGCAACCAACATGTGTTTTCCACAACTGTTTCATTGACCTCAAGGGACACTCTTGTGGCAAGGGAGCTCACGTCAACCCAGACTTTAAATTCACATCCATCAACGCACCATTTACCACGTATGAGGTTGTTTTGACATACCCTGGTAATGACTTCCATTATCATGTTTCTAAAGGGAGCATCAGCTGTTTTATCATCCTAGCCCGAAGGGACAGCAGCCACCCTGCATTTGACAAAGGCAGTTGCAAGGTAGATCCAACCACCAACAGGAAAATATCCTAACAGTTTCCCACATAATGAGAACACGCTGCATCATGTAATGTGTCCAGGAATCTCTTCCCCATTTCCAGTAAAGCATATTATGCTCCCCACAGACCTGCAAGCCAAGCACACAAGCACTGTCCTCCAGTCATTCTGGGTTTTTACACTCGAGCCCCAAATCAGCAAGATGCTGTCTCCCCTGTGCAGCAGGTAATATGGTTTTGTTGGTGTAGATGTTGTCAATGTAAGCTGACATCGTTTGGCAAATTGTCTCATTCTTAGATAGCACAGCATCCACAATGGCTTTCATGATGGCTGGTGCCACATTGAGCCCAAATCTTATTCGTGTTAGGCAGAATCTCCGCCCCTTAAAGATCACTGTCTGAAATGGCCACAGTAATCATTGCACACATACCTGCAAGTAGGCCTTTCGAAGATCAATCATAAAGACCTTGGATCCCTTCCTTCACCATTCTCTCAATTTTTGTGCACAAACATCAGAATGAGCCATGTATGCATCTGTGACACTATTTAGCTATGCTAATTGGCTAACTAATTAAGTGTGGAAATTAAAAGCGAGAAATATTTAAGGTGAGAAGAAGCTATCACGAAAGACATACTGAGCAATGTTATTTTTTTTAACAAAAGAAAAGTGGGTAAAGATTTTATTTTCATTTGCGAAAAAAAGTATTTTTTTTCACAGAAGATGGAAAATTTGTAAGATCTCAGATCTGTCAGAATTAATTTATGCCATGACGTGGCGAGGAAAATTTTGAATTGGTCAAGAGGCTTACAAAGCGGAATGCTAGAAGATAATCGGAAATTGGGTCAAGCATGCGACCAAGAAAGAATTAGCTGAGACCACCCCAAAGAAAAAGGAAGGAAGAAGAGAAAAATGAAAAGAATAAGCCATTAACTATCTTTCAGGGATATCATTTGGTTTTGTAAGGGAGCCACCTGTTTTATCTCCAGAACTTGCCATGATAAAAGTTTTTTACCTGGACAGACTGTTGGCGACAGAATGCGATGATGTTGAAGACAAAGAGATTCAATTGACCACCCAGATAATAACTTAGCGAAAATCCCGTTGATGAATCCCAGATGACATCAAGTTAAGATAGAGATTTAATGTCCACAGTATGATTCATGGGGGTTCTAGTTGGTGGAAAAGAAAAAGGAAGATAATTTTTTTCTTTGAGCGATAATTGTAAACTGAGGCCAGTCTAGCCACACCCGCACTGCCGAGCGTTCATTGCCTGAGTGAGTGGTGGTGTGAGCGATGGGCGAAGGTAAACATATGAGAAAGAAGGGAAACCTGTTGACGCCCTCTGAGGGAATTGGTGTGAGATACCAATATGAGAAAGGAAGAATTTAGGAGGACAGTTCCCTTAAGAACCCCTCTAAAACAGAAAGTAATTGACTTCTAAAAATGGGAAGTGATAAATTTTCCTGTCCAAAAACAAAGAAAAACTTTATTGTGGATTTGGAATCATCGAGGAACCCAAACCACAACAGGCCCCCACCCGGTTTTGGTCGGCGTCCATATAAACGAACGTCACCAGAGCAAAGTCACACTGACGCAGACACAGTTGGGCAGTCAGAGTTGGACAGACACAGTTGGGGCAGTCACAACACAGTTGGTGACAGTTGGAGTCACAAAGTTGAGCTGTGAGCTCGGAGACCAGCCTCACAGGAGCTGACTGAAAGATTTCCATACATTCCGACTTAGACTTCTAACCAAAAACAATTTTTTTTTTTAAGAATGACTTAGACTCACACCACCAAAACAAGTTTTACAAATATCGCCTGAAGATACCAAAAACCAGTTTATTGAAAAACAGCTTAAGATATTAAGACTTGCCTAAGAAATGCAAAGTGTCACATATCCATAGAAGCGGTTTGGGAGAAAGACACAGTCCTGTATTCAGTAACCAGATATAAAGATACTTGTTATTCTTTTTTTTAACACATCTGAATCTTTCGAGTTGTTACTTTATTTTCTTTTACATATACTTGTGTGGTATCACCTTTGCCCCGAATTCAGCTTGCACTACGGCCCGACGCCCGATTGATTTCATCTACCTAAAATCAAATCACAACGTGGGTAGGTTAGACTAGAAATCAAAGCAGTTACTTCAGTAACCAGACGTTGGATGTGAGCTGGGAACAACAAAGCCGATGCCAAATCTAACCAGATTTCCATCTGAATCAGCCAAGGGTTAGATCATCACAGGATAGCATGGGAGAGACCAGGGTGACATCACACATTTACATAATTGTTCAGCTCCCAATAATCTAGTACAGGGTACACCTTTCCTTTATTCATCTGTACCATGGCCATTAGTGAGATGAGGCCTCTTGGAGGACCAAGCTCTTCCTTGTGATACAGGGTCAGACATCTATTATCCAGCCACACTTGCAGTTCGTGCTAGTATTTTTCCCTGACATGTTTCGACACCAAGTATTCTGACACCCAGTTCTGGAGCTTCTCTGATGGGTTATTTTCTGACCATTTCCACAGTGCTGTCCAAGCCTTTGTGCTTTGATTGAACTTTGCACTAAAGTCGGGCTCATCAATCCTCAAAGCAGCACAGATTGGCAGATTAGAAAACTGAAATTCACCCAACTCTTTGATGCATATTCTGCCCAGATTCTTAATAATATCCATCCCATGCAGCAGATCAAAACCCAATAATGTGCTGTCTATGACCAAGACACTGACAGGGTCACCACTGTTGACACTGAGTCTCATGCTTCAGCTCTTGAGAGCTTTCCATCGTCTGTTAGTATATCCGTCTTTTGTCCACTCCACTGCTGACAAATTGATCTGTTCATGAGTGATCGAAAGCAGCCCAAATCTACTAAAGCAATACACATTATTCCATTGATGCGCACTTTAATCACAAGGAGCACCTCTTTCATTTTCTGATGTTGCATCACCCATTCCATTTCCTGGACATTTAAAGGCAATCTGGCTTAATTTCTGACATTTAACATATCATAGATCGGGATGTCCCTTTCACAATGACCCAATTGGTTGACTGGCAACTGGCTCCTTGGCCTCTTTTTTAGTTCATCATGATAGTGTGGGCTCTGGTCAATAACTGGTTGAGTGTCATGTCTTCCATTCTAGATGTTGCTTGGAGTATCTGCTTAACATAGCTATGCAATCCAGACACAAAAGCACAGGTCACTCATTATTCAGGTAGTGCTGCAATTGGTACTGCAAGCTTCTTATTTCCAAATAAAAAATTGTCTAGTCTCACCAGGATGCAGGCGCTGCATCTGGAATTGGTCATAGGCCACAAACCAGTCAGTCCTGAATGCAGTTAGTAAAGCACGCTTTATTTGCTCAATGTCTGTTTTTTGTTCAGCTGCCTATACATGGCAAGGACCCTGCCTTTCAAATGCAGTGGAAGAATTTGGTTCGATCTTTGTGATCTTGCATAATTCACAGACCAGTTTCACATTCTTGATCCACTCAACCACAAGCTGTCCAGTCTTATCACCAGTGAATTCAGAGATCAGTTTTATGTCAAACAGTCTGCCATATTTGCTAGAGACAAAGTAAGTGCTGAAATAGCTTGTTTGGGTATCAACCAATGGGGTCAGTAGAAACAAAAAAAATCCATGTGCCAACACTAAATTCAATCAGAAATCCAACTTTCCCCTTGCAACAGCAGAAATGCACTTTCACTCACCAAGCTTACCCTGTCCTGGGCAAGCAAAAGCAACAGCCTTTTTTTCTGATTGGCTAAACAGGGAGAAAAGAGCATTAGCATAGTTTCTCTGATAGAATTTTCTTTAATTTTCCTTTGGCAAACCATGCACAAAACAAACTCTTTTTCGAAATAGGTGTTTTTCTCTTTCACTACATAGATTACTGGCAGCTCTACAAGAGTCCCTCCAATCAATCTTAAATATTGACATATACTGCAGATAAAGCAGAGTATTTTGCTTGAAAGTTCTCTTACAACTCATCTGGAGTATCAGATTTTCCTGTTAAAAGGGGTTTAACTGAATATGCAGATAACTCATTAATTTCTGCTATAATTTCTAAATTAAACCCCTACAAGGCCTGCCAATTTGATGAGATTCCTGCAGTCATCCTAAAGAAATGTACTCCTGAGTTGGCTCCTGTTCTCTCCAAACTTTACAAAGGCCTTGCTGCTTCCTGCTTTTCAGTTTGTAGGAAGTCCTCTGGAGTTCCTGTTTTTAAGAACTCTCAAATTAGATTCTTACTATTTTTTCTCAAAAGTACTCATGGTTCTAATCAATGCAGAATTGGTCAAGTATCTTACTTTGGATAGCCTCCTTTCAAGCAACATGGCTTCCATTTTGCCAGATCTACCAATGATGTGCTAATGGCCATCACCGAATTTGTCTATCAAGCTTTAGATAAGAATGGTGATGCTCAGGCTGTGGCTCTAGATATCTCAAAGGCATTCAACAGGATTTGGCAACCTGGCCTTCTCTGTAAGCTCAAGAGCTATATTGTCACAGGACAAATATTTGTCTTAATCCAATTTCATACTAATGCAGGGGTCCCCCAGGGCTCTACTTTGGGACCTATGCTGTTTCTGACCTTCATCATATTCCCAACTAGATATTTGTGCAGATGACACTACCATTTATTCCTGTCTTAGTAGCAAATCTGACAGACTTGAAAAGGACTTCCAATCTGTGGTTAACCAGGGCAAGAAATGACTTGTAAATTTTCACACCTCCTAAATCAAAACTGCTTTCATTTATTCATTACAGAGAACCATTTCTACTTGCCATCAGCAGAGTTGATGACAGACTCCAGGTGAGCAATACACTACACCTTCTTAGGCTCACAATTTCCACTGACATGAAGTAGTGTGACTGTATTGAATCAATTCTTAGATTTATTATTAGGAAAGTTGGTCTACTATGTCAGGAAATTTTCTTGTCAGAATGCATGCTGCACATTTATAAATCTACCATTCATCTGGGTATTGAATATTGCAGCCATATCTGGTCTGCTGTATATCTCAAGGTTCTTGACAAAATTGTAATGTAATTGATCCTAACTTCAGTCACTTTCTCACTGATATGACATGACTTCCCCGTCTTTTCTACAAATATTTTCATGGCAACTGTTCAGATGAGTCCCTCTCCCAACTGATGACATGACTACATGAATTTAAGCATACTACTAAACTGACAACAAGGTCTCACCATCATTTATTGTACTAGCTAGCAACCACCACACCTCTTCTAAGAGTCTTGCCTGTGGAAATAACTTCCAATTTTTTGCTTTTCTGCCATCTAGTCTTCAGAAATTTAAATACAACATCAATCAGCATCTGCCATTCCTGCCTGTTCCTTTGTCCTTTCTCACTAGTCTTCTCATTCTCTTTCACCCACTGTGTATCCTAGTGGCATTATTTCCTTGGGGGAGGAGGAATGATTTTAAAAAAAATAAATATGTAAAGATTTTATTTTGCAACAAGTACTTTGTACAGAAGAAAAAAATTTCAGAATTTATAAAATATTCACACACACAATTTCTCCGGGAATCACTGTTCACTCATCAGGAATTGACTTTATATTTCTCAATTTTTCTCCTTCACCCCTTTTATATGAACTTTTCATTGGTGCAAGCTGTTCTTTATATAATTATTTTCCCCAAACTGATTCTGAACAAACACCATAGAATTCAAAAAGTTATTTTTTTAATACTATTTCACAAATATTGTCTTGTGTGCATAAAACCATTAAAGCACAAGGGGTTAGTGGATGTGAGAGAATTAGAAAACACAAACATTATGAAAGGGTGAGAACAACAGAAGAGTAATCAAGACAGTAGAAAATGATTGAGCTTCAAAAATTTAAATGCAATGTCAAAGTTGGCTGGAAAGCATGGAGCCAGGAGTTCTACAAGCAGGAAGTGTTAGAAAAGAAACTGTTAGCATAGAATTTTACAGGTACATCTAACCAAGTCAACTGTAAATTGAGGAGACCTAGTACCTCACTTAAATTCATGAAGTTTAGGTACCATAGCAAAGAGGCCATTTGAACAATTACCATGAAAGCATTTATAGAAAATGCACAGAGAAGCAACTTGGGGAGGTGGGAAAGTGACTGAAGTCAGGATGGTAATATTGCTAATTCTTTAAATTATTTATGTAAACAAAAACACAAACTTATTTGTCAATGAAATCACTCGTATATACAATTATATGACAATGGCATTTAAACTCACACACAGACACTATGGCAGATAACCAACAAAGCTTAAATATTCTTAGACTTTAGCAATTTGTCTGACCCAAAAATTAAAAAAAATCTTTAGATTTGAATCAGATCAAAAGAAATTCCCCTCCTCTCCACACATTTAGATGGCAGCTCTTCAAATTTTACAACTAAATTTCAATTTTATTTTAGGAGCAACAAGCAGATTATCACTCCTTTGCTCCTATAAAATGGGACGGTTCCTGTTACTTGTGACAAAAAAAAGTGGGGGGGGAAGGAGAGAGAAAGAGATAACTGTGTGTATGTATATATATATATATATATATATATATATATATATATATATTGCCTTCAGTCTGTGCTTGAAACCCACTGGATATCTCACTCCTGATACTTTTGTTGTACAAAGGGCCAATTCACTCTCTGTGTAAGCAATTACACACAAATACAAATTGCAATGGACAGGCCATGTTATTTGTATGGCAGATGACAGAATACCAAAACAATTAATGTATGGAGAATTGGAAATGGGAAAAAGACTGCAGCACAAGCCCAAACTCCGTTACAAAAGATTGCCTTAAAGAGTCACTATACAAGTGCAATATTAGTCTGTATAACTGGGAGACTAGCTGAAGACCGGGTTTCTTGGAGAGTTGGTAATGCTGATGGTGTCAAGATCTTCCTTGAGGCATCACAAAAATATGCAGAACTGAAAAGAGGGGTTTGGAAGGGATCCCTGAATTGCCCTGAGCGGCCAACTTGGCCATGTGCTCAATGCAATTGATGTCTGTTCAAGGCAGGTCTGCTCAGTCACCAGGAATAAAACCAACAGTCTATTGCTTATGACAATTTTGCAATGGCATGCTTTGAATGCTCAACTTGCACTGGAGTGTGCAAGTTCAGGTTGGGCCCGACATTGGAAGTGATGATGTTAAAAGTCATCTTCCACCATCCAGAGATGATTTGACATTCCATATATGTAACAAGAAATGCTGATCGATGGCTGGCTTTATGAGCCACTGTTGTTCACACAAATGAATGCAGTGTTGTGAGGGAGGGGAGTGGGTTAACTGATGGACTGGACATGTCAGTGATGGTCATATTTGCTCTGTGAGTTGACAGCCACTGTGTGTGTGTGTGTAGAGGAATAAACATTTATAAAGCAAAGAAAGAAACAATCTTCAAACACAGCTCTACAAATTTAAGTAAATTTTATTATTGAGCATGTTTTCTTTCAAATTGAAATAAATATATTACAAAGTTCCTCACAAAACAAAGTACCACAAAAATATTTGTTTTTGCAGCAAAAACAGAATTATTTGCATTAATATGATAGAAAAATAAAGTTCATACTTAACGAGTCATGAATTTACATTTTACAACTGCTTATAATTTTCCAGCGATCAGCTAAAGAGCGCTGTGATATTGCTACTACTATTATATTTGTTAACATAACCCTGTTCATGTTTTCACAATAAATATATCAAACGTTGAGTAATTAATCATAATACATAAGTTGTGAGTAATCATTTGTGTACTGAAACAACCTGGGTCAAAGGTTTATCAAAGAACTGAAAACTAAACTTTGTGAATTTACACAATCATTTTTATAACAGAATATAGGCTCTAGGAAGTTAAAAGATTTACTAAGCTCAGAAGTTTTTGGGTGAATAAATATTTTCCTCAATTTTTAAATATCTTTTTTTTTTTTTTAGGTGGGGGAAATATTGTTGATCCTTTTCTGAGATGATCTTTCAAATTTTGTAGCGAACAACAAACATGGCTGACTGACATTTCAAAGCCTTAAGCATGTTTGATATAATGTTGTTGATTGGTTAATAAATGCGAATTCAAATCTGGAGCATACTTTGTGCACAAAAATGAGTCAATTTCTGAGTGTTCATATAGAATTTTTTTTTTTTTTTTTTTAAATTTTTTAGTGAGGTTACTCAATCTATTGAATTTCTTTTTCTCTCTCTCACACACACACACAGCATGGTTAATGCTAATTTCCAGGAGAGGGACTCATTGCACCTTCTTGGTGATAATGTTTTCTGCTGAGATTAAGTTGTAAAATAATATTGAATCAATTGTTAGGCCTGCTGCTACATGCTTGCCAGAGTCTATCTTATACTTACAAACATGAATCTACAGTGTTATTGATATCTCAGCTTCAGTTACTTTTCTACCACTAATATAGCTTCTCTGCGCCTTTTCTATAAATATTTTTACATTGTAATTGTTCTGATCAGGCTGTGTGTGACGGTCAAAGAATCAGTCCTTTTATAATATAGATTGTAAATTGTTAAAACTCTCCACAAAAAAAATGTAAAACATAAAAGAATTTTTTATCACAGTCAATCTTTAAAATAAAACATTAAGCAGTCTGGGTTTTATGTACTTTATATTGAACGACAAAATACTTTCTTATAGCAGAACTTGTGCAGAAGGATCACTATAAACATAAGACCTCCAATGATCATCAATACTAGGAAGGCTGAAAAAGAAAACAGAAATAGTCAATAACTTAATGGATGGCAAAATGAAAGATATATAAAATGAAAGAATTATATTTGAAGAACTGAGAATAAGTTGTCAAAGCATGAATCAGTGGAAGAAAAAAAAAAAAAATATCATTTTATATGATCACATATATGCATAATACTGTGCTTATACACAGAAGGTGTCCACAAAGTCTTCAAACAATTTCAAAAAGCCATTACAAAAAAACTTAGAAAAAAAAATGGAAACTAATTTTTTTATTGTATAGTAATATTATTATTAAAATTCTTTTTAATGATATTAATAGTTTTATTAATTTTACCTTTTCATGTTTCAGACCGCAATTAATGCCGTTTTCATGTTTCAGGCTACAATTATCAGGATTTAACTCTAAAACTGGATGACAATGACTACTCCATAAGAAAAGGCACAATGTGTGTTTATCAAAAAGTCAGATATTCAAATGTAGAAATCACATAGATAAATATAGAAAACAAGCTTTTCCATGTCAGTCAATTTGTAACTGTCATAAGCAATTTATGGAAACAGGGAGAGTGCTACATAAACCGAGGACTGGAAGGTCAAGAACATCTGAAGAAGATTTTAAGCATACCCATCAGTCATTTCAACGTTCCTCATCTAATTCCATCGATACTACTACTGAGATAATTCATAAAGTGCACTATAAGAATCCAAGGCATTATGCATATAAAATTCAATAATTGCAAGCAGTTAAGGTACAATATAAACCACAATATAAAGAATTTGCCATTACAATAGCGAGAAAATAATAATTAAAAAAAGAAAAATTAATAATCAAAGATGACTTCCTTAACTGCATTTGCTTTATGGAAGTGTTTGGAAAAGTTAACAGGCATAATGTAAGAATCCCCACATTAGGTAAATTGAATGTCACAGCCTGAAATTCAATGTGTAGTGCATGATTTTGTGCAAAGTTATTGGTTCATTTTTCTTTTTGGAAAAGAAAATACCAGCTGATACTTATCCTGATGTTCTAAAACAGAGCTTCTTAAATTTTTTTCATTCATGACCCCATTTTTCATCATGAGATTTTCCATGACCCCAGGTATTAACCAAATAAAATGCATATGTTGTCACTGCATTAGTTGCAACAGCATTACATGCACATTTTATTACAACAGTGCTAACGAATGCACAGATGCAATTTTTGACGGATTTGCACCAAAATTTACATGTACATGCTCAAGTTAGCGGGAAGGCCAAGACCGACTTTGCATTCCCCAACTCCCATCGATAGTGGAAATAATCGATTTTTTCATGCTTCTACAGCAGTTTTCATGTAGTTTGCGGCCATTTTCTACTGGCCAGAGTGAGAGCCTATAGCTGGCTGCCACGAATGTTAACTAGCATGCAAAAAAAATATAAAAAAAATACTAGCATTTGCCACATCTTGCGGCCTCAGCCGAGATTGAACTCACTACACTTCTCCAGTATTCCCTTCCTGTCATAGCACCTAGATCTTCCTTAGGGATCAATGTGTCTCGTTTTATCCTATCTGGAAAGGTTAACTTGCGTGATCGATTGTCAGATGATGGGTGCCTCCAGAGTACAAATGATGACACAAGTTCATCTGTGGCACGTGCACAATGCCCGGCGAACTGGACACGTCTCTTACAAACTAAAGTTGATACTCTTGGCAAGTCACCATATATCATTTCTAGAGTTGGGGGGTTTCGCCATGAGAGATTAAGCACACTTTTTAAAAGACGTGTATAACATCCATCTAAACGGTGCTGTTGTTTTGTTGAGAGAGTCCAAGTTTCAGAGCCATAGAGTAAGATTGGCTCAATAAGTACGCAGAAAAGTTTGATTTTGAATTGACGAGCAAGATTGGATTTCCAGATCTTATCCATTTTGTTACAAGCAGTCCATGCTATGCCTTTTCTAATGTTGAAGTCTTTCTCAGAGTTCTTGATGTGTGATCCTAGATACTTGTAGTCTTCGACACATTTGAGGATGTTATCTGAGAGTGTTTTGATCTCATGATTGTTGCGAATGTTAATTGGCATACACTCAGTTTTGGTTTCATTTAGGTGTAGACCTGCACAGTTAGCTGCTGATTCAAGAGAAGAAAGGAGTGCTTGGGCACTAATGAGGTTGTCAGACAACAGTGCAATGTCATCAGCAAAATCAGCATCAGTGATGTAAAGTGCAGGATGACGTGAGCTTCTTCTAGGCTGATACATCAGTCCATTTTCTTTGATTGTATCCACTGATATACGCATGATGTAGTCTATTACAATGATGAAAAGGAAAGGTGCAAGTCACCTTGGAGAATGCCAGCCAGAATATCGAAAGGTTCTGTTTCTCCATCTGGGGTCAGGACAGTGGCCTGTGTGTTGGTGTACAATACTTTGATTGTTTCAATGATTTCTACTGGTATGCCGTAGAGTTCAAGAATTTCAAACAGTCTCGCGGTTGACCGAGTCGAAAGCTTTGCTGAAGTTTACAAAGATAAGAGCTGCAGTTTTATTGCAGAATGTGATTTCCTCAATTATTCTATGCAATGTGAGGATTTGTCCAAAAGTGGAACGACCTGGGTGGAAACCATTTTGGTTTTTGTGTAGAATGGGTTCAACTTCAGCGCGAATTCGATTTAGAAGAAGCTTGTTATAGATTTTCACAGCTATAGGAAGCAACGAAATACCGCGATAATTGGTTGGTAATGTCAAATCACCCATTTTGGGGATGGGGATGATTTGCGATCGTAGCCAGATGGTTGGTGAAACGTGGCTGGCCTTTGTATAATTACACAGATCAAGAAGTAATTGGTGAAAAATAGGGTCCTTCCACAAGATGACCGGAATCTTGTCAGGACCAAGAGCTTTGTTCCTTGTCTTCATTAGAACACATTTCAACTCTGCAATGGTGTACTCTCCTGTTGATGAACTACACCAATCAAAGTATTGAAGATAGTGACGTGAATGGAGCTGGAACTTCTTGTGAATGTCCCACGTCCGGCAGGTGTCCCATTGTTCAGCAGGGTGGGCCCGGTCATCATCATGCAACTGCTCGAAACTCTGAGAGAACAGCTCTGAACCCTTCGGGGCGGGCTGCCCCCAACAATAAAGGAACAAGATCAAAACTTGTATCATGTAGAAACCGTGCTTTTATCAGCACGTTCAACACTAGGACACTGAATCCACCGTCCCATCTTAACGAACTTGTGAAAAATACAGAGGATCAGAATATCGATATCATTGCCATTCAAGAATATCGTTTCTTCCATCCTGACACTGATATTGAGTATCACAGGATCGAAGACTATCATCTTGTTACAGCCTCATCAAGAGTCATTATTATTCAAAGGTAATCCTAGAACAACAGTCATATCTTGCTATAGTCCCCACAACGATAGTGGCGATGAAGAAATAAACCAGTTTTACAATACTCTACGTTCTACTCTGGAGAATGTTCCAGCTCACAACTTTCTCCTAGTACCTGGGGACTTCAACGCTAAGCTTGGAACAGACAATGCCAAATTCACTTTCCATACAGAAACCAACCGTAATGGCGAGCATCTGGTTGACTTAATGGAGGAATTTAATCTGTATCCAGTTAACACAAAGTTTATGAAATGCAACAATCAACTATGGACCTTTGAGTATCCAAATGGCAGCAGAGCCCAACTGGACTTCATACTGGTCCGTAAGAAGTGGCAGAATAGCATCAAGGACTGTATAGCATACTAATCTTTCTCTTCCGTGGGATCTGACCATCGAATCATCTGCCACAGTCAAACTGAGTTTTAGAGTTTCGAAGAGACCAACTGTGGATCCCATGAAAGCTATTGATTGGAAAGCGGTCTACCGTGACAAAAATCTATCATCTCAGTATGCAGTAAATGTGTTTAACAGATTCCAAGAACTCTCTCATTACGACCCAGAGAAATCTCAGTTAGATTCAAGGAACATAGACCTGATCATTGGAAACTTGATTAAAGCCAATGAGGAGGTGGCTCTATCTACGCTCCCCCCAAAAAACAAAATCACGAAGAAGTCCAGTTAGCTCAGGCATCAAAATCTCAGAAGCTCGAGAAAGTCTCACTTTACTCCAATTGGCTCATTCACTTGCTTAAACTCAACATTGATTCTGATTCCGCAGAATTGGGTTGGGTGTGAAAAAGTATTTGTTGTGAACATTCTTTTTTCATTTGGTTTTTCCAATTATGAGTCCTTTTTTAAAGCTGATCGTTTTGTGTTCATTTTGTTTACTTCTTTTTTTGTAACAGATTTAATGTTTAGTATGGAGCTTAGAAAAAATTCAGTGTGAGATAGGCAAGAAGTAAGGCATGTAGCAACATCAGCACGGCAAAGGGCACTCCTTTAAAAGCAAGGAAGGGCAAAAATATTTTAAGTCAAGTGATAGCAATTGCTGTATGAGTCGTACGATTTTTGAATCAAGCACAGGCAACGCTGGGCCATGCTGCTAGTAACATATAAACTGAAATTTATGCTGTTGAATTTCCACAACCCCAGCATTTTGGGTCATGATCCATAGTTTAAGAAGCACTGTTCTAAAAGAATACATTATGCTACAAGTAGAAAAGTGCCATTCAAATGTCATCTTTTGGTAAGGTGGAGCACTGTTTATTGGGGAATAAATGTCTATGGCTTTTTTAAATTGAAATCTTTCCTGATTGCTGGATAAGAAGAGGTGGTCTGATTCCTTGGTCTCCTCTTTCCCCAAATATAACAACATGAACTTTTTTTGTGGGGCTATATGAAAGATTTACCACACTCAAATACTTGGATGACTTTAAGCAATGAACAGCCACCATTGCGACTATTGATAAAGGTATGCTAAAAAAAGGACATGGACAGAAATTGAATGTTGCTTAGATGAAATTTATTAAGTATTTATATATAAACTTCACTATTGACTTCATATTATGGAAACACTTTGACAGTGTCCAGTTTGTTATAATTTTACCAATTTTTTTCTATTTATCTAATGAGTGTGGACACCATCGTAATTCTGGACACCATCGTAATTCTGGACACCATCGTAGGTCTGACTGACAGATTTTATAAATATTTTCATGGTTATTGTCCCAATGTCTTTTCCTTTTTGAGATCTCAGTTTGGTTGGTTTGATTTGTTTTACAGCATATCAACATCTCAATGGGTTATTTAATGCCAACAAAATTTTCATTGTTGGTACTATTTTTTATCTTCTCAAAATCTATTTCTGGTAATATTTTTTTTTTTTTTTCTTAAACAAAGTATTTCTGGTATTAAACCTTATTTTTACACTTTCATAGTGTTTTGACCAGAGTTTGGGTGTTAACTATTTGCCCATAGATGAGACCCTAACAAATTCTACCATCCCGGGTCAGGGTGGACCTTGGAATATCAACAATTAAGAGATGGTTCCATGCTCCTCAAACCCTCCAGATCAGAGACCTTGCTGATGGACGTAGTTTATCGTCTTACCCAGGACACGGATGTAGTTTATCATCAGACCCAGGATGATTTGAGATCTCAACATTTCAGTTGAAATGGCTAGATATAAACCATAACTTTTGTGTTAACAATTTCTTCTCTCACACTTGTGGAACTGTCTTCTTGCAATCTGATTTTTTTGTCAACTACAATATTCAAAAGAATTTAGTGGCTACATTGCCTTTCTTGAGGTGAAATGATTGAAGAAAGAAAAAGAGAAGATAACAACTGATCCTAGACTTCAAGACATTAAGATTATACAATTTATGACTTACCTGCAAAAGACAGATTATATAGAACAATCCCCAATCCACAAATAATAATTGATATTCCAATACAGCAATAATGATGATTAGCTGAAAAGAAATTATTTCTCTTTAACAATAAATATAATGAAAATCTCTTTATTTTCTTATAAATCAAAGATACATGGCTATTAATATATCAATTGAATGAATCCCTTTTAGCAGCAGGTAAAATAAATATATATATATATATATAAAAAATTGGTGCTTTATGAAGAATGAGGTTGAATTGCAACTAAAGGAGGACTAAAAAGGGAGTTTTTATATATATATATATATATATATATATATATATATATATATATATATATAAAAATTTAATTATATAAAAAAGTTAGGTTCTCACTTAAAAAAAATACCAAATTATACTTACAAATGAGATATATTAACAATAAATTATATTTAGATAATTTATATTAAGAATATATTTTTTTAAATTTTATATTAAAAGAATAAAAAAAAAATTAAGATTAAATAAATTATTCATTTTTAACTTTAAAGATAAGTTAAATAAAGTCATATAAAAAAAAAAAAACAAAAAAAAAACAAATCAAACCATACCAAGTTATATTTTTTTTAAAAATTAAAAGAAATTAAATTATCCATTTTTAACTTTTAAGATATTTTAAATCAAGTTATATAAAAAAAAAAAAAAAAAAAAAAAAAAAACAAGTTATATTAAAAAAAACATTAAAAATATATAAAGAGGTGTAAGTGAAAAAAGAAAAGAGTGTTTTTAGAATAGGGAACAATTGTAAGATATAATTAATATGGTGAAGAAATGGAAATATAGAAAATATTTATACATTCAAAATTAGAAGAGTTAGAGAATTAAAAAGTAAAGGAAAAATCTTTATTTTAGAAGTTTAAATCTGCTTCCATATAGACATTTTAAAAATAATTCATTCTTAGATTTCATAGCTTGCTTTGATTATTGTATTTTATTATTCTAATTTTTTCTTCTAAACACAAGTTACATCTATCTCTAAGACTATTAGTTGTATGAGCGAAACCTATAATTTCGCAGCCTATCTGTGGGTTCAAACCTTTCTCCTTGAATTCACAAAATTTTAAATTAATATTTTATTCTTCATATAACTCAAAATTAATGTCATAAAGGTTAATATTCGAGTTTAATTTTATAAAACTTCTTCCCTTTAAGACAAATAACTTCCACCCTCACCTGACCTGTCTCGTGCCTTTTGTCTGACTGAAACATTGAAATGGATAAATTCTGTGTTTGTTTTTTGTTTTTATAGCTTTCACAGTTAAATTTCTATTTCTGACACAAACTCAGTCCACACTCGACAAGATAGACGACGGATATCTCCGTCTACCAAAAAAGGCTATTCCATATATGAGGTGATTTTGGAAATTATTGTTTATTTATTTGCTCTGTGATAATAAATACATTGAGCTTTTTTTTGGATCATTTTTAACATTTTATATTACTAGGATCTTATACTAACAGATTTGTTACATTTACTATATATTTTAAGATATTACATCGAAAACATGTCAAAATCACTACACAATTGCAGTTGTGTTTCAATGTGTATCAATGCATCTCATCAGGCAATTGTAATTTACTGGCAAGTGAATGATTTATTAAGATTTAAAAGCAAAATACAATCTCTTTTCATGAAAAAAAAAAAAAGAAAAAAAAAGTAAACAGGTGGATGGTTATAAGGTTTGTGGGCTTTACTCAGATCAACCAATTGAATATAACAGATGTTAAACAGAAGTAAATGTAGATGGATACATATTATACATTAGACTAGGTACCTCTATGAAATCGCTAAAAAAAAAAAAAAAAAGAGCATAGTCTGATGAAAAAGACGGAAAACTTTATGAAAACAAAATTTTATCGTCTAAATGCTTATGTTTTTATGAAGAGGATAGACCAAATTTTTTTTTAATTATTTTAAAAAAATTTTTCCATCTTTTTAGAATATTCTAAATTTTGATTTAAAAACTTTGTTTATCTTTGTTGCAACAAGGGGTAGTAAATAACAGATAATTTTTAGCGCGTTTTTTATGTATTACACACATTAATTTGGAAAATCTTGCAAAAATAAAAATAATTGTCAGATGTTAATGAAACTTTCAGAAACTATTCACAGATGATCGAAATTATTATAAATATGTTGTTTTTTATAAAAGTCATGGCAGAAATATTTTTTTTTCATTTTTATTAACACCCCATAACTAATTTTATGAAAAACTCTAGAAATTCGATCGCACCGCCCCTTACAGATTGCAATAGTTAAAAGCACAAGGCTTTGAAGAATGCAAATCATGTATTTTTTTTTTTTTTAATTGTGGCCAACGTACCTGAAAATCAGCTCTGAATTGTAACATACAAAACTCAATAAAACAAATATATTATTTAATTTCAAATGCTTTTATTTGTTTTTATGAATATGGACAATATTTTCTGAAAGCAAAAATCTTTTTCAATGAAAATTGAATTTTTAATACAATTATTTGTTATTTCTTTTAATTATAATAGATTTTTACATTAAGTTTTTAAAAATATTATAAAATTAGTTAAAAGCAACGCCGAGCTTTCAATTGTGTCCAATCAAATGATTGAAAATGATTGAAACTGATTGATTATCTGTCCTTTTTTTTTTGACAAAAAAAAAAAAAAAAAATTTTTAACGAAAATTTCGGATGTGCTAGGAACGATTAAAAAATGTAAAAAAATACCCCAAAAATACTTTGATCTTTCCTCATTAATAATAATATGAACATTAGACGATAAAAAATTGTTTTCGTCAAGTTCGGCGTCTTTTTCATCATGCTATCTCTGTTTGTTTACATTTTCGTGGAGGTACCTACATTAGACAATGTCATTTCCTAAAAAAAATTGAGTGAAAATTTAACAAAATGCAACACAAGTTATATGCTTTGTGAGTTTCCTACAAAAAAAAATAAAAAAAAAATAAAGTAGTTGATAAGTTAAAAGCTTCAAGAAACCAGTAAATAATTTAAATATATATCAACTATAAAATATATATATAATAAAAAATAACAATTTGTATTTATCAGGTCATCATAAAGTATCATCAATCATTAAATTTATATGCTTGCAAAATCCCCAAAAATATACAGAAATTTTTTTGACACAAACATTCTGTTACTCCAGTAGCAAACAAAACATGATTTCAGACAAAGATTCTCATGACATTTACCATATTTGAACGATTTTCAGATGTTTTTCCCATAAAACATTAGAATTTAATAAACTTGTAATAAAATGTACAAAAAGAAATTTAAGCTCAACCACATTTGGAACTGGAATTAAGTTCCAGTAACACTTGATTCCAGAAGACTGATATCTTTGTCTGCCAAAAAAGGCTATTCCCTATATGAGGTGATTTTGAAATTTATTGTTTATTATTTATTTGCTCTGTGATAATAAATACATTGAGCTCTTTTTCTGGATCATTTTTAACATTTTATGTTACTATATAATTCCAGTATAATTTATATTCCAGTAACACATGGAGGAGGTATGGTGGAGTAATGGATAGCGGCTCAGATTGTGGAATCAGAAAACAGAATTCAAATTCCAGTCGAATTCATTACATTCACTTACATGCTAATACCCTTGGGAAAAGATATGAATTCTCTTCTCCCCTCAGCTATGGGTAAATAGCAGATTGAGTTCTATAGCCTTGGATGGCAACTGGTCTACTGCAGAAAGAAATAGTAACCTACTGCAGGAAAAAATCTGCCGTGTCAGTCATGTATCAAAAGATACATGATCACCTAAGTGTGTATCACACATGACACATAACTGACTGAACACTTGATATACCAAATAATAATTGTTATATTCCCTGATGAAATGTTCCAAGGGGATCTTGCATACCACTGAATATAATAATATCAATTATTTTTCTGATATTGTTTTAAAGAATTTAAAGACTGTGATGATCTGTAAAACAGTTATAAATAAATTTTTAGAAAATTACTTACGTTTATAAAAGTGAAAAGATATAGCAATGATAACTCCAATTCCTATGATAACTCCTCCAATATAATAAAGGTCTGAAACAAACAACAGTATTATGAATTTCATTAATATGATTGATTGATTGTTTTATTTAACGGCATCTCAACCTTAGTGGTCATTTTATGCCGAAAATGATTTTGAGTGACTTTAAAAGTCAAAAACGCATAGTTGGCAACACCATTGTTTCAAAAACGTACAGCTGGCAACATTATTTTTTTTTTGTTTTTTTTATAAAAAACATAGCTGGCAACATTGTTTCAAAAACGTATAGCTGGCAACATTATGGTTTTAAAACATATAGCTGGCAACATTATTTTTTACAAAAAGCGTATAGCTGGCAACATCGTTTCAAAAATGCATAGCTTGCAGCATTATGGTTTCAAAAATGCACAGCTGGCAACATTATGGTTTCAAAAACGGATAGCTGGCAACATTATGGTTTCAAAAACGGATAGCTGGCAACATTATTGTTTCAAAAACCTTTATCTTACTGTTAGATGTAGTTTATCGTCATACCTGGGACGCGGATGTAGTTTATCGCCATACCCAGGACGCGGATGTAGTTTATTGTCATACCCAGGACATGGGTGAGAGTTGAGGCCTTGCTGTTGGATGTAGTTTATCGTCATACCCAGGACGTGGATGTAGTTTATTGTCATACCCAGGACGTAAGTGAGAGCTGAAAAAACTAAAAACGTACAGCTGGCAACATTATTTTTTCAAAAAAAAAAAAAACGTATAGCTGGCAGCATTGTTTCAAAAACGTGTAGCTGGCAACATTATGGTTTCAAAAACTTATGGCTAGCAACATTATGGTTTCAAAAACGTATGGCTGGCAACATTATGGTTTCAAAAACGGACAGCTGGCAACATTACTTTTGTGAAAAACATCTGTGGCCTTGCTGTTGGATGTAGTTTATCGTCATACCCAGGACGCGGATGTAGTTTATTGTCATACCCAGGACATAGGTGAGGGCTGAAAAAACTAAAAACTTACAGCTGGCAACATTATTTTTTCAAAAAAAAAAAAAAAAAACAAAAAAAAAACGTATAGCTGGCAACATTGTTTCAAAAACATATAGCTGGCAACATTATGGCTTCAAAAATGTATAGCTGGCAACATTATGGTTTCAAAAATGTATGGCTAGCAACATTATAGTTTCAAAACGCACAGCTGGCAACATTATGGTTTCCAAAACATATAGCTGGCAACATTATGGTTTCAAAAACGGACAGCTGGCAACATTACTTTTCCAAAAAACATTATCTGAGGCCTTGCAGTTGGATGTAGTTTATCGTCATACCCGGGACGCGGATGTAGTTTATTGTCATACCCAGGACGTGGGTGAGAGCTGAAAAAAAAAAAAAAAACTAGTTCACTATTTACCCATAGCTGGGACCCTAACAGGTGCTACCACCCCGGGTCAAGGTGGACCTGGGAACACCAGCAATTAAGAGGTGGTTCCACGCTCCTCAAAACCTCCTGATCAGAGGCCTTGCTGTTGGATGCAGTTTAACGTCATACCCAGGACATGAATTTCATTAATAATTTTATGGCATGTCCACATTTATATGAATAACTTCTTTCTAAATTAACAGTAATAATAAAGGAGAAATGATAAAATGAATAAATCTATTAACTTCATTCAGAGCCATCTGAGACACAATCAACTTAGGCAAACAAAAATTTTATAAGAAAGTTAAAACCTATGTAAAACAGTGAAACGAACAAATCAACATGCGTGATAGGATGAACATATTAGCAGAAATTACTTTTTGTTGGCAGACTTAAACAACTCATTTGAACATGATGCAACAGGAATAAAAAAATACTTTGAAATTGTTGTATTGCTAGAATACACCTCCGTCAATTAAACATGTCTTCCAGCAAAAAGATTTTGCATGGATTTTGAATTATAACTGTTTTGATGAGAAAAGCTTGCATGATTTTATTTCAGAGAAAAGCCTCTTTGATTTGCATAGAGTTTCCAATCAGCTGAAAAAGTATTCTCTTAAATATAAATGTTTTTGCATCTGCAAACCAAAGTTATGCAGTGAACCATATGCACAAAGAGGATATTTGCTGCATTATTTTCCAGTCAAGGCTTGCACATATGCTACACATCTTTACAGGATTTTATAATAATTCAATGTTATTTCAAGCAATTTTATTGTTTTAATGCCAGGGTGTAACATGCTTTCCTAAAACTATTGATGGATGTTGGCAAATCAAATTTTAACTCCACAAAAGTTTCAAATTCATCAATAGGTTAAAGTAAAAAAAAAAAAAAAAAAAAAAAAAAAAAATTTACATGCTACAACCACTGGATTAAATGGTTTCAAGCCAAAATCTTATTCTACACTTTTTCTGCAAACCATGTAATACTCAACAGTGATATATTTCATAAAAATTGATGGTTTATCTGAAATATAAAGCCACTACATTTTGATGCAGCTCAATATTTTAAAACAAAAACAAAAATTGCTGTAAGAAAATGCAATCTATAACAAGCTATGAGTGATCACTAACATTAAGTTTAAAGACAAAAGAAATTAAAATGCATAAAAATTCTGTATACACTGTGTAAAAATTAATGAGCAATAAATCTCTTAGATAATTTTTTCTAAATTTTTCAGACGAGGAGTTATCATTATTTATACCATTCATTTGGACTTTTGTCCTCACCTTTGTAGTTTTTCGTTTCAGCTGTTGTACACTTTGGCCTTCCTCAGGTGTATATTAATATACACCTGAGGAGAAGGCCAGAACGTTGTGATAAAAACAAAGATGAGGACAATAGTCCCAATATAAATAGAAATAAAATAAAACTTTTAGAATTTAAAACTTATGCATTCATAAAATGGTAAATTGTTTTTAGCAGATGTTAGGATAAATGAGGGTACAATAAAGAAAGTTTAAAAGTAAAGACCATTAATGTAAAATGATATTTGTTCTTACATGTTATGGGGAATTTCAAAGTTGCTGTCACTTTTTCATTATTTTGCTGAACTGTACACTGGATGGTTCCAGTTTTTGATGATGGTTCCAGATACCCAGAAAGATATTTCAAAAAGGGAATATGGCAAGGCTGTGATGTCAACCTTTTGATTTCAAGTTGTTTCTGAAATTAAAAAAAAGAAAATCATTAAAATAAAGAAAATCTTTATTACATGATAGTAATTAGTGTCACTAATGATATTAATTCCTAATCAGCAACAATCACTTTAAGTGTTGATTTTCAATACATTTCAATCGTAAAAATCATTAACAATGGTTTTATGTTATACATATAAACCTATTACATCAGTCAAGTTTGCATTAATAGCCACTGAAAAAAAAAAAAAAAAAAAAAAAAAATCTAATTTTATACACATTTGTAGAGTAAAATAATTCACATTTTTGTGAAATAAAATCATTAGCAGTTAACTTACATTATATAAAAACATCTATGGTTTTGATACTTGTGCAAAATTTTAAACAAATATTTCAGTGACGTATCAAAATAAATTTGCTGCTACCAGAAAATATTTACTTTTCTACAGAAATCTGAGGAGTTGTGGTAAAGTGAATGGGAAGCAATAAAAAAAAATAAATAAAATAAAATAAAAAGTCTAAGCATTGCCTACTACATAATCTGGTAATAAACTACAACCAGGATTACTTTTCATTCCTCTAAACTTCCAGCAAAAATAGCTTACATTATGAAACTTAATGAAAAGAATTAATGCTTTGATGTATTTGTTTAATCATTTTGAGCTGTTATGTCTCTAATCATAAAAATGAATGAATATTTGAACTTGTTTAATAAATTGTACTTATGATATCATACACTTAATACAAGTAATTGTATATGAAATGTCCACAATAGTGCAAGTCTTGTGAAGATTACTCAAGTAGGGAGAGCAAGAAATCTGTTTTGATTGGAACTTTACAAATGTATGAATGTCGTCAAAATGTGTCTATTAAAAGATTTCCCAAGTTCACCCAATCTCACTATTGATAAGAATAAATTTATATTTCAGTGCTATTGAAAAACAACCATTTTGATTTCGACAAGGACAAAATATGACCAAGAATAACTTACACAATTTAACAGGCATGTAACATTAAATGGAAATGAGGAACAAGAAGTCTTTATTCGGTAATGTAAATTCTCTTCGGTTATCTCTATATCAAGCATTGGATTATCTGAAAGAAAACATTTCAGAGGTAAAAACCAAGTTTCAACTAAGCCATAGAAATCATATTTACAAGGATAGATCAATTAGTTCATTACTTAACATGTATTGATAGAAATTTGATCTAAAATATTAACCATATAATGTCCAACTATAGATTAAAACATCAAGTGCATTAACAAAGTAAATTATGTGGAAAGATTTGTTGCACAAAATAACTTCATTATTAGGCTTAAAAATTATAAATACCTGTGAGTGTGTGTGTGCATACAGTATACACACAAATGACTAAAAGTACTATTACAAGTTTCACACAAGTAATGGCAATTGTCAGGCAATGAAAATAATGACTGAGTCCCATAAATACACATGCACACCTGTCATACCATTCACTGCTAAAACAGGATTATTTTCATGCCTGCATTTGGTCATTACCTCAGATCTCACCAACAATCTGCTCTTATCAAGGAATGCATTATTTCAGCTCTTCAGATACAAAATAAATCTTTCAGATTTTCTAAAGACGAGATCTTACGATTGAAAGTTTTGTGCTTTCATGTCCCTCAGTAACTCCAATATATGAGTACGGGCTGAAAAGTTCATAGGCTGACTATGAAAGAGTGATGCGAGAGCTTTGAAATCTTGCATGCATTAATTTCAACTTTTCTTGTTAATAACTGCATTGTTTCTTTCCAGGTAAACTGACAAACTTCAAAAGTAACTGGTAATGACTTCTCTTGAAAAACATTCATCCTATTCGTCAAAAGAGTCAAATACAAAGTTATCATCATTGCGATACTGGTTACCAGCCAAGTGTTTTTTCATATTGTGGAACAGATGATAGTTAAATCATGAAAATAAGGAAAGTGACCAACCAGTTCAAAGCCACAGTCACACACACCAGCCACTGAAACTAAGAACTCGTGTGCTGGATCACTGTCCTACTAAAACAAGACACCTTTTGTCAGTTTTCCTGGGTGTTTGGTCAGGAGAACTGTTCATAATTGCCTCAGCAAGTTGGCATAGCACTCTCCATTGATGGTGTGTCCTTCTTGAAGATAAGTCAATAAACACAATGCATTTTACATCACAATACCTGAGTCAATCACCTTTCCTGCAGATGAAATGATTTTGGCCTTCTTCGGAGCAGGTGAGAAGAAGTGTCCTGTTGTCTCTTGTTTAAAATGATGAACCCAAAATTTATCCTGGATTATGAAACATTCAAGGAAACCAGCTGAATCTATTGCAGACAATGTCAGATTTTCCTTCCTGTGATGTGATCAGATTGGTGTGCTTTTGATCAAATACCAGATGTGACATCCACCAAACAACTTTCATCATGCCATAGTTTCATTGTGCAGAATTTTCTCAATCCGCTCACCGGATGTGCTAATAGAATTGGCTATTTTATTTATAGTTAACTACCGGTCATCCATCATCATGTGGTGAATATGATCAATGTTTTCCTCAGTTGTCAAAACAAAAATTTAATCTTTTTGCTTTAACCTCTCTATTTCCTATCGCACATGGTGACACGGAAGAGGTACGGTTTGTCATTTCAGAAAGCCAAATTTTATGAATGAGACTTTAAAAAATTTTATTTTCTTGTTTTAATAACTTTTATATATTATTACTGTTGTAGCATACCTACGGATGATAGTGGGTATGCCCTCATTCCCATAAATACAGTAGTGAATTCTGTATGTTGGTCTGCAGTTGGAGTTTCATTGTGGAATTCACTTGACTCACTTCTAGCAATTGACTACTTCTATGTGCTGCTGGCAAATCTGCAAATCAAATTTCTTGTCCTAAATATTATTGTTCATTACCAACCTTTGTGTGATTATTTTGTTCAGTAACCTTACCTAGGTTACAACAATTACACTTTCTCACTAAATATTATAATGAAGCAAAAACAGAATCCTATACTGAAAGTAGAATTAAGTAAAATCAGTCCCTCTCTACAATATACATAAAAACACACACATATAAATAAAATGCAATTCAAAAGCAAAGCAACTAAGTAATAAAGTGAAATATTTACAAAATAGTGTTCACATGGAAAAAGGATAAAAGCCAAGTGGTCATATCCTTCTGAATTCATGGCAAGAAACATTTTTATTGGTTGAGAAAAATTTCCAGTATGTATCTATGGAATTTGCCTATAAATTTGTGGAGGGGAGGTTTTTAGCAGTCATTCCCATCAATTTTAACGAACAAAAAAAAAAAAAAAGAAAACTAAACTTACCTGTTATATTAAGCTTAAAAGTTTCAGAAAGAGTTCTCTTAAGATTGGAACATTCCCACGTCGATAATGATTTATTTACTTTGTTTATAATTAATGTTATATTATTTCCAACTCTCGATAGGTGATATCCTGTGTAATTACCACAAGATGTTTCTGATGTACATCGTAATGGTGTTTTCATGATATTGTTAACGTTCCGCCACTCTAAACTATGCATACTGTTTGGAAAAAAGCAACTCAGTTCTGCTGGTGTGCCCTCAATGTAGGTACTCGAGTTGACATCACTTAATATATGCTCTGGCAAGAAAAAATAAATAAACAAAAAGATAAGAATTAGATGAGCACAAGATGAAAAAAAAAAAAAAAAAAAAATAAATGATGCTTGATCAGATTTTATTATAACAGTGTTTCTACTTATTTTTTTCTTATTTCTTGAAACTGATCAGTCAATGAGAAAAAGTGAAATTACTTTCACACATAAGAAATTGGTAGTTTACATCAACAAGCAACAGTTCGATGAAAAATAGACAAAGAAAATGTTGGATTGATCAAAATATAATGCTTTTGCTGTTTTCCACCCTTACATAAACTTTGGTAGTCAGATCTTTTGATGCAAGGCAATATTTCCACAATAAAATTTGTCAAATATGCAAAACAGATTCCTATGAACAATATGTTATTTGAGTTTTCGGTTTATAATACTACAATTATAAAAAATATTGATAATTTCTTTAGGAGGTTTCAGATTTTCTAATGTAAATAAACAACTAATTTTATTCATGACTGAATCTTATGCTATAAAAACATTTAATTAACAATATTCCATATACATGAATACATTGTTATTTAATACCTTAATATAAGCCCCATGACATTCTATTACCTTCATCAAAACTTCAACTGTCATTAATTTTATTAACTTTTCCACAGTTTTCATTTAGCTTTATTTGCAACAGCCTTTACTGCATCCTCAAATTCTTTACTTGAATATTGTTTTCCATTCTCTTTTAATGATCATGCATTTTATTGGATCAATATCTAGAGAGGTTATGGGCCATTCCATTAAATTTGAGGTTTTGAAATCTTTCTTTTTTGGCGGGGTAGGCAACAGTCAGCTTTGCAGAATGTGAAGAAGCATTGTCTTACATGAAAATACCCTTTAGTTTATTTATTGTGACCTGTACCACTAAAAAAGAAAAAAAATATCTATATTTAACATGAGTTCATCATCAACTCTGAAGAAACAAATAATTTTAGCAAGAAGCAGCTTAAAACTGCCTCACAGCGCTTTTACTAACAATGCGTGTAGAAATTCTGATAGAAGTTGTAGCGACTGTTACACTTTCCATGCCCGCAATTTATTTGTCTGCGATCGGCTAGTAAATCAATACTGCCTTTCCATAAGACAATTTAGCAATTGCAGTCACCACTTTGAATTTTTTTCTGCCATGAACTTGCTCACATGTGTCTTTGTTACAAAATCAGTGATTGGTTGAATTTCAACCAAACATTTTTGTGCTAAATCAACTTACACATATTCTTCCTCTGTGACTAAGCCAAGTTTGTGAACCAGAACTATTGCTTTCTCAAAACAACACATTTCTTAATTAACTGTATTCTATTCTAACACCAGACTATTCAACATAGAATCCTGAACATTCTTATTCAAGAGAAATTCTTTTGAACATTCAATCTTAATCAGAATACAGTTAAAGGGAAGCAACTTTTTCTCCCTTAATTACGACACACCATTGCATGATTGTTTTGTATGTTATTGTTTCAATATATATTTTATTGTTGATGCACAACTGGAATCTCGTTTTTTCTTGAATCGTTAAATGTATAATAGATAAATGCTCTTAGAACATGCAATTACATTTGATAACCTCAACTCATAAACCAAAGCAGCATTTACAAAGTTAACCAACTTGGTGAACACAACATTTATCCAAAAGTATATAGCTTACAGGCAAGTCATGCTGAAAGAAATTTTTATCCAACTACTAAATTTAAGCAGTATTTTATTTCATTTGTTTTATATTATCTTACTAATATTAGTAGCAATAATATCTTTGATTTTTTATTATGTTAAGTATTGTCAAATATTATGAATTCTCAACTAATATTTGTCATCAGACTGTAATTCTATTAGTAGAAAGTGTGGATCATAAAGAAAAGTAAAAAAGGATGACAAAAGAAATACAAATTAAGAATTATTAACACAGACAGTATCTAATTAAAAAAAAAATTCTTGTACCATATGGAACCAAAATTTAATGACTAGTAAGGGTAGATAACTCATGTCTAATAGGAATAGATAACTCAGAAGTCGAAGAAATAGATTTTTTCATGAGTATAAAGTTCAATTTCTGATGATTGTTTCTACTTTCTTCTTCCAGTCATCCTAACTTGGCTCATAATTCAAAAGCATCTTAATGTAGCCATTTGGCAATGCAGTTCCTGTAAACTAATCAAAGAATCTAAAAAGTCAAATATAGAAAAATTCACATTAAATATCTGCATGCAGACTGGTTGTTCCCTATAAAGGATTAATCTTTTACGTTTCATATATATTGTAATTTTCTCACCACTATTGTCATAGAAGAGCTGCCTGATATATTTGTCCCATCTTTGTATCTTTTTTTCTATTATAAGCATTCGCTTTTTTTTAGATTTTATACATCCTGTCAACCAGCATGTTTTCTGTACTATTATTTATCTTTTTATGCATGCCTGCAATGTCTAGATTCTGTAGTGTTTCTTATCTGCACACTTTTCATTGAGACATTCATCTTTTGTTTGCTTGCATTTCTTTCTTATGTACTCTGTTTAGCATCTTATATTCGCTACCATTTGAGAACTATCTGCAACCCAATTCTTTTAGGATGACCTCTTTTTGCCACTATCACCAGAGCTTCCCTTAAGGTGTTCTATTTTGAGTTACTGACATCTCCCTCCTAAACTTTTGTTTTTAACAACTTCAGCATACACCTATTAGCAAATATAGTCCTTTGTATTTTAGTTTAGGTAGTGTTTCAGGTTTATTTAATTTCCATAATTTTATCCTTAGTTTGCATTATGACATGGAGGTAAGCACTGGGGTATGTTTTAAAAGGGTAGAAATAACTGCAGTTTTAAATTTTTTGCCAAGTGTTAATGAAAGCATTTAAGAGGTTAATTAAAAAAATGTAGTTCAAGGAAGTTAAAAATTAAGTAAACATACTTCGTGCTGAAATTAAGGTTACAAACAGGAAAAACAGCAGAGCAAATCTGAAAAAGAAAAGAAATTGAAAAATATTTACTAAATAGGAAAAAACATTGAAATCAGCATTTATGCACAAGTAAAAATAGAAAGTTTTTACTTAATGTATAATAGAAATCCTGATTTTTCTATGAAATATTTCATTTTCACATACAATCTTTTGCATAATATAATCATTATATAATAAATATATTTGAGTTTTCCTTCATTCTTTATAATCAACATTTCATGTGACAGAATGTGTTCCAGAATTAACCTTTAAAAACATGACTGACTGACCTATTAAGAAAAAAAAAAAAAAAAAAAAATAGTTTACAAAAAAATGAAATACTGACAAATCTTCAATCTGGAGCTGTCAAAAGGAATTTGTGTCAGTCAATAATACAAATATCACCTGACCCACGACACATACTGACTAAAGTAACTCCCTCCCATCGTTATAAAAATACATTTTTTAACCCAAGAAAGCCTGAACTAATTTACAAAACTGAAACCACTTTGTCATTTTTACCACTGTAATTTTACAGGTGCTTTACACTCAGGTAAATTAATATCTGTCCATATTTAGCCACCAAATTAGTATCTTAAATGAAACCACAGGTATCATAGAATTGATACTGATAAGGTGTGGCATAAATGTTTGCTACACAAGCTCTCCAGCTATGGAATCACTGGAAGGGTTTTCTCTTTCCACCTGGTCTGACTCTCAAGACTAGGACTTGACATGCCACTCATGTTCCCTCCATATTCCATTGGTGAAAAGTAAGTTCCACTCAAACAGCTTCTTCCTGCCAGCCACTTCTCTATGGAACAGACTCCTTAGAGAATGTTTCCCTTAATCACTACAATCTTAACCTGTTCAAGTCTAGAGTCAACCGTTATCTTCAAATTTTATATATATATATATATATATATATATATATATATATATAAAAAAAGCCACCACTTATCAAAACCCTCTACCTCAAGGTACAATGTGAACTGTAAAAAAAACTTAATTTTATATAAAAGACACTCATGTTAATTCAATTAATTTTTTTCTTGTTTAAAGTCCTCATAGAACATTAGATAAATATCAATATCTGTCAAATGCTTTAAATAAACAGCTACTGTTTGGTTTCAAAACAAATTAATTATACTTTAAAATCAGCTAATATTCTACAAAAGTTTCAGAAAAGTATATTTTATTTTTGGAAGATTTTGTAATAAAGATTACATTGCAATGAAAGACAACTAAAAAGGGTCTGTTATCAGCTATTTTAACAAAAAAATCCTTCCAGTCAATTAAGTTTATGAAATAGAACCAACTATTTTGCTTATTTGAAATATTAAATTTAATTTATTAACTTGAAATTAAAACTAAAGTAAAACTAAAGTAAAAGCTTTAAGAAAGATTTTTCATTTTTAACCTGATTTGAAACAACTATTATTTACTACAAGTTTAAAATATCACAGAAATACATATGACAGTAATTGTTTAAGGTGTTGGCTTGATATTTATCTTGTAGTGGTGCTGTAAGTATTGTTGGCTAGGGTCACTGTGAATATAATCAAGAAGGAAAGCTGTGTTCTTGTAAAACATCACCCCACATGAATAATGCACAATAAACACGAGAGAAAAATAATCAAGCTCAGTGAACATTAATAAAATATTGTATTAACAATGATATACAAATATCAACAATAGTATAAAGAAAGTTGCTTCCCTTTTTCCGTAATAAAAAGGGTAAGTTTAGCTAATTAATGTTGAGTACAATATTGAATGTTATTTAACTATAAAGTTCAATTAAGACCTTAGCTAAATAAAGAATAGTTCCACAGTGTTTTATCAGTGTAGAAAGATGTAATGTTCATGAGTGATATCAATAAGAATTAGTATGATTACTCGAATGAGTAATAATTAAGAATTAAAATGTCAATATAGGGCCGTGCCTTATTTTCCAAGAATTGAACTGCTACTAATATTTATTGTCGTAAAATACAACAACTGTGGCACAAGGCCAAAAAGGGGGTTGGGGGAAAAGGACAGTCATCACTTGTCTTAATATAAAACTTAGCTAGCCACAACCACTGACCCTATTATACAAAACAATATTCCTATCACCAAAACAACACATTTATCCATACCTTTCATATTATTAGGTTGGTGCAAAAATAATAACGTAATAATGTTGTTTTTTGACGTTTTAACGTCAAAAAACAACATTATTACGTTATTATTACGTCAAAAAACGACATTATTACGTCATTATTTTTGCACCAACCTAATACATCCACCAAAATACCTCTTCGTCTCAATGAAAATCCTAAATAGTCCCCCTATGTACAATATTGTTCGTGGGGGGAGGGGCATAAAACAACAATTTTTAAAAAGATCCCCAATGAATATATACAATATGACATAAAATATTTACAAGAAACTAAACAAACAATGTGTTAGTAATAAAAAAAAACCCACAAACCTTAAATGTGGCAGAAATATCAGTCAATGGGATGAAATCGATGCGGGACTAAAAAAATAAAGAGACCACTCATTCCTCCAAAGCATTCACACAGGCACACACACACACACACATTCATACACAACAACAAATATGAAAAACACACACGTGAAACGAAAGGCGCCCTGCATCTACCAGAGAACTGACATCACTGACCACCTAAACAAGGGAGGGGATGGGGAGTTAAACTAAAGGAAAAAAAAGGGGGACAGAAATAAAAGGGGCCGATGAGCAAACACACCCTAGCTAAGTTTACCGAACAAGAATTGAACTGCTACTGGCTGTTGGCTAACAGCGAGAGAGTTTATATAATGATGCATAGGCTCCAGCGAGCTTGGCGCCAAAAATATAGAAAGATACTAAAATACATGATTGGTCAGGAAATGGGCCAATCCGTGATTTTAGAGAAAATTTCAAATTATGTGCGATGGCAAAATTGTAATATAATAAGTATCATATTTTTATGAACCAATGACATTAAAGAAAGCGGAGGTGTGGCACATGTAAGTGATCACCACAATCTAATGTAATTGTATGGGGGTTTTAGGCGTTAAAGTAATAGAATTGAGTGTCTTAATTTTCAAAATATTGGTGTTTGGTGCTTTGTACTAAGCTTTTTGATTTATGATTAGTAAATAATAGTCTTTAAAAACAATATTACTTAACGCGGTAAAGTAAGGCAGAAATTTAAAAGATTTGAAAGTATAATTTATTCTAATTAAAAATAATTTTACGAGCAAAACATTTGTGTTCCAAGATTTTTAAATGTTACAATAGGTACCACTAAAATGGATGCATTTTTTCCTGAAATGAAATCAAAGAGAACCGCTATCCACTTTTTAAAAAAAATTGACAAAATGAAGGAATTAACCGATTCAAACAAAATTTTTACTGTTTTTTTCTTGTATGGATTTAGATGATGAGTCAGCTATATTTACTATAGTGTTTTTTCGTTTTTTTATTGGTCATAGACAAAGGAAAGTAATTATCTCCCTTTGACTGTCATTCACATCATTACAGCACAGGCTGTACCTAATTTTTGCTGATTCAAATGAAAAATTTCCTTTCGTAGCCCTTTCACTCCAAGTGTTTATTTTTCATTGCAAGACTCAAATTTGCATGCTTATATCTGCCGTTAAAGTAAAAAAAAAAAAAAAAAATCTGTGAGAATTCACCTTTCCTTTTATATTTTGAATTAATATTTCTTTAACATTTTCGTAGTGTACTATTACCAAACCAAAATAGAGACAATTTTTTCAAAGACAAGTTTAAAAAAAAAAAAAAAATATATATCACTTATTTGCAAAAATTCAGGGAATTATACGATTCAAATTAAACTCTCATTTCTTATTAATGAATTAATTTCTATTTTATTTTTAAGTACCAAACAACATATACTTTTTTTTTTTCGAAATGGAGAAATCGCTACACTCCGTTTTAAAAAATATTTGCCTAAAATCTGGGAATTATCCGATTTAAACGAAATATTAAGTATTTTTATTCATTCATGAATTAATTTTTATTTATTTTTTTTACTGAATCAGCTTTATAAAGAATTTGTTGGTCGGAGATTTTGGTACACTCTCTTGTCTTCTCTTTCGATATCACGTGTGTACTTTTAATTTGGGGGACGGATCGTAAATGTTTTTTATAGTTATAGAAAACAAAAATTCCTAAAAGATATTGTTTCAGTAAAAAAAAAAATAAAAAATACATTATTGTTCAACGTGTGAACATACGATAAATAAATTCGGTCCGCATCTAACCAAAAATAATTAAAATTAAAAACTCAAAAAAAAAATAATTGTCTTTTTTTCTCTTAAGAGGTGGAGGGGTTTAAGCTTGCATACTTTTTTTTTTTTTTTTTTTCTAAAACTTATTAAAAGAAATATCCTGTATTTTATCAGTGCAATTTTATAATTAATCTCGTTGTTCGTCACAAGAGTTTCTGGTAAATTTGCTTTTTAAGCCCCGTGCTAAATATCTATTAAAAATTTCCCAAATCGTCATATTTCCGTGTATGCTCAACACAAAATAACAATTAAATTTTGATAAAAAACAAACAAAAAAACCTATCGTTTTGGATTTATCGACAATAAGAGTTCGGACTCTGTCGCGTTTAGCCGTCGACCATTACTGCGGAACATTTTGCGCGCGGAAGCTTAATTAACAGCCTTTTTAGTTTTTACTGCTCTAACTGATCTTACTCGTCTCAATTACTGCGCACTTTAGTGCAGGACTTAACACGCAAATTTACCGAGTTTCTTTTAAAGACATGCTTGAAGATACAAAATATGTAAAATTTAATGTTTTTAATGCCCTTTTCGAGTGTGAACTTTTGAAAAAGTAGAAAAGTCTAGAATCATGGCCCTAATTCGGATGCGCCAAAAAATGTAAGTAATTTTGTAACTTTGACACTTATGACATGGGAACCTAAAAGATATCTCGAGTGGTTGATTTTAAATTAAAATGACTACACAGTTACTCAAAGCATAACAGTAGTTGACTGGTTCAGATTTCATTGTGGTGATGTGTTCTGCTATTTTACTGGAGGAAAAAAAAAAAAAAAAAAAAAAAAAAAAACACAGTGGTGATAAAATTTACTGGAGGTCCAGACAAAACATTGATTGTAAAAAGAAAATATAACCACAACATAAATCAACACTGGCACTTTGGAGGAATTGAAAGAAATTCTGAAAAATTTAAATTATTTTGTAGAATTTGTTCCTAATAGCTCAATAAGCATTCTAAAAGCAATCATTTGAAACATATTGAACAAAGAGGTTCTACGATCATTAGTGATGGTTGGATCACTTATACTGGGCTACATGATCATAATGTTATAAATAACTAGCAGGAGAGCCCGGCGTTGCCCGGGGATGTAACAGTAAGAGATAGATCAAGTATCGACCATCATAAAGACTGAAAAATCAAATTGACAAAGATTATTGTTTGATGTCTTAATTAGTTATTTTTGTTTTTTTTTACGAATTGGTCAAACCCAAACTCAAACAAAAACATTGTTTTCAATCGTTATGAGTCTATCGATTGAATAGAATTTTATTATAAACAATTGTCTTGTGAATGGAATTTTTAAAGCATTCTGAATGTAAAAATAAAGAAACAAGCATGCAAGACAATAAGAAACACTACCTGTCAAAAAAAAGTGAAGTCTTGTTGAAATCGGTTGAAAAATGTAGGAAATCCGATCCCATATATAAACGAACACACACAAACAACCTGGGTTTTATAAGTCTAACTCGATATGAGTTGTCCCCCTTTCATTCTGGTGACAGAATCGTGTTTTCAAATTGATTTCATGCAAAAACAATTGTGTTTTTCCGATTTTTGGTGCTGTCAGAACCACCACAAGGTAATTTTATGCAGTCCTGTGAAGTTTTGTTGAAATCGGTTGAAAAATGTAGGAAATCCGATCCAATATATAAACGTACAGACACACACAATCTGCGTTTTATAATAAGTAAGATTCATGAAAATAATTTTTTTTAGTTCAATAGGGAATAGCTAGCTTCATCTAAAAGTGTTTTCTCAGTGAAAAAGGTATCAAGTATCTGCACAAATAGGAATCGGTCAAGGTAGCTTAAACATCCATGTGTCCGTCTACCATGCCAATCATCACAGTCCTGTTTGGAAGGTCATTAGGGTGGCATTCTTTGTCATAATATAGCTGGTTAGTGAAGGCAGCTGCTGAGTGACAAACCAGTCTTGTGCCATGACAAGCTGTCCAGAGCAGTATCCTTCTCAAGTTATTGTTTTGCTTGCCAGCAACATCCTGCAAAGTGCATTCTACATTCATGTAAGATTGTAGAAATATCAGGGATGTGCCCATAGAGCTGTGATTTAGTTGGATGTTGTCTTCAAGAGATGGTCAGTATAGCTCTCAACATCTGAGTATAGGTTGCATCAAACTTAGATGTAAGCATTTTAGTTAATAATCCAAGTAATGGCACCATACATAAAACATAAAAGAAGCTTCATTTGAGGTTGTCTGGTAGGTCAGACTTCCAGATTTCATCCATTTTATGCAAAATTTCACATCCTTTTCAGTAGAATTTATTTTACTTCCTAGGTATGTAAAATATTTGACAGATTTTATATATTCTCTAGAGAGTTTATATTTAAACTTTTAGAGGCATTGATAGAGTCCAACATCATTTGCAACATTTTCTAAATGATGTAAAATATTGGTCACAGTGTCTGCAGTCATATCTAGGTCATTTGCATAGTCACTAACAGTTAACTTTTTAGCAGGATACCGACTTGATAGTCTTGGTGATATAAAGTTAAACCTAGATAATGATGTTTGTAGAATGAAGTTCTCAATATGTAGTCAGGGGTGATAACAAAAGGTGCAAAAAAAAGCATCAACCTGAGGGACATCTGCTTTAATATTGAAGAAGCTAGTGTCACCGTATTTTTAAAAAAAATTCTATTTAAAAATATATTAAAAACAAATGATATATAAATTTTAACACGATTTATGGTCCTGATTCTAAACTTTTATCAACTATTTTTGGTATGGATGTACAACAAATAGGACATCATTCTAATATCTTGTTTTGTTTGACTGGCTATTCAATATTGAAAGAGTATGAATTAGAAATCTAATAATTTCATATCTCCCATTCAGTATTATTTTTATGCAAGCATGAATTCTTTAAAACAAACAAAAAAAAAAAAAAGAATTATTTTTTGAGTTCTATTTATCTTTGGTAATATATTGGCTGAATTTTCTGTGTTCACATTTGATGTTACATAATATTTTTTTTACTGAAATTGTGAAATTTTTTTATATAGCAATTAGAAAAAAAAAATAAAATAAAACATGAACACATCTCTCCCTAAATTTAAAAGTACACAGAGATATCAAAAAGGAATTTAGGAAAATTCGTAACTATGAAATAAAAGTCAATTGAAAATTGATTTTCAAGTAGTTCTAGAATAGAGATTTAGGGGGCAAAGCCCTCTTCCCTATATTTTTAAATAACTGAAAATAGTGGGGTCCTGATAAAACTCCACTACAATACCAAAGTCAAACTTGCAGAAGGGGAGGTGGAGGCTTAACAGGCTAGACACCCTTCCCCAATATTTTAAAAAAGTAACTCGAATTCTAGTCGAATGCATTTACATTCACTTACATGCTAATATCCTTGGGAAAGGTATGAATTGTCTTCTCCCCCCAGCTCCAGTTCTATAGCCTTGGATAGCAACTGGTCTACCGCAGAAAGAAATGGTAACCTACTGCAGGAAAAATCTGCCTCGTCAGTCATGTATTGAAAGATACATGATCGCCTACGCGTATATCATGCAAACAGCAAACTGACTGATTAACTATGGGGGTCTAGATAAAACCCCACTGCAACAATACCAGGCCGTGCTTTCTGGATGGAGGGAAGGGAGCTAACCCCTCTCCAATATTTTTAAGTAATTACTATATATTGTTTTCAAGCAAATAAAATCGATTTGTCTAAGTTATTGTATCTTCTTTTCAAATTATTTCTAAAAGGTAGATAAATAATTAAGTTTTAATTCTTTTTAAAGACATTTCTATTTTAAAAATATAGAGGAGGGAGTTTAGTCCCCCAACTCCAGAACGACCCTAGGCTAAAAAAAAAAAAAAAAAAAAAAAATCAATTTTTAATCGACTTTCATTGTTCATTGTGGTTACCGAATTTTCCTACCTTGTCGAAGTTAACGAATATTGCGGGCACCATCGAAAAGGCGCATGAAACACATTCCTGAAAAAAAGTTTCCCCAATGTTTTTTTTATTATTATTTTTATATTTAAAAAAAAAAAAAAAAAAAAAAAAAAAAAAAAAAAAATCAGTAAGTACTCAAAATTTCGTTTGAATCTGATAATTTAATTTCCCAATTTAAGGCAAATGTTTTAAAACCGGGAGTAGCGATGTTTTTGCTTTCATTTATTTTTGGTGGTTCCGGGAAAATTTAATTTGAAAGAAGGAAGAAAAAAAAATCAAGATGCGTTTTTTTAGGAAGTCCGTGACAGTTTCTATAGTCAAAAATTCACAAGATAAAAATTATTATAAAATCGTATAGAATAAAATTATATATAAAAAAAAAAAAAAAAAAAAAAAAATTGAAAATAAATAGTCTTATAAAAAATAAATTAAATTAACCTTATTTGGTAAATTGTTAATTCGAGTTCAGCACGGAATTATGACGATTTTTTGGGAAATTAGCACGCTGCCGTTTGGGCATTAAAAAGCAAATTTAACCCTTATTTTAAGTTTTTAACCAATAATTAAAAAATTAAAGATAAATTATTTTTTAAGTAAAAATACCAATAATGTCTTCATTATTGTACTGCTGGTTTTCCCGTTATTTCTTAATTTTTTTCGCGCGTTTCTATGATAGGTGCGTAATTATACATTATTTTTTTACTTTTGATCTCTGACCATCCCGGGCGTGGAACGTTAATTTTCATTAAATTTTAAGTAAAAAGTATACTTTTCACAAAATCCAGTTCATTAATCTTTAATTTACAAATGACTTCGAAACATGTCTCTCTATTGTTAAGTAAGAGATTAACATTTTTCGTCTAATGACGGTTCGAGGTGTCGCTTTTTTTCTTTCTTTTTTTTAAATGCCTAAAAAACCCTTATATACGGAAATTAATTTTGCATTTTATTTAGGATTAGTGGGGCTATTATTTTTCAAATTTATTAAAGCGAAATTTAAGTTGAAAGAATTAATTTAAAATTTTAAATTATTTAAAAATAAAATCCATTTTTCGTTTTTTCTTTTATTTTTTTTTTTACTATAAGTGGCACTTCGTGTTCTGAGGAAGGTTAATGAATTTTTATTACAGAAATAATTTTTTAAGAAAGTTAAAATTTTTAAATATCCGGGTCTCTCTAAATTTTAAAGTTTAAAAATGTGTCCGATGTAAACTAAAGTAATTCAAATTTAATAAGAATTTTTCTATTTCTGCTTAGCTCACGATACGGATTAACAACAAATAAAATTAAATTTTAACACTTAATTTTATAAAAAGCTATGAAAGAAAATAAAACTTTGTTGTATTTCAATTGACTGTTTTTTATTCACTTATCAAATTTCAGTGATGAAATTCGGAAATGTTAAAATTTTATACTTGTAAACTTGACGGTTCGAAGTGTCGATTTTTTTTTTAAATGCCTAAAAAGTTAAACCCTTATATACGGAAATTAATTTTGCATTTTATTTAGGATTAGCGGGGCTATAGCCGCTATAATCTTTCAATTTATTAAAGCGAAATTTAAAGCGATTTTTCTGTGTACCAACTACCCAAAGAGAAAGACTAACTCAAAAAGACTATTTGTTCGTCATTTTTTGACTCTTATTGTACATGTTTGTAAATACAAATGAATTATTAAACTAAACACAACAGGCACACCCTTGTTTTCTTTATTTTTGTTATCTAAAAAAAATAAAAAAAAGGGGGGGGCACATTGTCCATACTTTTTGTTTTAAATCCTAACGCCTCTTTTAAGAAGAATTAGAAAGTTAGAAACTTAAAAATTTTGGCAATTTCATCAGCAAATATATCGAAGACTGAAAAATGAGTAAATAAAAACTAAAAATGCAAGCTATTAATTAATTAGTATTACAGTATTACTTAAAATTATTACTAAAAACTAACTTGGATATTTAAATCCTCATCTAACATACTAGTTGACAAGTTTTGTAAAGCACCGTCTCATAAAATAAACCTTACAGATCGACAACATTTTGTTTGTAAAATAATTGTGCAAACTTAAAACCACACCCAAAAAGCAGGGAGCTAAAAAAAGAACAAACGAGTAACATGCCAAAGTTAATAATTAGGTTGGTGAAAAAATAATGTCATTTTCTCACATATGTTACTATGTGAGAAAACGACATTATTTTTGCACCAACCTAATACAGATTTTATGAAGATAACCAATACAAGCTTCTTTTTAAAAATCAAAATTATTTCATTTACAGTTTCTAGGATGAAGAAAACTGTTGAGAAAATCGCAATCAGAAAGGAGGATGTTACATGCCAAACAAATGATTTTTTTGTTGTTTCTGTGTTGCTATGTACACTCTCTCTAGTGTATTACAAAAAATGGGCCATAGAATTTTTTTTTAAATCCCCCGACCAAAAGTAAACATGATTGTACTAGGTTAAAGTAGGCGATACAATATATGTAAACAAAAAAATACAAACCTCAACATCTTGTCTTTGGTGATTCTACAGAGACAGTCAAGATACGCAGTAATAATGGCGCACTTACAACTTCTGGACTGAGTGGGGCGGTTACTTTTTTTGCGAAAGCGGAAGTTAACGATTGAAACTGCCTGAAAACTTGTATACTCAGATAATTTTATGGTTCAAAAAAGTTTTATATTCATTTTTAGCTTAATTATTTAAAAAACAACCCAAAACTACAGAATAAATTAAATTCTAACTAAAAATGTACACATACTTTCCCGTTTTACTGTTTTAAGTGTTTTATTTATTTTTCACAGCACACTCACAAAAAAACACTAATGTGACTCAGGGTTTAAAAGTGGTGTTACCGTTGCTGGTAACACCACTTTTAGTTTTAAACCCTGAAAAATTGCTCAGGCCCCCTGAACATTATCCTCTTTCATAGTGGGTGGCGGACGCCTCAAGATCCGGACAATAAACAGAGCCTCCCCCTCCTCCAAAAAGGTGAAGTATTACCATTTTTTTTTAAAGTGTTACACTGCAATGTTCTATTTTTTTTTTTTTTTTACTTTCGTTTTAAATTGTTTAATAAATCTTTTTAGAAAAAGGAAGAAAATTTTTAAGTCTACTAATTTGTTTTTGTTTTTTTGCCGATCTCGATTTTCCATTCTTGTTGAAAGTCTTTGTTTTAGAAAAAAAATAAAGTAATTTTACAGTTGATGAAGTAAAATGGGAATAAATTCTAAAAATTGATTTTACTACAACATATTTAATATGAAACTGAACTTTACCAGGTTTGCTCAATCAACGTAACTGTAACATTTGTAAACCTTGACCTTTATTTTGCATCTGCATAAAAAATTAATGACTATTTCTGGTAAGAAGCCACATCATTGTGTAGTAATTTGTAATTTGTTTGAGTTAAAAAGTGATAGTGAGACTGAGATGTCTCAAAGAAGTGGCAAATTTCTGAAGGCAACAAAAAAGTCATGTGAATTTAATTAAATCATTTAATGCACAAAAAAAGTTCTGAATATTACATTTTTTTTTTTAGCTAGTTCAGTTGAGAATTTTACACGCAGTTATTATTGTTTAGAAAGAAAAGTTGTCACGAGGCAAAAGTAGATTTTCTGAGAAAGGGAATAATCGATATGTTTCTTTTCCAAGAACTCGCTAAGTTTCGTTTCACTGAATCACGGAAGGAATTAGTCATGCGAGTTTGATTTTTCGTTAGTTTATTTTTAATAATTTTTAATGATGAAAAGAGTAAATTTAACCAGTTTTAAAAATAGATGCAAATAAGTTTTTTGTTTTTCGTTAGATTTTTCGTAATTCAGTAAAATGACATAGACTTTGATAATCAGTTTTAAATAGCAATCAAACAAAACTGTTCCTATGTACGGTAAATTTTCACTTTGTTTCCCGAGCACTAATATTTTTTAGTTCATTTTTTGTGAATATTATTTTTACCTCATGCAAAATTTTTGCATGAGGTAATGTCCATTTTGCTAAAAATCAATGTTTATTTCTTGCATGTATTTTTTTTTAAATAGCTTCTACATTTTAGTAAAATATTTTTATTTTAAATTGACATTTTCAACTTTAAAAAGTAATTTATGTCTCATATGTTTTTTTAAAAAAAACATTAATTATTGTAGGAAGAAGCATCATGAATTCAGGAAAGGACCCAATGTTTTCTTTTAAAACATTTTTTTTTTTCTTAAGTAGTTCAACCATGGTTCAGTAAATTAATATTTAAAAATCATTTCACCCCAAAAGCAATGCGAGAATGCAGCTAGTACGAAGGGGCGGTGGGTACAAAAGATAAGTGAAAGAGAAGACTGAGAATAGGGAGGGTTGAGGAAACGAGAAAACAAAACATGAACGGGAATGCCTCTAGTACACGGAGTTACAGGGGTTGAAAGTGAAAGAGAAGACTGAGAATAGGGAGGATTGAGGAAAGGACATAAACGGGATTCAAGTTTTTGAATATTCATTCATTTTTTAAAAAATAAAATCCATGAAATGAAAACGATATTGCAAAGTAGGTCCTAATGATCAATTTTTTTTTTTTATAATCATTCTTTATTTTCAAAAAAAGTCATTATTTGGCTAGTGAACAGTAACACTGATAGTCATGCAATATAGGAATGTTTTCAAAAGCAACAGTTAAAAACTAAAAAATAATTTCTTTTTGCCAATTTAAAAATGCAACGAAAATATTGGGCTGTATTTCTATTTTCTCTTTGTCTTCTTTCAATTTCTTCCTTCTCAGTAGGGAGGTTCTTTCTTTGCCTAGCACCCTAGACGTCTCCCCAAAAATGGAAGTACCAAGGAGGCTTGAGCAAATTTTCTCCCCAGTTCAAGTGGACTAGCCACTTATGATGTCATATTCCCCTTGAGTGGATGTGTAACTAAATACACAGTGACACCCAACTGAGCAGTTTGGGCGTGTTTTAATATGGTTATGTAATTGTGTTGCAGTTGCAGATAGGCTGATTTATTAAGCAATCCTATTTCCAACATCGTTATATACCCACATACATACCAATATTAAAACATGCTCAAACTTCATTTTCTACCACATATGTATTTTTTCTGTGGGCCAGCTGTTTAAATCTTTTTTCTAAATTACAGATATTTCTGTGTACTGTTATAAAATAAAATAAGACATGTCGCGGTCGCCATTAGCCGCTCCTTAGAAAGACAGCCTTGACCTTCACAACTCCTGATCTCGCATATTTAAGTCAAGCAACATGCGAGAAACCAGATGACTAGTCCAATATCGTTGATGCCAAACCGTACCTCGTGAGCATCGGATTATGCAGCGCTTTCTCAAACATTGGACAACAATTGATATTAATTTAATATCTACAGTTTTCTACGCCCTCTAGCCGGGGAGTACTTGAATAAATCGCTCCAAATATCATAAGCCCCTTTTTTCATCCAAATCCAAGCTATCTGTGCTTTGTGATCATCCGGGCTGGCTTCTGTCGAACTCTCTAATGCAGAGAGGAACTCGGAGGAAGCTTTGCCGAAGGGCAACGTTTCCTTCGGGGAGGTAGACAGGACCTGAACCCGTCTAGGCGTGTTCAAAGGTCATATTTTTGGCTGAGCCTACGGGCTCGCGGGCTACCCACATTAAACCGGCCTTGTGCCACATTTAATCCTCGTGGGTGGATTAATAAATACCAAGCTGCCCGGCCCGTTTAGGATCAGAGTGTAGTATCTGTGCTTTGTGATCATCTGGGCTGGCTTCTGTCGAACTCTCTAATGCAGAGAGGAACTCGGAGGAAGCTTTGCCGAAGGGCAAGGTTTCCTTTGGGGAGGTAGACAGGACCTGAACCCGTCTAGGCGTGTTCAAAGGTCATATTTTTGGCCGAGCCTACGGGCTCGCGGGCTACCCACATTAAACCGGCCTTGTGCCACATTTAATCCTTGTGGGTGGATTAATAAATACCAAGCTGCCCGACCCGGTTAGGATCAAAGTGTAGTATCTGCTCTCTATTGCAGAGAGGAACTCGGAGGAAGCTTTGCTGAAGGGCAAGGTTTCCTTCGGGGAGGTAGACAGGACCTGAACCCGTCAAGGCGGGTTCAAAGGTCATATTTTTGGCCGAGACCTATGGGCTCGCGGGCTACCCACATTAAACCGGCCTTGTGCCACATTTAATCCTCATGGGTGGATTAATTTAATAAATACCAAGCTGCTCGGCCCGGGGGCCTGGATCAAAGTGTAGTACGCTGCCTTTGTGAGCTTCCGGTGCTTTGTTGAGAGTGTTACTCTTTGGCGCGATCCCGTCTCCGTGGTCGATCCGCCCTGGAAGACGTATCACCTCTCTGACCGACTTCGCCAAGTGATACACTTTGGCGCGATCCCGTTTCCACGGTCGATCTGCCCAGTAAAGTCGTATCACTGTTCTGACTTGGCCCTGTTTAGGGACATCGATCAACCTGCTTCTGTTCCCGTCTATTCTCCCATCCAGCAGTCGACCAGCTACATCCGTTTCGCCGATCAACTCTATATTCGTTTTACCGATACGACCGAAAGCAGCTACCCCCTAAACAAAACCAGTCATACCGGACCCGACACCAACTTGAACACATTTCTTCAGAGTACACTCTTGTACAATTGGCATTAATAAAATTGACATTATTGTTTCATAAACCTTCGCCTTTGTCCCCTCATTGTCTTGGCTGTTCACACGTTTCTTCACAAAGCTTGCAGGGGCGACATCCTTATCGGCCCCGCAACAGACATATCTTGGCTGATTTACAGGCAAATACTCAAGAGCGAGAGCCGGTTGTGAACAGGACAATACCACGTCACAAAATGACCATTATCTTCGTTTACAAATGTTCCCGACACACGAGTTCTGGTCGAAAAATAAAATAATATTTAAAGTGTTCTATTTCTTCGTCCAATAAAAATGCTTCCCTCCTAATTATACTTGCTTCATTTTTCGAGCCTGTTAAGCCATAAAAAAACGCTAGAAAAGGGGTCACACGGAAGTTCAACAAACAGTCCACAGGTGGCCAGGGAACAGGCCTGTCACGGTCAGGCCGAGCGGTCAGTAGCTGTCAGCAGGGGAGCATCAACCACTGTCAACATGTGTGAACTACGATGAGAGATCGACCTAGATCTGAAGCCGACTTATGAACTATACCACAAGGTAGCTGTCCCAAACCCTCATGTTCCTGTTGAAATAAACCACGTAAATTTCTGCTGTTGTCGTATTTCTTTCTTGCAACCATACGCTTGTCTATAACACTGGTGTCAGAAGTGTACAGCAAGAGAAATATGGCCGACTACACAAGCTTCACCTGAGCCAAACTATTTACTCTCATCAAGAAACAGAAAATACTACTATTCAACTTGAAAACGGGACCAACACCGCCTTCCGAAGCCACGATACATACGTCTTCATAGACGACATGCTGACTGCCCTAAAATCAACTACTTCAACACTTCCCACCGCTCAAACAAACGGCGATTACAGCTTAATGACGCGCCAACAAACCATACGCGACATATTGAAGCTAGAGAGAACTTTTCACTCTGGACATGACGTGAACCAATTCATCACGGCCCTAAAAAAAGCATACACAATCCACGTCACGCCAGAACTCGGCACCTATCCAGCCTGGAATGTGAATTCGTCAAGTCTGCTAAAGATTTACTGGACCAAAGTATCTTTCAGCAGATGGTTGACTCAAAAAAGGACATATCCACCTTCGAACAACTGAAGGAATACTTATTAGGAGCCCACGGAAGCCAGATGACTAACTTCCAACACCTCAGTCAAGCCTGGGATCTGGAACGGCGAGACGGCGAAAAATTAACAGACTTCGCGGGTCAACTCGAAAACACCCTTAGAGAGGCAGCCGTCCACATAAAAAACAAATACAAAAAAGACAAAAATACAGACTTAACAGTCGATGTACTTATTTCCATCATTGGTGCTATGCTAATGAGTGAAAAGGTGAAAATTTGGAACTCAAATCTTTACCCGCATCTCATCAAGAAAATGGACAACCACTATTCAGCTATTGGCATTGCCTCCGAACCTCAAATATACCTTGCTCGCGATGTAAAATCCAACGACACGACTTCGCACAACACTTTGTATTTCACACAGAATCCACAGCAGTCAAACCAAAGAAATGCGCCACTCCGACCCAGCAGCTAACCAAACCCACAGCAGACGGGCCTCACCAACCCTCCCGAACATGGCCACCATCCAACACGCAGAAACCATCAGCACACACCACGAATCAGAGGTCGCCCCTGCCACCATGGACGCAACTGCCTATATCGCCACCCACCTCGCACTCGGACACAGGCCCATATCGCTGCACCGAATGATAATATACAAGCCATAAATGATGTGGAACAGGATTTTCACTTCGGGCAGGACAAGATGTGATGCCTCGTTCGCCATGCCCCTACGTCAGCCATCACATCTTCAACTTTCAAGGACTCGCTCACCATTCACCGCTTGTCCAGTCCACCTTCAACTTCAGGGACATCACCTTCTCTGGCGTCGCAATGCTAGACTCTGGATGCTCCACCTGCATCATACCAATATCTCAGTTACCCAGAGAAGCCAAGAAACTCATGACCCACTCTGACGTCGTAGTAAAAGGAATCAACAGCAGCACCATCGCCCTCGGCAAACTAACTTGCGACATCACCATCGGCAGTCGAGACTCACCCACATTCAAAAAGGTTAACGTGCTGGTAACTACCCAAACCACACCTATTCTGATCGGCCAAAATATCCTACGTCACAACACACGCAATTGCTATCTAATCGACAACCAAAATGCGACTATAGAATTCAGACGCACACTTTCCTCAGGATACACAACACACACAGCCGCAATCATATCACTGTCATCGTCAACCAACGATCCAGCATATGGCGCCCAAGCTGACATCATCCAAAACCAGCCTACTATAGAATTACAGCCAAAAATCCAGACACTAGGCCAAAAGCTAACCTGGCTAAAGCATAACATGGGGCTATCGCTATCAAACCACCCGAACCGAGACGAACTAGAGGCCACTGCAAACTTACTCATTCGCTACGCTGACATTATCGGCACAGAAAGCAGCAGCAAAGGCACATTCATCCGACCCATCCGCATACCAACCAAAGGCCAGTCTCGCAGCCAGAAACAACACCCGATAGCCCAGGCTTTGGAAGCAGAAGTAGATCCCGAAAATTAAGCATATGGCTGATGAAGGTATCATTGAAAACTCCAGTGACCCCAAAGGCTTCAATAGCCCTGTATTTGCCATACGCAAGAAAAACGGATCGATTCATGTCGTTGCTAACTTTAAAAGAACTCCCAACAAGGTCTTAGTCAATCTTGACCCTTACCCAATGCCAAGGGTTGACCACTTGTTCAAGGCTGATCCAGAATATGTCGTGCCATCAGGATAATGAAACCTCCAACATCAAAAAAGGAATTACAAAGCCTTATCGGCCATTTAGTGTGGATCAGACAATTCCTAGAGACACGTCTTCATGAACAAATCAGGTCAGATATGTTTTCAAAACTTATGGGTCCCATACATGAACTCAACAAGGTTAATAAACCGTTTGTCTGGACACAAAATGCCCACAGAGCCTTCAAGAAAATCAAGAACCGTCTCTCTTCGCCGTCCGTCATCTCATTTCCAGATTTCTTCAAACTTTTCACACTCACCACCGACACTAGTGACGTCGCATGTGGAGCAATCTTAATGCAAGAGGCCGACAACAGGAAGAAAGATATCACAGTGGTCGCTTCCCATACATTCAACTCCACAGAACAGAACTGGTCCACGATGGAATGAGAGGCATATGCAATAAAGTGGGCAATATTGAAATTTGATTATTTCCTTCGCAACTGCCCCTTCGTCATCTTCACCGACCACAGATCGCTGACATATCTGGACCAACGAGAGTTCAATAATGCCAAAATACAACGATGGCAAGAAATTTCATGTTATAAATTCGTCTTGGAATATGTTGAAGGTGAATCAAATGTATGGGCTGACATGCTCAGCAGAGGTTGCGGACATAAGAAAATGAAAGCCCCGAACAACCCTACACTGGCAGGCAGGACATTCGAGGTAAGCGGTTCAGACCTCAGCGTGTACATCCCATCTTGGTACCTCGGCGAGTTTAACGGTTTACAGCTCATTCCCAAAACTCACACACCACAAAACACCCACACCCACAAGTGCGTCACCAACACATTCTTCGCCTATCACTCCACCACCACCATCCCTACTGAGAGAATCTGCAACCACCTCGGCATCACAGATGAACAACAGAAAGACAACGCCCTGGCAAAGATCATCAGCGCCCTCCAGTCACCTACTCCAAGCGAACCTCATATCGATCCTGACGATGACCGAGCTACGCTTTTCAAAAAACATTTGCACCAATTTTTTCTAGAACCAGGCACCTCCGTTTTGATGATAAGAGAGAGTAAACACTCTGAGATTGGTTGTACCATACAAACTATGACCAAGATACCTCTACCAGGCACACAAGGGCAACAACCACTCAGATGTTACCCGTATGCAAGAACTCCTTTCCAGCTACTAGTGGGAATTCAAAAACCGCGACATTAAAGCCTATGTCAATTCTTGCGACACGTGTGCTAAGTGCAAGGGCAACTATGGTAGACATACCCACTGGCCCATTGGCCACTGCAAACGAGGAAAGAGACCATTCAATCTTGTCTTTATAGACTTTGTCACAATGCCCAACTCAAAGGGAAAATGCTACATCCTAACCATCTTGGATAGCTTCAGCCAACATTTTACAGCCATACCATGCTCGAGAGACCGTGCTATCGACGCCACCCGTGGATTGTACCATTTCTTCCGCAGAGAGATTCCATGCATAGTATCCTCTGATCAAGGCACACGCTTCACTGGAGAAGTCTATCGACAATTCTGTAACCAGATGTCACTCACGCAAGAACTTCACTGTCCTTGGCGCCCGCAAAGCTCAGGAAATATCGAGAGACAACATCGCACAATGAAGAACACACTTTATATGTTATGCAAAGACAGGAACTGAATGGACAGACGTTCTAGAAACTGTCGTTTCGTCCATGAATGCCATGACCAACAGCGCCACCAGTGTCTCCCCGCACTATGCCATTACCGGCTGTCACCCCAACATCGGCCTACCTACACTACACAGAAAGGAAATGACAAGCGACAATCCTGGAGCATATGGAATGCAAATTAATGCCCTGCTAAAGCAGGTTCACCACCACGTCACCCTGGCCATCAATGAAGCTCACCACAAACTTGAGACTAACTTAAATTGCCTCACATACAAGGACCCAATACAAGTAGGCGACAAGGTTTTACTTCATCAGCCACACTCAACTGTTGCTCAAACCTCTCATCTGCCCTGGATAGGAAATTACACCCTTATAAAAACGAACAATATGGTGTGTCAGGTGCAAAACGATGATGGTGATACAATCTGGATTCACTGTGCACATATCCGACGACTGGCTCCACGCCCAACACATCTTTCTAATACAATCCCTCTGCCTCCACCATGTAACAGTCACCAGGATCATTCTCCTCCACATCCCTTGGGAACACATAATTCAGCAAATAATTCCATACCAAAACAAATGCCAATAAGAAGAACACGTGGACAACTTCCCACATGCTTCAGAGACTTTATCATGAATTAATCACTCAAATATACATGAATAACGCTCACTGTAAATCAGACCGAGATCTGGGGGAGCCTTGTTATAAAATAAAATAAGTCATATCTCGGCTGATTTGCAGGCAAATACTCAAGAGCGAGAACAGGATGTGAATGGAACAAAGCCCCGTCACAAAATGAACATTATCTTCGTTTACAAATGTTCCCGACACACGAGTTTCGGTTGAAAAATAAAATAATATTTAAAGTGTTCTATTTTTTGTTCAATAAAAATGCTTCCCTCCTAATTATACTTGCTTCATTTTTCGAGCCTGTTAAGCCATAAAAAAACACTATAAAAGGGGTCACACGGAAGTTCAACAGGCAGTCCACAGGTGGCCAAGGAACAGGCCTGTCACGGTCAGGCCAAGCGGTCAGCAGCTGTCAGCAGGGGAGCATCAACGACCGTCAACATGTGTGAACTACTATGAGAGATCGACCTAGATCTGAAGCCGACTTATGAACTATACCACAAGGTAGCTGTCCCAAACCCTCACGTTCCTGTTGAAATAAACCATGTAAATCTATTTCTGCTGTTGTCGTATTTCTTTCTTGCAACCATACGCTTGTCTATAACAGTACCAACTACCCAAAGACTAACTCAACTAAAGTGTATTTGTTCGGCATTTTTTGGCTCTTTTGAATTAATGTACATATGTCTGTAAATACAAATAACTTATTTAACAGGCACACCCTTGTTTACTTTATTTTTATGTTATTATTTTTTAGAATTTGAATGTTTGGATTTTTAATATAAAAATAATCTGAACAACTGAATTTCCTACAACTCCTGAATTTTGCTAATTTTCTGTTAAACTAGTATGTTTTTAATATTTTAATGAGATTTTTAAAATTTCTTAAATTTCCTATCTTTATTTTTCATCTAAAATGACAAATCAATAAACTGAACAATGTTTTAAAAAATGCCTTAAAACATTATTGAAATAGTTTTTTTTGTTTTGTGTTTTTTTTTGTTTCTTTTTTTTTAAAGATTAGCTTTCAAATAAAATCAAAAATTTACCAGAAAGTAAACGTTTGTGAGATATCATCAGAGATTTTTTTGTAGTTGTAAAATATGAATTATTAATATCTATTTTACAATTTACACCAAGAAAATGTAAACTTTTGGTGAATTTTGCTTGAATTATCTCAAATAAATATGACGTTATTGCAAAAGGAATAATAAAAGATGTTTGGGTTAATGAATACAACACCTGAGTTAACATTAAGAGAATGAAGACCAGCATCTCTCTTTTCCATTAGTTTTGGATCTTGTATCATTTTTTCTTTTTTTTAAATGATTTTTGTGTCTTATTTTTTAATGACATAAATAAATATTACCATACATCATATTGTCATTCGATTTTATTGTTATAATTACCTGCCATTTTTTTTTTTTTTTATGTAAAAAAAAAAAAAATTTCAACCCTATGCCCCTTATTTTAGAAGCAAAGAGTTTATTAAGTGATTAAGTGTTCAGATGGGACTTTTCTCAATATGTCTTGATTTAAGCCTATTTATGGTAATGCTATGTCTGGCTCACGGTAATAAAAAATAGAATGTTCTGGAAAAGAAAGGTGTTCTGTTACCACAGTACAGAGCCTCTATTTCATTTTGTTTGTCCCCTTTTTAGTTTGGTAGATTTTAGATTAGTCATCATTTTTACGAGTTCTTGTTTTTAGCCCAAATAATGACTGGAACTGGCACAATAAAGTACAGGCTCAAAATATGAAGTTTATATTTTCTTATCCTCCTGAATAATTAACCCCAATGATAGAATTGTCAGTATGTACCTTCATTACTTTTTTTCTTCAAGCATTGGTCTCTCTTATGTTATTACTTAAACATTTGTTTAAGGTAGCCACCTTTTATACATTTATTTTACTGTTGTATTTTTCTCTGTGTAGAACCCTTTTCACCACATATTGATTGTTAACACACCATTCTCAAACTGTGACTTTCTTCCTTTCTGATAACTTACACTGCAACAATGTAATATATTCCTGTAGCAAATGACTTTCTATGTTATTTATCCATTCAGTTATGTTCAGTTTTCATCTTTGTTACATTTCTTCTCCTGCCGATTATATTTGTACAGTACAACTCCCCTAAACTGAACATCCAAGATGTTTGGTATTTAGGATACTGTTCGGATTCAAGGAAGAAAAGGCTGTTGTGGCAAGCTTAAAATTTTTATTAAGTTTTAGAGTTGAGTACATTAATGTACAAAAAATAATTGACAACCAATATTAATAAAAAAGATTTGTGCTAAAAGCAAATAAATATTGTGATTTGTGAAAAACTAAGACACTTTATGAAATGTCTAAAAATTTATGAAAATTATAAATTTATTATTCGCCCATTGTCAGATCTTCCTGAATTTTGCTGTGTTCTTCATTTGCATTCATGACAGTTGTTTCTATGGCGCTGTTGACACAAGTACAACATTCTTTCACTTTACAAGGAAGAAAAGGCTTCATATTTTATGTCAATATAAAAGTTTGGATTTGAAGATGAGTCTAAATTTGAGAAAGTCTAGATTATGCTATGTTCAATTTTGAGGAATTCTACTGTATTTCTTTTTTTTTTTTTTAGTTTTACTCTTTTGCCCTTTAATAAACCTACTAGTGAATAGGACTTTTTCTTCAGAATTTAAAATTGCTGTTAGACATTTTATCTGAATGTCTTATGTATGCACACATGTGAGACAGATGCATACCAGGTGGTAGAACAAAAGGATTGAGAATGAAAAAAATTTTCCTTTGGATTATTTTCTACCAATAAAAAGAATGAGATTTTAAACGTGCGATAATTTGAAAAGCTGAGTGAACCTGGTGACTTCAATGTAAACAAAATCATTAAAATTACAGTTCATTCATACATCAAGTCAAATAGCCACAGACATGTGGACAACCATAACAGTTAACGGCTTCCTACAATAACAACATTCTTTGCTACTGCTATGTTTGTCTTCAACTGCAGATAGGTCATAACATTTTCAACTACAAGAGAACTTTTCACTGTATCAATTTAATAAAGGGCATTTTGAACTTAATCAACTGTAAGTTCTATTTTTGCAAACACTTTTTCTCAATTTTTATTAAGCACTCAAAAGAATATTTTTAGCAAGCCTTTACACCAGCAGTCTCAAACTCAAAAGCACAAGTGTGTCATTATATACTGAGGGACTGGTTCAGTGGGCCAGAACCATGTGATTCATAGGCTACTTTAGAGACCAGTTTCCAACCATTGGTCCATTGACCCACAAATCTGTGTTGGTAATTTTGAATGATAGGAATTGTGAAAGATATAGAGAAGGAATTGAAGGCAGAAAAGATTTTACACTTATTCCAGTCGTTCTTGTTTAAGTTCAACTTTTAAAAAAAGTAAAATTTATGTGTAATATCTTAAACACAGAAAAATAGGCAATTACATTTAATTCTGTCGCAAAATACAAATATTCTTGTAAAGTTCAGTTCTACTTGGCAATTTTCCTTTTTTTTTGACATTGTTTAAATGTTTCTTGTTTTGTTTCAATTATCTAGTTGACTAAAAACATGTCTTTCCTACTTGAAATTTCAGTTCAGTTATTTAACCTTTCTAACATGCTCATGGCCACATCACATTGAAATACTGGTTCCTCTATGATAACTAAAGTTAAGCAACATCAAGCCTCATCAGTACTTCAATGGGAATACCAGGTGCTGTAAGCCTGGAAGTGCATGGAGTGTAATCGATAATAGCTTGGAATTGTTAATCAGAGAGCCAAGTTCCAATTCCTGTTGGGTTTGTTATATTCACTTACCATTGGGAAAGGTATGAATCCATCTCTTTTCTCCCCTAATTATGGGTTAATTAGTAAAACTTGTATCATTAAACCATTATCTCAAAAAAAAAAAAACTAAAAATATTATCTGGCTTTAAATAACCTGCAAAGGATTGATAAGCTGTAAAAAAATGAATCGCTCATTCTAATGTTATTTTCTGTTGTTTGTGTTAGTTTCCTTTGACCTCATGTACTCGCTTCACTTCAATATGCGATCAAATCTATTCCTCTTTTCATTAGCGAACATATGATTGGATTTATAGATTTATTCTCTTTCATCATAAAGACTACATGGTGAGAAGGTTGTTTTCTTTCTTACCCTAGAGATGAACTAGAACAGGTGCTGCTAACCTTAAAATTGACTGTCTGTTTGCAATGTTTGGATAGGTCAAGTTCAGTACTGCAACTGCAAAAGTATGAAATGAGAGTTGAGACAAATTTATCAAACTTATAAAAATTTGAAAAAAATATTGGCCCTGAAAATGGTTCCCTGCGAGCTGCAGAAAGATAGTCCGTATGTTTGAGAACCCTGCTTTATATGCTTTTAATTAAATCAACTGAGTAAATCCTTTCTGTTCAAGTTAAAGAGGATAATTTTCTAGTTAATCTATGTGAAAATTGTGTTTATTTTCATAGTTGATAGTAAGACAAATTTATCAAATCTACAAAAGTTTAGATGATAAAACCAGTTACTTATGGACATGAAGGTTGTATGTACCATTAAAGAATCTTCATTTCCCTTGTGGGACATTTTGTAACCACCCTGAAAATTTCATGATCCTGACAAAAAGTTCTATCCAACAAAAAAGGTAATGTGTGCATGTGTAGTGACTATCAGTGTCATTGTACTAAGTAATGATTGTTAAAGTACCTAGTGTGGTTTTAGTAACACATTTAGCAGCCTTCACCCACCTCAGTATAGGGATTGTGTGAGTAATAATTGAATGCATGAAAAAATGGCAGTTTGATATGATAAAGATCAGAAAGCCTTCAACACTATTCCCAACAGCTTGGCTGTTGAATATCAGAAGCTACCAATTATTGTCTTGAGCAGATTGCCAGGTACTGCAGAGATACTGGTCACATTTACATGGCTTGCCTAAGAAAGAAGACTCCAGCTGGAAAAAAAAACTGCTGTCAAAATATTATAATAATGATCTTGTCATATCCTGTTGGCACTCCCACATTTTTTAAGAACAGTTGGAAGAAAAAGCTTAACCAACATCTGTGGTCAGAGACTATGATCATATTGTAGTATCCAGTCTCTGTGGCTATAACCAGTGAAGACAAGCTTTGTGCCCAATCCCTTGCAAGTGGGAGCTGGATAAAAATTGACCAATATTTTGACCAGTGACCCAAGTGTATATGCTTGGATCCCCCACATTAAACAGCTGACCTTGTGTCACATCCCATCTCAGTGGGGAGACATGGATTAATACCTGTGTTTCATGGCCCAGATGAATTGCATCAATGTGTGGTATCTGTTTCAGCAGCAGCCAACCACCTGTCCTTGACTCCCAGCCATCAGCAGCAGCTCCAGCTAGCCAGCCATCATCATCTGCAACTGCTGTTCCAGCAATCTCCAGTAGGCCTCCTGCCACTCCAGCCATCCTATACGATATGCAATAATCTGTCCTTCTCAGAACATCCACTTTCTAGCAACCATGAAACTGTCCTTCTCAGGACAACACACTCTACATGAGCCTTACCTGTTAATACTAACACTATTTTTGTCTATGTATTTTTATTTAATAAAAATAAACTTGGCAATATTTATTTTTACTCAAGTCTTTGTTTTGTTTGTCTTCCATCGTTCAATATACCACTCACAACAGTCTCACTGCTTCTGCTTGAAAAATTTGGTCAGACATTGAAAATTGAGGCACAAAAATGCCCCCTCTTTCACCTAGGTTTCTCTGTTACCATAATAGATTGGGACATTGGCAGAGAAACATGAAGGAGAGTAGCTATTAGTGTGAAAGGGAGAGCAAGAAGAACCAAGCTGCAGGATACCAATCACTTGAGAACTGTGTTCAACAACACAAATATTCTCAGAGAAAGAGCCCCAGTTATATACATTAGCCATGAGAAACTGTGATGGCTTTTCAGGACAGAAAAAAAAATTATTAATCCTAAAGAAAAAAATCATTGGACTAATGGAAGGAAAACTCGACAGGTATGGCTGCCTGATCTAATGTTGCCTTAATCTCTTAAGGCACAGTCACAAAATCATTGTAACCACTACCACTACTCCACCAACTGCTACTTGCCATCCATTTCTCTCAAACTCTTATCCCTTATACAAAATCTCCCTTTACTCCCCTCCTAAAAAAAAAAAAACCAAGGTGGAGGGACAACCAAAGACACATAGAGGAAGACAGCTACTGTATATATCAGGCATGGGCAACCTTTTTCAAGCTGTGATCTATGGCTAATCACAAGGTGGGCCACACTACTAAAAAGATTTAAGGTAATTTTTTGTAGTAGCTGCCTCAGCTATTTTCATTACAGAAGACAATATGCATAAACATTTACCTTAGATTTTTTTTTTTTAGAATAAGTTTTTCTATAATTAAGAAATTGAAGTTTTCATCTGATATTATAACTGATGACAGTGTGATTAACACGTCACTGCATGTGATTTATTTCTAATTTATTCATTTGAAAAATAAAAAAAAGTATATTTCTTCTCCAGAGAAAAAATTCTGAATATTTCCTGTTTCAAAAGCAAAATATGTTTACATGTTTGATCTTCCTTAGTGAAAATCGTCAATGGTTTAAATGATGTAAACATTATTTTCACTGAAAATTTACAAAATTCAAGAAACATTGTACTTAATTATTGTTTATGCATGTGGTTATGTATGAGAGAATGTGTGAGTGAACAAGTGAGAAGGAAACAAAACAAAATTTTAAGAAATGTTATTTTCCTTATGCCATTCAGAAAGACCAAATGTTCCACGGTTTGTTGCCTTGCTTGGGGTGAAATGATGAAAAAAAAATGTATTTTTTTCTCCCTCTTTGATTTTTCTAATTTTTTTCTTCATCATCATTACCACCAACAGCATTTCCTGTTTCAGTCTACTTGTTGCAATTGTACTTTTTAATTTTTGATTCATTTAAAAATATTTGTCCATGGAGAAATGCATTTATTGTATTTGCAAGCTTACTGGTTATTTCAGCGACTGACAAATTTGTTAAAGAGTGTCATTTTGCATACCTATTGTAAAATGTGCCAGAAAACTTTCTTGACAAGTGTAAATTAATTTTATGCTCAATTTTTTCTTGTTAGGTACTATTGCAGCATATATGAAGATAAAACTTAATAGTTAATAATGCAGATTAATTCCTAAGCTCCATACCAAAATATATTTGAAGTTAATCCCACACCTGGGATCCCACCACCATCTCATTGTCCTTAACTTTATCGTTTATTTTTTCTTTTATCTATTTTCTTATATGCAACATCTTCGCCTAAACTCTGTAATTTTATTTACTATTTTTTTCCTCAATATTAGTACATAGGCTTGCCTCTTGTCCAGTTCACACACTTCCTCAGTCCTTTTGAACAGGAGTAGAGGTTTATCCCTTACTTCCTGTTTAGTACTAGGTTTCTGGTTTCTTCTAAAAAATTTTTCATTCTCTTTCACTCCCAGTAACCCATTTTGTCCTAGTGACATTATCACCTTGCTTTGTGTGAGAGGGAGGGTTGGTGGATGCTAATGCCAGCATGACAGTAGTTGGAGGAAGTGGGGAATTTTTGTCCTTGACCCATATGTATACGTATGGTGGTCATCTTACATTCAAAATGACTCTACTCTTGTGGATAGAGGGTAAATACAGTCATAGACAGAATAGTTATTTTAGGTAATTGAGACAGTGCAGATATAAAAAGGGATCCAATGAGTGAAAGTGGTGACAACCAGGTTTTGGAGACCAATTTTGCCTGAAACAAAAATTCTCTGTTTGAATACCATTCACTACTTTGGAATGTGGCTGTTGTAATATGTTGATAAGAAGACATAGACATAACTCACAAACTGGTCATAAGTAGGTAAGCCACTGCATTGCAGAACTGGGAAGGATTAATCTGATAACTGTAACCTTTGACAAATAAACTAGATTATTTTTTCTACAAGCAAGAGTCAATTGTCTGTTCTGAAAGTCACTTCTTTCTAAACTTTTACTGTTCGCTCATTGCTCCTGAGAACATATCAACTAGCTTCACTGTAGTTCTTCAAATCAAAAACTTAAATGTAATGTGAGTGAGGAAGATCAAGACAAAATGTGATGCCTAGGCAGCAATTCTAGGTCATATGGGAGACAACAGGGTTTTGGTTATACTAAAGCATATACTAGTTGATATCAGTTCTACTCATGCAGACACACAAAACCTTAGCTTCTGTTTATAAGCATTTCTCATTTTTTTTCCATTCGTTGAACATGTAACATTTGAAGAAAAAAAAGGAAAAAAAATTCACTTAATGATGCTTATTTTTTTTTTAATATACAGAAATATTATAGCACAGATCTGAGTTTAATTGGAAACATCTTTATATTTGTATCATATTTTAATGGAATTATATGAAATTTGTTAAATATTCCTGGTATCAAGTATTAAATTGATGTAAAAATTTCCAGTACATTCTTTTGCTCAAGGGAAATTTTAGAAATATTTTGTAAGTTTAATTCCTTGTTTGTGCATGAACACTAGGGATATGCAGATAATATTATGGTTGTTGACAAAGAATTTGAATTGTCAAGCCAAGTTGAAATTCCAGCCTAATCTGTTGTGTTCAGTTTGTACCAATGCTCTTGGAAAAGGCATGAATCCATATCTTTTCCCACTAGATATAAGATAAATAGCAGGAGAGATATAACACTTTAACTTTGGATAGTCTAGAAGAAGATCTGAATTCAAAATTATGGAGAAAGTAAGAGAATACCATTTCATTATCATTCCCAAGAATTTGTAGTAATTCACAGAAATAAAAAAAACATATCTGTGGAGAGCCATGATTGCCTTCATCCTGAAGGGGCATGATATTTAAGAAAATGCACACTGAAGTGCAAATAAACTAGACAGTAGTACACTTGATGTCTTGCCTTCCTCAACTTATAGAAAAATACTTGGACAGATGATGTAATTGGTAAGAAGCCGGAAAATGGGCAGAATTTAATACATTTAAAAATAATTGGACAGATGTCAGCAAGACGGAAAATGGGCTAAATTTAATAGCATTTAACTGGAATGATTGTTTGTTTTTTGGTTTTTTTTAAGCTTAGCGCCCCGGGCAAGGCATGAAGCCACTAGGATATGCAGGGGGGTTGCAGAAGATTTGTAGCAAGAGCAGATAGGAGTGATAGAAGAAAGGATGAAGGGAAGGGTAGTGTGTAGATAAAGGTAACTGGAGATGTCGATTGACATTACATTTGAATAGTTGGAGATTATAGCTATCAGGGAAACAGTAATTGGGAAGGGTGTTCCACAGGCGAGAGGTGCGAGGTATGAAGCTATTGGAGTAGAAGTATTGGCTACATTTTAAAGTTTCTACAGTGTAAGGGTGAGAGCGGGATGCCAGCCTCGTAAGGCGCTTGTATTCATGGAGACTGGGGACCAGGGAAAGCAGCTCATCGGAGCAATTGCCATGAAAGTATTTGTAGAAGAGACAGAGAGAGGCGACGGCACGTCTGTGAGATAGTGGCTGCAGGCGAGACGCCAGATGTTGTTGGGGAAATAAATTTTTAGATACTCTAAAAAACACAACAAACTCATTTTCCTTTGCCAAGTTTTGTCAGTGGCATAAGAAAAATATAGACATCCAAGAGTTATGCAAAAATAGGTCTATTGATAATTGACAAGGATGGTTATCGTCCAATGAAAGGGAAACACTGCATTAAATCATAACCCAATCCAATACTTGTGCTGCTCAGCTCATCAGTTAATGTACTTTATAGTGTAGACTGTATTCCACATGATTTTGTAGTTGTCAACTAACAATGGTAGAATTATTGATACTTTAATAGTTGCTATAACTGCACTAAACCAGAGAACATCATTATTGAACAGTAAAAGACTGGAACAATCACCCAATTTGATGAGTCTTGTTTCCTGCTATTTTGAGCAACTGGTCAGGTTCATATCTGGAAGAAATTGCATAAGACTATGGGTGAACTCTTTCAGCAAGATGTTGTATAAATTAGTGGTAGATCTGTAATAGTGTAGGATGTGTTCTGTCAAAGTTTGTTAAGAACACTAATATGTGCATCTCTGGTCAGGTGTGATATATATAAATCATATTGCAGACCACTTCCATTTCTTTATGCATGTAATGTTTCCCCAGTAGTAAGATTTTGTTTCAGTAAAATATGGTTTCTAGGTCCTATCCTTTTACTGTTGAAATAATTAAATGTAACAGTCACTTCTACTCCAACAGTTTCTTTTCTCACACTTCCAGCTTGTGGAACTCCCTTCCATTTCCTTGTTTCCCTGATAACTACAATCTTCAAAAATTTAAACACGTCATTTGCCATCTTCTATCTAATTGAATCCTGTTCATCTTTTATCCTTTCCTCAATCACCACTATACCCAGTCTTTTCTCTCACTCACTGTAAACCCCCTGTATACTAGTGGCATTACTGCATTGCTTGGGGTGAAATAAAAAAAGAAAAAGATTTTGCAAATAAAATTCAACCAGGAATCATGAAACTGGGATAGCGAGTGCTGCCACATGTGCCTTATCCTCCAGATTTATTACCTTTTATTTCATTCACTGCAATGGTCAATGGTTTCAATAAATTCAAGATATTTAAAAATTCTGCAAAGATTTCTTTTAATCAAAACTGAAATTTTCCTTTTATGATGGAATACACAATTTATTCTGAAATAGTTTAAGTCTGTGGAAAGTCAGGAAAAACACTTTGATCATTGACTCATGTTGCTATAAATTTGTATGATGAATAGATTTTGTCCAAATCATGTGAGAAAACTTTTGCAAGGGTCAAATATAAATATACTGAAGTCATACAGAGTCAAAAAGCCTAAAAGGTGAGTTAAACTTTAAAATAATGACATTAAAAATCATAAACAAGTGACACTGGAAGAAATAATAAATCAGCAATTTTTATATGAAAAAGAGGAAAATGAATTGTAAAACAATATGATTTTTTTTCTTTTACACATTTTTATAAATGGAACATTTTCTGTTGCCCAATAAACATTTTTCTGTTGAGTAGACTGATGTATTCTGGATGAATTAATCTGGAAAAGTGAAAAAAAGTTCTCAGATATGAAAACAATTAAAAAAAGAAAAAAAAAACATGCAAAAAATTCAAATTAATTACCAACTGTAAAAGAAAAGTGCAAATTCAGGCCAGTAAATATTGTTGATACTATTTTAAACAGAGCATGTACTTAAATATTTGTATCTATACAAAAGAATGTATAGTATAAACATAAAAATATTTTAAAATAATTGTTGGACTTTCCTCTGTAGCGAAATCGATAAAAGCACGTCAGACTATATATGACGGTTCCGTATAGGATACATGTTCGATTCCTGTCGGAGGACGCATATTTTCTATGACAATTTCTCGGACAATCAGGCCGGTAAATGTTGTTTAATACTGTTTATTATAAACAGAGCATTTACTTAAATATTTGTATCTAATAAAAAAAGAATGTATAAACATGTTTTAAAAATTACATTTCTTTACGGTAGTGCGTAGTGATTTTCTGCACCGAAAGTCTGTAAAAGAAGTAAAATAGGCCAAAATTTCTGATTACGCCAAGGAAAGTACTCAGCACTGAATCAGTGAACATTATGACAGTAATGGGGGACGAATGACCAACAAGAAGTTCGATTTTTCTTGTCGATAACTCAAAAAAAAAAAAAAAAAAAAAAAAAAAAAAGCGGTAGGTTTCTTCATAATTGGTAATTCGAGTTCAGCATGTACATTGTACATTTAAAACACGGAATTGTGACGATTTGGGAAAATTTTATTAGCGCACGGGCGTTTGGACGTTAAAAAGCAAATTTACCCCCTTTTCTTTTTAAAAACTCAAAGTTAAAAAAAAAACAAAACAAACCTAGGCTTCTTTATCTACATTTTTTGTTAAACATTAATTTACATTTTTTTAAGAGCAATAATAAACAAAAGTGTATTTTTGATTATTTTTAATTTTTTTTATAAAACAATTTTATTACAAAAAAAAAAACTTACCAAGGTTTTCTAAAAAGGAAACGTTTAAAAAATAATTAATTTATGAATAAGTCGTGAAAAAAGTTTCATTAAAAATTAAAGTCAATTATCTGATTTTTTGCAAGAGTTTCCAAATTCAATTTTTTTTTTTTTACTTTTGCGGTAAAAAGGACACGCTCAAATTTCCCGTACTAATTTATGGTCACCTGTTGACGCCAGAGAAACGATTTTTTTAACCAAAATTTCGAAAGTTCTTTAAAAAAAAAAAAAAAGAAAAAAGTATTATAAAAAAAATAATTTAAAAAAATCCTTTGTTGATCTTTCTTTTTGAGTTTTTTTTTTTCTTAATAATAATAAGTTTAAATAACGCAAGGTTTTTTTGTTTTGACTTTTTTGATGATAGTTTTTTTTTTTTTTTTTATTAAGTTTTGGAAGTTTTTTCATCATGCATGCTCGTTTATTTAAAAGATTTAATTTTCGGCCACAAGAATATTTGAAACAATTTTTGACCGTAAAACTAGCATCATTTACGGTCTCCTCAAAAATATTACGCGTTTCAAGTCTAGGAAAAGAAGCCGTCATCCTCATTTATTTCTTCCTCTTCTCTGTACGCCCTTACAGTACAAAAGCCTAATCATTCAGTAACTCCTCTATTTGGAGTAACAGAACTTGGGCTTTGTATTGGGAAAACAATAAACATTATTTCAGAAAGTAAATGAAAAAGTTAATGTTCCGTTTACCGGGCACGCTTCAAGTTGTTAGTGGAGGTTAATCTTCTGCTTATTAAGCAGGTGATAGCTTTAATTTTCAACGGAAAATGATTATCTCTTCTTTAATCTTCTTACCTTTAGTTTCGGTTCTGTTTTCGATCTTGTTCTCTCCGTTTTCTTCCCTCTCCTCCTCCTCATTAGGGTTGTATACAATTTTCAATTTTTCCAAAAACGTTTGGAATTTATCGCTTTCAGATTGGAGGTATTTCTTTCGAAATATATATTCTACGAAATAGCTTTCGTAAAATTCCTGTTTTGGTAAGGACCTCTTTAGCGCTAACCAAGTGGATTCTATGGTTTGCTTGGAGGTCCTGCTTTCAGAGTCCGAGAATGCTAGATGAGTGTATCCTTTTTCTTCCAACGAGGTGTATGCTTTCGAGCAGTCGCTGTGTATAATGGATCCTGGTTCTATATATTTTTTAATTATCGTTACCAAAGTAGAAGCCGACCGGTCTTCTACAACTTCTAAAAAACACTTCTTTCCTTGTCTTTCTATACCCCCAAAAACCCAATAATCATCCTCCCTTTTTTTATTTTTGTTGTATTTTTTATGACGGAAAATTGTTTCGTCTATCTCGACAACTACACCATTTCCCCCAATTATCTCACTTTCTCGTTGTATAATTTTGACGCAAACTTCCCGAGCAAAATTGTACCATTCGATTAATGTTTTGCGACTACCTATCCTAAGTTCTCTCTGTACAAATTCTTGTGGTAGTTTATTTACCCAGTAGTAAGTAAGTTTCACTATTTGTTCTAACTTCAAGTGTGATCCAGCAAACCAACTGTTATGTCTAATAGATTTCCTAAACCGACAATTTCTACCGCTACACCTATAAACTAGCTTGTCATATTTATATGAATGATCAGTAATCAAATTAAAATAACCACATGAACATCTATTACATCTCTTCCCCGTAAAGCTACCTATCAGTTCTTTTTCCTGAAGCCAAGTAATTAATTCCGACCTGTTCCTACAAATTTCACAAATATCGTCGTATACCATAAAATTCATATTAACAGAAAAACACAACTTTCTCGAAGACGAAAACAAAAAAAAGCAGTTACGCAGTAATTTTCTGCGAACCTGCCAATTTGAAATGACTACAGGCCAAGGAAAGATTTCACATTTTTCACTTTCAGCAATAATGGGCGTGTCACAAAATACAGCTGAGTTTTATTCTGTTTTGTTTTGTAACTTCAATCATGACATTTACTTCACAGTAACACTCCGGAATAATTATAAAAATCTTAGAATTTTTAAGCCCGTACATTTACCTAACTAAAGGAAAACAAATTAAATATTTCTTAAACTTAACACCTCTTTCACGAACAAATTGAAAAAAATACATATGAAAAAAAATTAATAAGTTAATAACTTAATTAGCTTATCGCACCTTTCCAATAATTAAAAAAAAATCAAAAATGTATTACAATTTTTTATCGCTTCTTATACACTCCAAATCATGAATAAAAATATAAATAAATAATAAATTTTAAGAGGAGAGTTCAGTTTGTGATTAATGATTTAATGTTATCCCTCCCCATCAAAAAAAAAAAAAAAAAATTGCTTATACCACGTGATAACTCCCGGTTTCATGTAAAAAACAAAATGCTTTAATTCACATCTGTCGGCTATTTTGAATTGAGGGAGAAGATTGGTATCAGGTCTGGTGTAAAGGTCCCGTGTTTCCGGCCCCAATCCCAATTTTCATATGGTAGTATTCATAAAATACAAATTTTATTGTAACCTATTATGTTACAATAATGGATAATATCGGCGAACAATTCAAGTAGAAAATTTGAAAATAAATACATTCAATATAAGTACAAATTAGAGATATGTCATAATTATTATGACATAATAGATCATTACATCTTAAAGTACTGTGTTTGTGCGTGTGTGTGTTCAAGCAATTCCTCCACTCCCACTGGTCTGATTTCAGTGATTCATAGTTCATTCAAAAGCCCTAGAAAAGTTAGGTGCAGGGAATGATTTTCATTGAGCTCAGATTCAGGGTTGCCAGATTATGTGAGGTTAAAATATATATTAGGCATTATCAATGCTTTCAAACTCTTACTTTCCTTTTGTATCCAAAATTGCATTGCACATTATATTATAAACTCTGGTGGCATTTAAGCTAGCTCCTGTAGAGGACTCATGGTTTGGCCATCATCACAATAGCTAAGGAGAAGTAGATGCGATAGGCATCAATAAACTACAGAAGAACTCAAAATTGATCACTGTATTTAAGTATTGAATTAATATTTAAGCTTACCTTTTAAAAGTTCAATGATAATTCTGCTGCTACTACTTAATTTAAAGACGATTTGATACACGTAGATCCTTTTTTCCATACAAACAATTATTTTTATTTCATGGGTGACACAACAGGGGACAATTTATAAGATAAAATTAATATAGTGTAAAGATGGGAAAATAAAAATTACAATTAGTTATACATTCAACATTTGAAGAGTTAGCAAAACATAATAGCTAATTAAGTAAAACCTATATTATGGAATCTATATGAATACAAAATTGAAGCACAATTATCCAACAAATTCTGGGGTTAAAAAAGCTCCAACTCTACTTTATAGGCTCTGAACCTGTTTATACAGGTTTGAAGGGAATATTTTTGGGCCAAGCCTATGGGCTTGCAGAACCCACACTAAACCAGCCTTGTGCCACATACAACCCATGTGGGGGGACGTTAAATATAACTTTATAGTAATTTAAACACTAAAAACTCAATATTTGTATTATATATTATCTACTTCTATCACTCTTCATGTTTAATTAATTTCATTTTTTTTAAAAGTATATTTCATTAATTAACTGTCCTTTGAGGGGAAAAACATAGCAAACAAAAGTCCCAGTGTCAAGCAGTAGTGGGGTGCGCCGTGAATAGTATGTGTGCATCATTCTGTTCAATATAAGCGAACTTGTAGAGTATGGAGCGCTTGCTTGGACCAAAGTGTGTAAAGTTTTGCAATGAAAGTTAAACCCTGTTGATTAGTTGTGCGACCTGTGCATTTACATCCTTGGCTTTTGACTGTTGACACTCCCAATCCTGAATTGCAACTTCAATATCAGAATTATGTCCTTTTTGTACATCCATGACAAAAATAATATAACAGTTGCTAAAAGGGAAAAATAAAATACTTTTTAAAAATGTTCACATCCAAAAATAGCATTAAACTTTACAATATTGATTTTTCAAACATTTCTTCATTTAATAAAAGAAATTCTTGTGATGCGCACCAACAGGATAAATTCCAAAATCACACTGAAAAATCAGAAGTAATTTATTTTGGTAAATATGGATCTTCATGCCTGCAAAAAAAAAAAAATGGAGTATCAAAAGGATGGTTTTTCTTTGTTCTTGAGATTAACAATAAAAATATTAAAGATTTTATTAGATTATTTACATGAATAATTTTATATTTCCAACATTCTAAAATTTAATACAATTAAAACTAATGCAAACGAATATTTATCATTTACCAATTTATAAAGAAATAAATATGAACATTTTTTATTCATAAATTTATAAACATTTACTAAATTATTAAAATATATGAACCAACTATAAGTAAATCCTTATTATTTACCATTTTATAAAGTTTGAATCAATTGGCAATTAGCCAATGTTTTGCCAATCATTCCAATAAACAATCTAATAAATAAATAATGTTTATTATTTTTGTTATCAATGCTGAAGAACAAAGAAAATGTATAAATTCACTTTCATATGTCGTTTTTATTCCAATTCTAATCATTGCTTTTTCAAACAATAAACACTACCAAAGAGTGAAGGTAGTTAAAATAAAAACAATGTCATGGGAAAAACTGTCCTTTTCACAGTTTGTTTTTTTGCAGGCATTAAGGTCTATGCTTGCCTTACTTTTTTTATGAATATCAAGTGTAGATTTTTTTCTGTCCACTCTGAAAAAAAATAAGTTGTTTTATTAAATTAAGTATGAATTCTTAAAAACATAAATTAGTTTTTGAGTTTTATTAAATTAATTTTGGTATGATGCAGGGTGAATTTTCAGTCTGTAAAAATAATTGGATGAATACTCACCAAATTAAAAAGTAAGATATCAAAAGGTGGGTGAAACTTGCTCATTCCCAATATTTTCTCAAATTTTTTTAATAAAAAACCTATTCAGTAAAAAATTAATGAATTCCCTGATTTTTGGTAAATATTTTAAAACTTGGGTTAGCCATTTTTTACTTTCATTTCAGAAAAAAAAGCATCCATTTTGTTGCTACCTAAAATATAGATACATGAAGTAAGTTAATGTTATGAATTTTTACAATAATGGATAACAGCCCAGAATCGAGTAATTGGATAGTCAAGTTCAAATTCCAGTAATGTTCATTACATTCTCTGATGTAGGAGGAAGAAAGGTATGAATCTCCATTTCCTCCCTCCAGCTATGGGTGAAATAATAGGACTTGGAAAAATCATTGTTATTCGCAAAAAACTGTTAGGGCATTATTCACTTGCAATAAAGGAATTATTCTTACAATCCAAAATATGTTTCAGCTTTAAATAACCCACAAAGGGTTGATAATCCATAAAAAACAAATCCATCAATTAAACATATTTTAAATTTAAAGTGGTTCTCATGCATATCAATTATGTATTCCACAAATATAAGGCTTATTTTTTGTCAGTCATGTCCCACAATAATTGCTTTTTATTGTCTGTATACAAACATTTCATGACAGTTTTTTTCTGTGACAAAAATCAATGCTGAATTAGTTATGCATCTCATATTGCAGAGCCTTCTTTCAGACAAGCAATATGGATTTTGTTTCTCTATGTCAACTGCTGATCGATCAAACTTTAGATATGAATGGTGAAGCTTGGCTTGTTGCTTTGGACATCTTAAAAGTGTTCAACAGGGTTTGGCATACCAGTCTTCACAAGTTGAAAAGTGATGGTGACTCTGGACAAATTTTTGAACTGATTCAGTTTTTCTTATCAAATCATGAAAAGAAAGTTGTCCTGCATAGCCACTCTTCTAGATCTTACTATATTAATGCAGATATCTCTCAGGGCTCTATTCTTGGCTCCACTTTGTTTTTAATTTTCATTAATGACCTCCCTGATGATATCAGCTCTCAATTTGGTGTCTATATTGACGACACAGCCATTTACTCTTGTCTCAATACTAAATCTGATCAAGTTGATAAGGCCAAATTGGCAGCTGATGCCAATAATGTCCTACAGTCTGTTGTTAACTGAGGCAAAGAATGGCTAGTTAATTTTAACTGCTCTAAAACTAAATTACTCTCAATCATCTGAGAAACCCCTTTCTGTGTTCCATCTGCATGGCTGATGCTAACCTCTAGGAGAATGACTCAATGCACCTTCTTAGGCTAACATTCTTGGCTGACATGAAGTAGAAAGACGACATTGAATTCATTGCAAAGCCAGCTGCAAAGAAAGTTGGCTTACTGTGTTGTGATAGTCAATTTTTCTCTCCAGAATCTATCTTATATATCTTTAAGTCTACTATTCGCCCATGCCTAGAATATTGCTGCCACATATGGCCCGCTGCTCTTGCTATATACTTATAAATTCTTGATAAAATCAAAAGGAGAATCAGCAATATTATTCGTGCTGACCTGGCATCTTCAGTCACTTTCCTACCACCATAAAATTGATTTCCTGTGTCTTTTCTATAAATATTTTCATGGTAATTGTTCAGATGAGCACTTTACTTTGGTAACTAGACTTTATGAATTTATGCACAGTACTAGACTGGCAGCAAGGTCTCATCAATATTCAGTTGAATTGACTAGATGTAACCATAAGTTCTATGCTAACAGTTTTTCTTTTCTCATACTGCTCACTTGTGGAACTCTCTTCCAGCTCCATGCTTTCTGGCCAACTTTGATCTTCAAATATTTAAATGCAATATCAATCATTATCTACTGTCTTCCTGATTACTCTTCTATTGTTCTTGCTCCTTCATAATGTTTTGTTTTCTAATTCTTTCACACCCAGTAATCCCTTGTGTCTTACTGGCTTTACTGTTTTGCTTGGGGAAAGCTCAATTAAATAATTTATATTTCCATTCACAGTTATTTTACATCATCTAATCCAATTGTTTTTCATAAAAGAGCAACATTTTTCAGGTATTTGCAAGTTATTGATAGACTGATAAGAACAGTGGATACATCAAGCAAGATATCTGCTGAGTAAGATGAGTTTGAATGACTCATGACTAGAGAAAATGCATGAGAGGAATACAGATAACTAAACATCAGCAAAAATATTACATCAAAAACTAAAAATTATTGCAAAGAAATTCTGGTTTCTTGAAATATGAGAAGGATTATAAAAATGAGACAAGTGTAAAACAGATACTCAGACTGAATGTTACTACTACCTGTACATCTTGTATATAATCTGATGCTACAGAAGAATTTAGAAATGGACTGTTGCAAAGAAATTCTTGGAATATCTCCTGTCTACTAGAGTGAAACGCTGGCATTTATAATTTTGACCACTCAAGAGAAGTTGCAATTCAATTGAAGTTACACTGGATATACTAAAAGGAATTTTTGTGAGAGGAGGAGAAGAGAGAATATCAAATCTTTTCTCCAGAGTATTTTATGAAAAGTACAGATGAAAAAAAAAACATAAGACTCTTACTCTGGTGTGATATTTGAATAAAATTTAAATTTATTAAATGACATGAAAAATAATAATGCAGAAGACAAAATTTACAAAACAAACTTATACAAAATTTTCTTTTGTGCACCTAACACTTAAACAAGATAACAGGTTCTAGTTACAATTCGGATAGGCTAATAAAAACAGTTATGATTATTATCAACAAAATGTTCACTTACTTCAATTCATTTGACTGTTGAAAGGAGTTGAGAAAGTTGATGATTCATAGGCATTTCTGAGTTTCTGGTTTGTTTAGACAATAGTTCAGTCTTAAAATATCAGGATTAATTCCGTGACAAATTTTCACAACTATACAAAGATAATCGTACATCTCTCTAAATTTATAGAAGTTTCTCTTTTCTTTTTCTTTAGTGACTTTTTTCTTTTTCTTCAGTTTTCTTCTTTTTTGTCATCAGCAACAATGTTTTCTTTTTTATTCTGACCCAAGAAGTAGCCTATGGTCATTCCTATGTGAAAGTCAAATTTCTTTTGTTTTTTATTCTGATGTTATTTCCTTTACAGCTTTTTTTGTGTTGTCAGCAGCAGTGGCTTTTAGTTTTTCTCTTATTCAGCTCCCAGAAACTGTTACCACCATAGATTTACACGGGCCTTGTTCAAGGACTGAAAGAAAATGCACATAGATTTAATATATACAAGATAAATATTTATAGTACAGTATTTACATTAGTCGGACTATTGTCCTCATCTTTGTCGCCATATTTGTCACAACGTTTTGGCCGTTGTACGCTCCGGCCTTCTTCAGGTGGTTGGAATTTCGAACTGAACCCTTTATTTTGATCACTGGGGTAGACTGTTCTAGTTCCACGTGCCATGTTTGATGGATGTCAGTTATCAGTTATCTCCTGTTAATTTTCCCTCTGAAAGTTCTCCACTGCCTTAACCGAGTATTGAACACACACTCTTTTTGGGTCTGTCACTGGATCTAACCAACGCCTTTATCCACTGTGCCATGTGTCCTTGTATATATATAACACAATATATATACAAAAGGATAGAGTGATAAGGTGTAGGTTCAAGAGTTCAAATGTAATTTGTCCTGGTGCACATGAAAGAGAGAGAGAGTGGGAGAATATGTATATATGTATATATTCAGAAGTAATAATCATTTGCTTAAAATGGGGGAAGGAAGTATGCATGTATTAGTGTTAACACAGGACTGTGGATGTCTTAGTCACTAGTGGTAGAAGGAAATAAGTATTATATGACTATTATGTGTGGATTGCACATAAATGTCTTATTTCAGCTCTGGGTATGTTATGATAAATGCATTATCTGAAAATTGATAAAATTAATTCATTGATTCTGATTTAGGTTGACTTTCTTTCTCATTATATACATAGCCTAGTGATCTGCTGTGAAATTGCCACTTGGCTTCTGATCAAGTTAACTTATATCCTGGTTAGAAACAGATCTTGTTTCTAATTTGCTCACTATGAAGTTCATGTCCTGTTTGGGACAAATTCTGATTAGTTGGTTGAAATATGACTTCATGGCCCTACTGATTCTGAGTATACATCCAATTTATAGATGGTGAAATTTTGACCTTCTTTTTTATTGTTTATTCGTATGTATTTATTTTTCTTTCACTACAAGGCAATCAATAGAAATGACAATATCCTTTTTCTACATTGAATGTTCTTCCTTCTTATTTAATTTATGTTGTCATGTTTTTATTTGAATTGTTTCACTACTTTAAGTTCTTCACAACATCCTGTCCGTTGTAGCTCTTCGTAAATTTTATATTTTCACGCTCTCTTTCCTAACCATTGTTCTACCAACCATTTACACAAGCCTGTCATGTAGGTTATAGGCTGTTTTCTTTTTTCCCTTCATCTTCATTATGTCTTGTGAGTATCAAATTTTCTAAGCACTTTTCCTCATTATGTGCACTAGAAATTTCAACTATCTCTTTATAATGTTAATAAGTATAACTGACCTTCTTTGTTTCCATTTCTCTAAAACTTTGATCATATGTTTAGTCCATAGTATTCTCAGCATCCTTCTGTAGAACCACATCCTTGTTCCTTGTTCCTTTAAGAAATGTGGTTCTACAGAAGGATACTGAGAATGCTCATCTGTGATGAGATTGTCCAGAATTCACTGACATATAGGAGGACTAATAATACATAACAGTTCAGTATTCTTTTGTTTCTAACAAAATTTCTCTATGGCCCACTGATTCTGAATATACATGTATTTTTAGAGATGGTGAAATTATGGTTTCCTTTTTCTAGTGCACATAATGAGGAAAAGTGCTTAGAAAATTTGATACTCACAAGACATAATGAAAACGAGGGGAAAAAGGAAATGGTTTCCTTGTTATTTATTTTTATATCACTCCAAGACAACCAACAGAAATGGCAATATACTTTTCCTGTATTGAATCTTGCTACTTCCTGTTTGGCAATTTTTTTTAGTTTTGGTAGAACTAAAATATGGCAATTTTTCCAAAATAAAAGCAAAACAAATCTACCCCTGTCTTAAAAAAAATTACCAAAAATCAGGGAATTATCCGATTTTATTGAAATTTTCAACATGTATTCAGTAATAAATGTATTTTGTACAGAATAGGTTCTTTTATTAGAAAACCTTGTGGAATTTTGTTATTGGTCAGTTACCTCACTTTTAATATATCATAAACACATTTAAAATTGGATGTTGATGAAAAATATTTTTTATAGTTTTATAATCTACATTGAATATTTTTGAAAAATATACTTGTAATTTTTCAGTGTGATTTTGAAATTTTTCCAGTCATTTATGAAAAAGATTCTTTTATTAAAGAGAACTGTGTTTGAAGAAAGAATATAACATTTAATGCCATTTTTGAGTATGAAGTATTTTTAAAAGAATTTTATATTTTCCTCTTTACAACTGTTAGATTATATTTTTGTATAGAAGATCAAATCAGAATAATTCATTTTTAATCATTCAAAAAATGTTCTTTTTATACTCCTATTGTCAGTATAAAATTTATTCATTTTGAGTTTCATAAAGTCCTATACAATGAAGAAAATTATATTTTTACCTTTTTGGTTATGTAATGTTAAAAATAATTGTGAATGGTGTTTGGAAGTGTCTAGAATTTTTATAACATTGAAAGATGAAAGAAAGCAAAGTGAAATGAAGGCAAAATCAGCAGCAGCATTTCAGTAAGAATTTCTTTATAAATTTTCCCCAGTTTATTTTTTTTTATAATAGCATTTCCTTTTGTTAAATATATTTCTTAAAATAATAAAAAGATGTTATTTAGTGCAATTAAATATTCTATGACATCATTTTCTTATCATTTAAAAGCAAAATTTTTATATTCCTATTAATATTAAAAAATATTAATTTGGATAAGTTTCATGGTAAAAATGTACTTCTAAATTATGTAAGGTTGAAAATAATTTAAAAAAAATTATTATTTTAAAATGTAAATGAAGCAGTCACTTTATTTGAATGATAGTTTGGAAAATAACTTTTTGGGGGCAAAAAAGTCAACTAGGTATTTTGCTATTCTCATTTTGCAAATAAAATTCAACCAGGAATCATGAAACTGGGATAGCGAGTGCTGCCACATGTGCCTTATCCTCCAGATTTATTACCTTTTATTTCATTCACTGCAATGGTCAATGGTTTCAATAAGTTCAAGATATTGAAAAATTCTGCAAAGATTTCTTTTAATCAAAACTGGAATTTTCCTTTTATGATGGAATACACAATTTATTCTGAAATAGTTTAAGTCTGTGGAAATTCAGAAAAAACACTTTGATCATTGACTCATGTTGCTATAAATTTGTATGATGAATAGATTTTGTCCAAACCACACAGGGGAACTTTTAATAGAAATATTTAACTCATACAACAATACATTCAAAAACTTTAAAATAATGATGTTAAAATCATAAAAGAATAATAATTTAAAAAATCATAAAAGAATAATAACTGAAAAGTTATAAAAAAAAATAAGTGACAAAATTTATGAAAGAAAAATAATTGAAAAAAGTCATAAAATGACAGTAATTCAACAAGATATAAAAAGAACAAGAATTGAAAAAAAAATGATAAATCAGTATTTTATTCATGAAAGATGAAAATGAATTACAATAATATTTTTATTTTGATAAAGTTTTACACATTTTTCAAAGTAGGGTAATTTCTCTTGACCAAAAAACATATTTTTCCATTGAGTAGACAGGATGTATTATGGAAGAATTAATCTGAAAAGAGAATAAATTCTCAAATAAGAAAATATTCTTCAAAATGAAAACATGCTGAAATTTGAAATTAATTAGCAATTGTGAAAGTAAAGTAAACCTTTTCTTTAATGGATCTTTTTATGAGAGATTTGGGATATAATTGCTGTTAGGGCTGAGATTTTATTTCTGTATATTAGTTATTAAAGAAATACTATAAATTACATTTCACTATTTTTTTTATCAACTAGTTATTAATTATGAGCCACAGAGCTTCAATACACTGAGGACAACTGTACCCTTGCCCATGAACTCAAAAACCTCCAGAACTCAGTGGACAACTTCTCCAGAGAGAACACATGCTACAGACTCACTATCAATGTGAAAAAGACCAACGTCTTGCTCCTACCATGACTGGGACATCGACTAGCAGCAGGAGTCAAAATCACCATCAACGAACTGGACTTAGAGAATGTTGAACAATTTCCATACATTGGTAGCATACTAACATTAAATGCATTTTCAGAAAAAGACATCAATAACTAATCAAGGCCACCCACACAGCATACAGGAAACTATTCAAAAGAGTCTTTGGCAATTCTGGTCTAACACAAACTACCAAGCTCCATGGCCTACTGAGCTGTTGTAATCTCGACTCTCTTGCATACCTGTTAGACCGGAGTACTCTATGAAAGAGACAGCTGCACACTTGAAGAATTCCATCAAATGAAATTTCATCAAATCGTATGGAGCACATGGCAGAATCGGATCACAATGTTCTCCTCCGTTCAAAGATGGAGAGCCTAGAAAGCATCATGACTCACCACCAACTTTGATGGGCTGTGCACATTACCCAAATGCCAAGCAAATCTTCTCAAATCCAGCATTTATCAAGAAACAGCATGAAGCCCCATGTCATTGATTCAAGGATTGGCTCAAAAACCCCTTGCTGAGGATAGAAATCAATTTGGTCAATTGAAATATGAAAGTTGTAGAAAGAACCAATAGGAGAAGAGCAATTCATGAAAAAACAAAATCCTTTGAAAACACCAAAAGAAATAGTAGAGATGAAGGGGGCCCAAAGTCAGATCACTTCATCCCCTGAACTTTTCTACCCTACCATGCGGTAGCTGCAGACATCTCTTCAGATCTAACATACGACTCATTTCACACAGAAGGAAATGTCTATGATCATCCAAATATGTAGCAACAAGTTCCACCAATGACGAATTATTCATTTATGCTTAAAATAGATTTTATTTATGAAAACGTGGCTCTCCATAATACAGAGGTTAGATAATATTATGAATCATTGCTAGAAAGCTTTAAGAGCCATTGAACTACATTAACAAAAAGGTGAATTATTCTTTTAATTTAATCATTTTAATATTGTATAGTACTTCTTCCATGTGCCATGTCCTTTCAAGACATGGGCAATTATGGTTCTCCACGAGTTCCTGTCTTTGTAATTCTTAGTAATGTTTGTCTTTTTACCATCCCTCCCACTATCTCTTCTGCCACCCATTCACCAAAGTTCATCAGGTGGCCTGTTGCTCCCCACCCTGTCTCTTTTTCCTTTAATATGTCCTATGAGTGTTAAACTTTCCAAGTACCTCTTTCTCATTATGTGTTTCAGAAAGTTCAGTTATCTCTTTGTAATTCTTAGTATAAATATCCTTTTAGTTTCTATTTGGATTAAGCTTACAGCAATATCATGTTGTAACACTGGTTCTTGTACAATCAGCAGTGTTAAGCAATGTTGCCTTTGATCAATACCTAGATGAGTAATTCTTTGGGAATACAAGGTGCTGCATGCTTGAGTGAAATAATATATAATGGTTCAGAATTGGAAATCTGAGAGCAGAGAGCCAATTCCAGTCAGGTTCACTAGTTTCACTTATATGAAAATACCCTTGGGAAAGGTATGAATCTGCATCTTTTCCCCCCAGCTATGGATTAATTAGGAGAACTAGGATAAGTAAATCATTATGATCTCATAAACATCTTTACAACCTAAAAATGTTTTCTGGCTTAAAATAACATGCAAAATGTTGATAAGCCATAAAAAATGAATGAATGAATCAATCAATTCATTTTCTTTAGAACCTCTCTATTGATTACAAGCTCCATCCATGGTGTTCTCAGCATCCTTCCCCAGAACCACATTTCTCTTGCTACAAGTCTGCAAGGAAATTCACTGCTACATAGGAAGATTGATATAAGAGAATAGTTCAGCCTTCTTTTCTTTGTTTCTAATGAAATCTTTCTTGTTTTTTAATGCATTAATTAGTTTTTGGAAGGCATCTTTTGATATTGCAATACTCCTTCTGATTTTAGTGTCACATTTTCCATCCTCCATTAAAAAAAATCTTCCCATATATTTAAACTTCAGTACTTATTTGAATTATACATCTCCAATTCACAGCTTGCATCTTGGGTTTTTCTTTTGCTGATAATTATATATTTTATCTTCGTACAACTGATTGTTAGTTCTTTCTTCTGGCTTTCCTTCATTTCTTGGTGTAGGTGGTCCTAAAGATTTCCTTCTATGTCTACAATCAACACAATGTCATCAGCATATCTGTTATTGTTTTGATACTAAATTCAGTTAGGATTTCCAGCTATCTTATGATAGCATTGTTGTTGAGTTTGAATAAATCTGAAGAGAAGACACATCCTTGTCTCATGTACATTTTATTATTTTACAAGAAAATGGTAAAAGAAATTGTCTCCTAAGTTTCATATTGATTTTCAGCATTAACAAACACAACACATCTTCTGAAGATTTATTGTATTGATCAAACATTTGAGCTTCCCATCCATTAATCCATGACAACCATTTAAAAAGGATCAGATATTTAGGTGCCTATTATAGCATAATGGTTTACTAGCTTCTTCCAGCTCAATTTGCTTAATATGTTCATTATTCAGTGGGTGCTCAAATATTGTGCTCTTCTACCTACCCATGTAGCCTGGAAAGCAGCAGATACCAGAAGTTCCCTGAAGCCCTTGAAAACAGTAGCCAGGACTCATACAATCTTGTGATGAACTACACATCTGGGGAATATCAAATGTATTACAGTCCATATCCATTAGAGAGGGATAAAAATCTGAAAAGAAGAAAAATAAAATATTTTTGGGAATCATTTCTTTTATCTTGCTCTATGCTGGAAACAAATTTTATTTATCATTTTTCTGAGCAACTGAATTGCAAAAAGAATTAACTAGAATTACAATGATACAGTTATGAAAGCAAAAGAATTATCAAAGATTGAAGAAGTCCTAAATAAAAGATATTAATAGGAGACTGTATTGCATTTTATATCTATATTTATACATGACATTGAATGAACCAAGTACCTTCTCTTTGTTCCACTGCACTATTCAGTTGTTTGCTCAACTGAGAGATTTTCATATGCCATGAAATGGTCTTGAAAAAATTGTTGTAATTAAAGCAGTTTGATAGTTTTAAAAAATATTCTCATTTTTCTTTTATATATCACAGGGTATAATATTTGTTTCCCAATATACCATTTAAAATAATGTGAACACAGTTTACTACCTTTCATATATTGCTTATTTCAATTTATTCTCAAGCTGTGATCTAAATGCTAAGGTTGTTATGACTTTCAAGACGTAAAATTGGCTTATATGAAATAATTAAGCAATTTAATTATAAAAGCCATCACCCAAATAATTATTTATGAAGGTTGCAAAAGAGAAGGTTAGAATGAATAGCAACACCATTGTTTTTAAAAATTTGATTTTTACAGTTGAATATGCAATTTAGTTATCTCCTTGAAGCAAGAACTGCTAAACTGGGCAATATATAATATTTTTACAGGTAAATAAAATGTCACTGGCTTTTATAATATTTCACTCAATATACAAATGAATGAAGAGAACTTTTTGAATATTAAGGAAATATTCAAAGATTTAAGCAGACACATGCACAACTTTACACTTACATAGAATTAAAAATAAATACATTAATTATCATATATATATATATACTAGCTTAAAAGGTCTCCTATTAGGTAGCATTTAAGCTAGCTCCTGCAGACGGCTCTTGATTGGGCCTTCATCACAATAGGAAGGGAGGAGCATATGTGATAAGCAACAATAAACTACAGAAGAACTCAAAATTGATTACTGCATTTATGTATTGTATTAAAAGTTAAGCTTACCTTTTAAAAGTTCAATGATAATTCTTCTGCTGCCAATTAATTTAAAGACAATTTCATATATGTAGGTTCTTACTTTTCGTACGACACAATTATTTTTATTTCATGGGTGACTTCTACTGGATTTCAGTGTAACACACTGACATTTGCATTTATATATATAATTATGAAATGGATAAAGTCCAACAATTATTTTAAGACATTTTTATGTTTATACATTCTTTTTATAGATACAAATATTTAAGTAAATGCTCTGTTTTGTAATAAACAGTATTAATAACATTTACCAACCTGAATGTTGTTATTACTGTTTATTATAAAACAGAGCATTTACTTAAATATTTGTATCTATAAAAAGAATGTATAAACATAAAAATGTCTTAAAATATATATATATATATATATATATATATATATATATATATATATATATATATATGTGTGTGTGTGTGTGTGCATTGAAAAAGTTTATTAATATAAACTTACTCCAATTTGACACTGGTGTTTGTTTTGGTACTGATTTCTCTACTGTTCTAAACCAAAAACTTTCATTGTTCCATTGTGACTCAGACTTAATGTTGACTTTTAGCCATAAATGAATGTCTTGAAATGGAGGATAAAAAGTTTCTCTTTTGTCATATTATGAATTTTGGATAGTAACATTCAGAAAATTTATTTGGATCATGTTCCAACTCTTCAGATAGTTGTTTGGCTAATTTTCTCATGCTGCTTTTAACCTCAAACCTCAACATCAACCATGCTACAGGCAAACTTCTAGCATCAATGAAGATTTTCTGGTTACCATCATGGAGAATAAACTGAAGATTTTTATGGAGGTGATTGCTAAGAGTTTGAAAATCATTATCTCAACTACCTTTTGCCATTTTAGGAGACTTAGGTTCAAGGAAAACATTTGATTTTGGCAAATCAAAAAGGTTTCATTTTCTTCCACGACAACACAAAATCACATGTTACAAAATAGACCTTGCAGATGCTTAAAGAGTTGAAATAGGAAACCCTCCAGCATCCACTATATTCTCCTGACTTGGCTCCTTCGGGTTTTCATTTGCTCTGATCTCTAGAGAACAGTGAGTTGAAAACTACAAACTTCTTCAAAGAAAAAAGCACAGTTTCTGTGAAAATGACATCAATAAGCTTGTAGAAAGATAGGAGACAACTGTTAAAAACAACTGAGACTATTTACTTGACTAATAAATGTTTATTTGTATGTAAAATTTTGTTTTTAATTTCCTAATCAGGAGAACACTAGACCACATAGAACAATAGACTGTGTACTTGACTAATAAATGTTTATTTGTATGTAAAATTTTGTTTTTAATTTCCTAATCAGGAGAACAATAGACTACATAGAACAATAGACTGTGTACTTGACTAATAAATGTTTATTAGTGAGTATATTAAATTTTGTTATTAATCAGGCACAAACTTTTGCAGTGATCTAATATATATGGATGGGTGTGGTAGTGGAAAGTGCTCACACTAGACTTAAAATGTATCTTATTTCTCAAGCACATACGGATTGTTCTTGAATTTTTTTCCATATTTTCTGGCATTTTCCTTTTTGATTTTGATTGGTTATCCTGAAGTTTCATCATCTTGAATCAACTCTCAACCAGTATTGAGACACATGTGCCACTCAAAAGTATGTGCTTGTCTGAAAAAGTGTTTAACACAAGACTGATGAAAACTTTTAAGGATATAAGTAACAAATATAATTTGTTAGATAATCTGCAGTAATTTTATGTCCAGGTTCTTACAACATTTCATCTTTCTTGGCAGATCTTCTATTATCACAATGTGGGATACTTAATAACAAAAGGAATAAAACATAAACAAAACTAAAAAGAAACTAAATACAACTGGCTCGGCTATATAACAAAACATCTTTAAAAAAAAAAAAAAAAATATCAAATCCTGAAAATTTCAGGATCCACTCCTCTTTGTACACATAAGTAGTTACATTGACGTAAATATCACTTTAGTCTAATGAACTCCTGAAAGATGTGACAAATATAGACTTTCAAGTGAGACATGGTTTTCAAGGCTGGTTGAGTATTATTTCAAGTTGTTGATTGGTCAGGGCCTGACCAAATAGTCATGAAGAGAACATGTGAGAATGCAGGAAAATGTGAATTCATCTCTGAATATTGTCAATAAGGTATTCATCAAATCTCTCATATAGTTGGATACATTTATGGAGTTTGCCAGTAGATCCTAGCCTAGCCTGAGAACTTTCTGACACCATGGAATGTCTATGTGTGGATATATATATATATATATATATATATATATATATATATATATATATATATATATATATATATATATATATAAAATGTATGTGTATGCTTATAAAAGAAATGAAACTTACTGAAGCCTCTATTGATAACATTATTGGAATTTACAAATGGTAGGGTTCTTTGAAATCTTAATGCTGTTTTGGCAGTTGGTGATGTCTCTGCTCCTACAGGTCCTGCTGGTTTTCTATTCAAATAAGAACTAAAAGCAGGACCATTTTGATAATCATAGAAGTCGTAATCATAATAAATATTTGGATCATACTGGTTCTTTCCCCAACTCTGGGCAGCTGCATTGGTTGGGGGATTTCTCTTCCCACCCAAATTTTTCAATGATTGCCTGTTCTTCAGCAAATGAAGTATTTGTGGACTGTTAGACTGGGCTGGAAATAAATATAAAGTAAATTACCAATTAATAACAATTCTAAGAGGTGCATGGTGGTGTAGGGGTTATTGTGTGGCAAAGTCATTTGTGTTGGAATGTTTTCATTCATTTGTTAAGCAAAGCTAATGATGGCATTAATTGGTTATAATTAGATTTTATTTATTTGAGAATAAAGTATTAAGAAAATTGATAGGATTAGCTAAGATTTTATAAGTATATGACTAATACATTAGCAGACATGAAACTGTAGACTAAAATAAAGATGTGTTGATTTAAGCATGTCACTCATCATAAAGTTGTTGAGAGTTCAAGGGTTATTTATTTTTCCTGTCTCACATCATTTAGATGATTTTGTAAACAGATGTTCTATAGACATTTTCTGTAAGTCATTATTTGATTGTTTAGGTAACTAGCCAATCAGAAAACAAATGAAATCAAGCTTTCTGGTAGAAGTATTTGGGTTTTTGAAAATAGCATTTAGATTTCAGCAGTATTTGGCTGTCATTTGGGGAGTAGTTCAATTCTGGCTCAGAATTTTCAGTCCATAAAATTAACTGTATTAATTAGATCCATCACTTCCCAATAGCTTTGGGTTAAATAATAGGGTTTGTATCTTGAAAAATCATTGTTATTCTTTAAAAAAATTGCTAATGCACTATTCACTTGCAAAAAAATGAATTATTCTTGCAATGCAATATATCTTTGCAGTTTAAATATTGCACAAAGGTTGATAAGTCATAAAAACAAATCAAACAACAACTGTATTTGATGAAGTAGAATCTTATATGGGAATATTGGAAGTCTCAGATATTATTGTCCCCCCAAGCTATCATTGGAGCCATTGCTAGAAGATAGTCTGCTTTGCTGGTGCAAGAAATTGTAATAATGACAGCCATCCAAAATCCTGAAAAAATTTTTCACTGTTAAAATCACCTGAAGCTCTCTGCAATGTGCTTGTCCATTGACCTTGAACGAATTAGCCTTAGATTCAGTTGCTTGTTAGTCTGTTGTCATAATTGTAGAGTAGAAATGGAAAGTCTCATGAGATAATGGGGGACTTGCACAGACAGAGATAAGTTACCTCATCCAGTGTTAAATAAACAGCTGTGTGGCCAGGGGTCACATGTATTTTTGTACTTGTAAAACTAGTAATTGAGAATTACTACTACCATTGCAGTTGTGGTTATTTTACATGGTACAGTGAAGAGGATCTGGTGAAAATGTGGAACTATATAAGGCATGGCATCTACACCAGGCAGAACCCTTGATTTGATTGCTCAACTCAAGTAACAAATGCTAGAAAGGGAAACTATTGCTCTTCAGATGGATGGAATCCCTAATGTGGTGCAAATGTTAAACACAAAAAAAACAGACCATCCTGTCATTGAACCCAACACAACGGACACTGACTGAGTATTATTCCTTGATGTTTGGTATAAAAAGATGTGTAAACTTACCAACCTAGTTGAAATGCACAATGAACTGAGAACAACATGCTTGGCTGAAGTAAACAGGCTCATTTTTTACCTCATAGGGACTGAAACCTTAAATTCAGCTATGGAGGAAAGGCTTTTATCACACATCCAATTCGTTGTGGTACAGGGCTGCAGTTGGCGAGTCAGCTACTCATGCGACATGATAGCTGAGCAGATGATTGTGGGACTTGCCAACAGGGAGCACCAGAATCAAATTTTTTCCAAGGCTGCCAACCTCTCCATGCTTAAAAGTTTGACTGCCTCGTCAGCTTGGAAATGACACACAAGTCAGCAGCACAGTTACTAAAGGATGTTAGCCCATCAACTCATCCTACCTACAGATATCTGGCCATGAGTGCTGTGCCCTTCGACAACTCCAAAGAACTAATGTACCCACTTCTTTGCCAAATAATAATCCTTGTGTGGGTTGTAGGAAGATAGTTCACCCAGGTGGATCAATTAATAGGAGATTGCCCAGCAGCTAAACTGGTATATCATAATTGCGAGATTAAAGGTTACATAAAAAGGGTATGCCAGAAATCTACTAAAATTGAACTGGGAACCATGAACAGATTAACAAGGTGCAAGACAGGTTGTGATTCATTGAGACAATAGAAAAGACTATAATGCTTTGAACCCATGCTTCATTTGGATGCACCCAGACAGGTTCAATTAGCTACAGTAGTTATCACATCCTTGTATTCACAATACAGGGGCTCAAACTTGTTCAATTAAACCAGAGATATTAAAAACTACTCAGGTGCACAAAAAATGACCTTGTGCCAACTAGTTATTGAATACAGGGAATCACAGACAGCCAACTTCATATAAAAGGTCTGTTGTTTGTGCATATAAGAATTGGCTTGAGGGAGACATGGGAGCTGGTGTATGTGGCAAACAACACTTCTGGTTTTTATTTATCAGAATCTGCCACCTGATTTCCCAGCCTAAACATCACAGCTGAACACACTGAAGGGCACAAAGGAAAATGCACTGTTCACATGCAGAAAACTCATTTCAGCAATGCCTAGTACCATCCTGTCCCTTCAGACAGAAACCAACAGGAACCTACTGGAATGATAGATACATGACCATTTCAAGTCTAGTGCATTTAATACATGCCCACACCATCCCTTAGGCTATGACAGGAAAGCTATTGGACATTACCTTCATCCCTGATGTGATGCTATCAGTGGTCTACACACCAATCCCTGTCCTTCACCATTGGAAGAAGAGAGTGAAACAAGACCTTGATCAAAACATCACATTTGGTATAATTGAACCAGTGCCAGCAGGCACTCCTACAATCTGGTACTCAAGGCTGGTAATCACACCCAAAATAGACAGCTTCCCCAGATGTATGGTGGACTTGCAAGAACTGAACACTGCCTCAATGAGGGAAATCCACAACACCCATTCCCCATTTAATCAGGTCTCCATTGTTCTAGTTCAGACAAAGAAAACAGATTTGGATGCAATGAAATGGGTATGAAAGCTTACTGCTTTCCCTGACCACACAAGATACCACTACATTTATCACTGAATAGGGCTGGTACAGATATGTTCAAGCTCCTCAGGAATTTCACATGCCTGGAGATGGCTATACCTGTCAGTTCAATGATATTACAGTAGACATGGTTTGAAAAACCTGTTGCATAGACGATAACCTCCTTTGGGACAATTCTCTGTTCTGGCACACAATGGTATATATAACCCATTGTTTGAAGAATGGGGTTGTGTTTAATCCTAGATAAATTCCATTTTGCAGAGAATAAGGTGGTGTTTGCTGGGTTCTTAATAACAGCTGATAGTGTGAAACCAATAAAGAAAATGAACGTGGCCATCCTTCACCTTCCTATGGCCACAAATATCATGGTCACCAGGTCCTGGTTTGGACTGAGGAATCAGGTATGTTATGTATTCTCACAAGCTGAGGTGAATTGGGACAAAACACTTGACCAACCTTTTGAGGAGTCAAAGTGAGTAATCATGGAAAAAATTGAGGACAAAGTCAAGATGTTCAAGATCAATGAAATGACATACCTTTTAATAGATTATAGAAAAACAGGAATCAGTTACTTTTTATTTTTCAGTAACACTTTAATTGGCCTGGTGAAGTGAACCCAAATTGCAGTGATGGTGACTGGAAAATTATTTTGGCTGAATCTCACTTTACCAATGATACAGAATCCTGCTATGTACTGTTCGAATGTGAAGTCCTGGTTCTTGTCATATTGGATGTTTGTATTAGGATGTCCAGATTTGATAGTGACTGTTGACTATAAGCACTCATAAAAATTTTCTCAGATCAGGCCCTTGAGAAAATAAAGAACCCACATCTCTTTGACTTCAAGAAATACACACTAATGTACAAATTCAGTATTAAACATCTCACTGGAAAACTTAATGGTACACCTGACTCTGCCTCCTGTTACCCAGCATGGATTCCATCAGAGGACTCAATAGAACATCCCCAAATATCATCTGCACATATACAACAGAAGTGTAGATGGTCATTCTATGAGGTGACTACAACCGATGCAGTCGAACTAATTGTCAGCGCAATCAAAGCTGCATTCATGTTCACATATGAGCATGACACTAGATTGAGGGCTATCACATTGGATAGGATCGTTGCTGTAGCAGACATTGATGAAGAACGTCAGACTCTGACAAAATATATACAGACTAATTTCCCCAAATCATGTCATGATCTCCCATCAGTGATCTCTCATTTCTGGCCCATGCACAAGGAATTGTACTGCATCAAAGGAGTACCAATCAAGGCGAATAAAATCCTTATACCTCGACAACTTCATGCAGAAGTACTTGAATCCCTACATTCTGCACACCAGGGTGTAAATGGCATGCTAGCAAATGTGAGACAATATCTATTTCGGCCTGTTTTTGATGTTAGCACCTGACAGATCAGATCCCAATGCTAGATATATAATTCTATCACCCCATCACAGCCTAAAAAGCCCTTGATCCCACTGTCTAACACTGAATTCCCCTTCCAATAAACCATGATTGAATTTTTCGAGATACACAGTAGAAATTATGTTATATATGGAGATCAGTACATTGGTTGGATGGAAGTGGTCCTAATGCCATCTAGGAAGACCAGGGCAGTATGCAACACAACTTGATTCTGCACATATAGTGCACATGAAGAATTTTCTTTTGGACAGGGAACCACCTTTTGATTCCCAAGAATACAACTCGTTCCTTAAGAATTTAGGAATATGGAAAAATACTTTGTCAGCTTACTACCCATAAAGCAATGGCTAGGCAGAACTGGCCATCAAAACAGCTAAGTCAGAAACTTGCAGACAATACAGACAACCATGGTCAGAAGCCCATGCTTTGCTGGCTCAATGCAACATTCTAAACCAGTATTTTGGCACATCTGCTATGATAATAGGTTGTGTAATCAAAAATTGGAAACAGTGGAGAGAAATTGGTCAAGTGAGAGAGGCAGCAATGGCTAAGAGGGTCATGCAGAATGAACACTTGTACAATGAGTATTGTCTCCCAATTTGGAAATTACAATTAGCAATTCTGCTCAGATCCAGAATTAAGATGTCCCTTACTCTTGTCAGTGGACAAAATCAGGGAGAATTGCAGATACTTAGTAGCTGGCAATACCGTGTGCAGATGGATGGAAGCAATCATGTAACTCTATACAACCGTCATTTCCTCTGAAAGAACCACCCAGTTATTGACATCCCACATCATTCTATCCAGGGAACGGGTCCCTTGACCTCATGGCACCCTGATTTACAGCTGGTTCAAGATGTTAAACATGGAAAATAGATTAACCACATCTAGGCCAGAACTGCATAATACCTCTGCAGATCCTAGGGTCTGGCTGTTGCAATCCTGGTGAATTCTCTATGGTGATCAACACAGATTATAATCCCTTATCATGCAACATAGAACATAAACCAAATACTGTGAGTAATGAACCAGAAGAAATGGAAATTAATGACACCGTGGATTCAGTAGGCACAATACAAAATAATATTGGCAAACACCAATATCAGACAACATCAGCCCAAAGTCAATGCCTACATCAAGACCTGCAAGCACCTTGAACTCTATGCCCCAAAAATGTGAGAACAATCGTACACATATTCTGGGGAAAACCTTCAACTGATCACATGTCGCCACATGGGTGAGATAACTTGTCACTTCAGAGAGGGCTAGAGAAACAAAAAGAGAGGTGCAGTCTCTCTCACTGTCTCTTTTTCTGACATTGTTGCTGTCTCTCTTGCTCAATCTATCTGATACAACAACAATGTCAGAGAGATAAGGTAAGAGAGACAGTGACTGAGAAAGACAAAAATAGAGATAGTGACTGTGGCAAAATAAAAATAAAACAGCAACCAGCGAGTAAATTCAAGCTCTCCCAACTGGTATTCCAACCTCGAGTCATTCCTTGAGTTCTGTCTCAAAATCGCACTAACAGACTTTTCCAGCCGCCAACCGTGAATGTCACTCAAAGAACCCCCCACTGAGAAAAATTAGTTGCTTTTATATTTGTCCATATACCCATAAACCCTTGCGTCTTCATGCAATCCCATAATTCATTGCGTCCCTGTCCCATAATGCATTACATCTTTATTACATAAAAATGCAATGCAAGTCCCCCCTCATTCTTTTACGTTATCTGGCCAAGGACGGATTACAGCAGAGTGGTAAGTGCTTTTTTCTTCCTCATTTTAACTACAGCAGCTTTACATGCTAAGCAAATACGGGCTCTTTTTTGGTGGGGACAAGGCAAGTCACAACCAGTTGTGCTCGTCCCAGGTTCTGTCTCATCACGTCTGCCACAGATAAGCAAGTCATTAATGACAAAATCTCCTTGTTGCTTATTTAATTTGTTAATATAACAGTGAGTGAAAGCTTGCACAATTTTATCCTTTATGTGTTAGGAGATAATTCATAAAATCATTAAAATATTTTAACTTTTTATGTTCATTAATGTTTTTCAAGAAAAACCTGTCCAGTTATTCAACATTAAAACATATTTAGCAGTGGACATGTAATGATTTATAACAGGAAGACCAAAATCTCATCAAGTCTAAAAACAGACAGATAATAAATATCACCAGAAAACAAAGCCATAGTTGAACCATTCAGTCAGAAAGCTTTCACAACCAGGATATAAGAAAAGAAATAAATAATAAAAATGAGACCAAAATTTCACCATTTTTAAAAATAGATAGTTTGATCAACCAATCAGAAAACTCTCACAATCAGGATATAAGGGTGAGAGCAGCCTTTTCAAAATGAATCTATAATTATATATATAAATAGATGGAAAATCAACCAAAACCAGAGTTGATGAATTAATTTTGTTCATTCTCCAATGCTGTGGTAATTGCAACATAAACAGAGATGAAATACGACATATGAATGACCAGCTGGTGACTGTACACAGCTAAACTGTTCCTTGCTACATTGAAAACAAATATACCTTCCTTCACAAGTGACAGCTACTACATTTGGATTTTGGATTTAATTCTTATAGGACTCTTACAGGTGTCTTTCCCTGTCTCTCTCTATCTCTTGTATTCATCAGGACTTTTACACTTGAACTCTTGAAACTTCAATTTTGACCTTATCCTTCTCTATTATTGTTATTATTATTATTGTTGTTGTTTGTTTTTTGGGGTTTTTTTTATATATAAAGATTTAATTTGTATTTATCATTTTCTTTTAATCATTATACAAGGCCAACATGCACCCAAATTAAATATGGTGGAAATAAACATTGTCATAAGATAAACAATTCACCCACAAAAGTTAACCAACTAACCATCATAACCAAGTCAAAAGGACTACAGCTATATCGTCACAATTTTAACTGAATAATAGTTCTGTACAATTTATAAAAAATCCTGTTTGGATTTCTCTTATGTGATTTTTCTTAATCAATTGATAATTAGTGCCCATTTTTAGTTAATTATCTTAAATAGAAAACATACAAGGGTAGATCAATAAGTCTGTACCCTGACATAGTTATGATTTGAATTTTAAAGAGATGAAATATTCGATTGATATGATTAATATTCACCACTGAATTAAATGCATTGACAAAGAAGGAAATTATATTGATGTGATGAAATTAGGTGTAAAATAAATGTTCTTTTTTTTTTTTTCATCATTAGGCTATGAACTCATTGATGTATCTACATTTTTTATCTCATACTTGAAATAATGTTAATAAAATCCACACTGAACACACAGGTTTTTGTGTAGCATTTATGTTTTAAAGCTTTTATTTTCATAGATATTATTCTACAAATAAATACATCTTCTAAATATATTTATTTGCAATTAAAAAAATTCTTGTAACTTACTTTTATCAGAAAATACAGGTTTATTTGTTTGTCTTCCCAATAAAGATTGAATCTGATGGACACCCATTAAAGATGCTGATCAAATCAAAAGAAAAAAAGAAATCATTTAAAAACAAAGTGGGAGACATTTTCTAAAATAAAAAGAAAAAATGACCATAGAACTTAAAAGATGAAAGTGACTTTGAAAATATATGTTGATGTAGTAAATATTCTATAGTGATATGAAGATATCAAAATAGATATAAACATACTGAGAGAGAAAGAGAGATTTGAGTAGATATGAATAGACCAAAAAAGACAGGTAAATAGATATGAACAGACTCAGATAAAGAAGGAAAGAGATTTAGGTAATTATGCATAGACTGAAATAGACTGAGAGATATGAATAGATTTAGATAGATACAGACAGAGATAGAGAGGGAGAGGGAAACCAATGTAGATAGATATGAACATACTGAGAGAGTAAGACTGATTGATATAGATATAGACATGAACAGACTTGAGATATAGAGAAAGAGAGACAGACAGACATACTGATATCAATATGAACAGACAGAGAGTGAGACAAAAGATTGATTGATATAGATATAAAGGGATGTAGTGAGATAAACAGATTTTGATAGATATGAATAGACTAAGTGAGGAAGATGCTTATATAAATGAAAACATAGATGAATAGATTAAGATAGATATGAACAGAGAGAATTCAATGTATATTAGCAGGCTGAGATAGAAAGAGTGGGTAAAAGACAAAAAATAGATCTAAACAGATATAGAAAGATTTTGAAAAGATCTAAACAGACAGGGAGGAACTAGTTTGTATATATATATATATATATATATTTATATATATATATATTTATATATATATATATATATATATACACAACATGTTTGACACACAGACTAACTCTAGACCTTTCTGACAATAGCTCAATTAGATCTCATTTAAATATTCATGGAGGCCTACCGGACACTATTCAGAACATACTTGTTGACATCACTAATATAATAGCATCATCTACATGCAAAAAAAAGACTAAAAATAATGGAAGCCTTATTAATAAAAACAAACAAACCAACACTTAATAATATTAACTTTGAACATGGACATAATATCTTGACCGTGTTTTGAAACAAAAAAATGAAAACATTTTATAAAACATACATACAACAAACTATTTCTAATTTTAACAGTTAAAATATAATCCTTGAAAATGGCTAAATGTATAACTGAAAGCGCTTAGATAAAAAGAACATTCGGACTGTTTTTTATATAATTTATCATCCGAAAAAAAAAAATTATTAGCTTGCATGAGAAATTGAATAAAAAACTAAAAATCACCTTGTCTGTCATTTTCAATGAAATGTGCATGAAAGAAGGATTGCTGCCTAAATACATACATATACACACACACACACACACACACATATATATATATATATATATATATATATATATATATATATATATATTTAGATAGATGTGAACAAATTGAAAGAGATATGAACAGACTTAGATAAATAGATAGAGAATAATTTAGTAAACATAGAGAAATGAATAAAAACATGACAAGACTTAGTTATGGATAGAAAATCATAGCTAGGTAACAAGCCAAATATTTAGATCAGTGACTCCCAGCATATATGCTAATGCACCCAAGGAAATGGCATCAACTCTCAAGGGTTGGATAATTTTAATATGGCAGTCATGATTTAAACTTTAGTTGAACAAGTCACAACATATGTTTCTTAGTTTTTGCCTATATATTTACAGTTTTACACATTTTAAACATTACCTTCAACTGCCATATGTGTATAGAGCAAAAATCTGCAAGCTAGAATCCGGCATCTTCTATGGTCTGACCCAGGGATTGCCACTTAAATGTTCCTGTCACAGGTTGTTTCCAGACTTTGACAAAATATAAATATATTATATTAACTTACTTTGCTCCATTTACCAATGCAATTTTAGCATCTGTTAATATAAATATTTAAAAAATTATCATTAGATAAATAAAGGTTTAAGAAACACTGTTTTAGATAGATATAAGCACATTCTGATTGATACAAAGATATAAGTAAACTGAGACAGATATAAGTAGACAATAAAGGACAATTATCAATATATTAAGATATATCTCAAGAAAGGTGTATGTTAAGATTTATTTTAGATAATTATATGATTAATGTTTTTACCTTTATTCTGTGAATTTCTCACATCTAGGCTCTGTATTGTTGATGTCAGTGGATTGGCTTCTGCATTTGAATGAGAAATGCCTGCTGCAACTGCATGAAAATCTGAAATTACATTCATATACAAAATTATAAAAATTTTTTTTATTGTCTATGAAATGTAGGCATTACTTGAAAGAGAAGCCATCTTAAAATCAAGAGTATTTAAACAGCATATACTTTCAATATAGCTTCTCTTCTTCATGGAAAGAAAACAAACCCCATCATAAATAGAGACATCATACCAAGAAATGTTGAGTTATAAAAAAAAGATGTTCTTAAAAACTACAAATCTTATTTTTCATTTCTTCATATATTTTTACATGCATGTATGTATTTTATATGGACATTGAAGTACAGCTTCAGCAGTTTTTGTCTAGATAGCATGAACAAGTCTTTTCAGGCTGATTCGAATTCAGACATGTCCTGTTCCGAGATTGGTCACTCTAGCAAAATTAAAGGATCAAGTTACCACTTTTAATTAACTCATAACTAGAGAGAGAAGAAATGGATTCCTTCCTTTCCAAAGGCTATTAGAACAATATAAAGGCAAGCAGCCTTGGCCAGAATTGAAACTTTGTTCAATAATTACATCTGCTGCACTGATGATCCTTATACCAACTGCACCACAAAATGTGTAAATATTTTACATTACGTTATTTTTAATTTCAGTATAAATTCTGTGTAAAAGTTGGATCTCATTTTGGGGGCAGAATTTGAATTCTTTTTTATTTTTGCTACAAAATATGTAGCTTAATAAATCCATCAAGCCAATCAGAAAAGAGAGAAATATTCATGAAATAGTTCATCAAAATTCTTTCTGGAATATATCTGTCTTATAATCATTAAACCCATAGAGGTGTTGATACGCTGCTAAACAAAAACAATCAAACCAAACCAAAATATTGTTATAATCAGAATTAGTTTCTATTTTATTAATTCTTCTTCAAAATTACATTCCATTTTTTTAACATGAGAAAATGCTTTCTATCTGAATCTGTAAAAAAATACTAATAAAGAAAATAGACAAAGAAATTAGAATTAATAATAAATTGTGATACAAAGAAAATGCTTTCTATCTGAATCTGTAAATAAAATACAAATATAAAAAACAAAGAAATTTAATTGAAATTAATAATAAAATATAGAATAATTAAAATACTTTGTCAGACTCTCTAAATAAGTTAAATAATTATATTTTTACTATTTTAAAAACCAAGAAAATAGATGAAGAAATTAGTAGAAATTTAAAATAAAATGTCAAATAATTCAAATATTTTAAATCAGAATCTTTAAATAAATATTTTTACTAATTTGACATCAAAAGACAAAGACAAAAAAATGAATATTAATAAAAATTCGAGACACTAAAAATAGTTTTACTTTAAATTTAGTATCTCAAAAATTATTTTTATTTTTACTATTTTAACCAACAGAAAAGTTCAATAGTAGTATCTCGTCATGGGGTAATGAGTAGCAAACTAACCTGATTGCCTATTATTATAATTACTGGCTTTCTAGGTACTTCATTCTTGTGGCCTTGTGCCAAACTATCTTATACTTAGTAAATAACAAGAGAGAAGATCAAGAAATCAATAATGAAATGTGGAATAATAAAAATACTTAATCACAAAATGAATAACTTAATATATTTCTGCTAATTCAATTGTCAGCAAATAATATCAATAGATTTTATGAAGTTAAAAATTGTGTAATGCAGAAAATACTTTTTCTCAGAATCTTTAAACAAATATATTTTTACTAAAAAAAGCTAAAATCAGTTTAAATATTAAAAGGTGCAATAAGAAAAATAATTTATCTTGGGATGTCTTAAATATATTTTTATTAATTTAACATCAAAAGAATAAATTAGCTAAAAATGTTTTAATGAAACAAAAACAAATCATGGCATCTTTTTATTGTTTGATTAATTTCTCAAAGAAATGAAGAAAAATTACATATTACATTTTATTTTCCATAACATTTCATAATTCATTTTAGGAGCAAAATAATAATTATTATTTCATACTTTTTTATCAAAGTAAGTTAAGCCTTGTTGTGGAATGTGTATATTTATTTTCGATAATGTTCAATTGTCATATTTCCCTGCATCTCGGATACTCTAGTCTCAGGGATGAACGCCAGTTTTGGCATGAAGATTAAAAAAAAAAGCTTAAAATTAAACATGTAAGATAAAAATTTAACATTTGGCCTGTAGAACAATGGGTAAATTTAATTTTATTTATTGGGCTGAAAAGGCTTTTACCATGTCAGGAAATTTGCTTTGTTGTAAGCCAAGGACATTTTTCAACAAAAGTTAATGATGACCTTAGAAGAAACAAACACTTTAAAAGTAAACAAAATTGCATGGGAAACCTATTTTCCTTCAAACTATTTTCAGTAATATCTATAAAATGAATACTGTTTTTTTTTCTTTTCTTGATTATATCAACCAGTGGACATTACTGGGTAATCTTGCCAGCATAAAATATATCTCAATATTATAATTGTAAAATGTAAAAAAAGTGAAACTTACCAGGTTGCAGCATGGCCAGAAAAATGATATGTGATAGGAAGATAAAGATCATAATTTGGCTGGCAGTGTTTTTCAAATGGAGATGAAAATAAGTAGGCTATTAAGTGTCATGAAAAGGAATAAAATGGAAAAAGTTACTCTGTTGTCAGAATTTATAGCTTTGGAATAATTTGTGTTGAGTCATTTAGTGCTTTATGGATACAACACATACATAAACATAATGGATACAACACATACATAAACATAATGGATACAACATATACACATACATAAACATAATGGATACAACACATACATAAACATAATGGATACAACACATACATAAACATAATGGATACAACATATACACATACATAAACATAATGGATACAACACATACACATACATAAACATAATGGATACAACACATACATAAACATAATAGATACAATGACACTAACATGAATATGCACAATATGTACAAATACAAATATCTATACATGCACAAAAACATACCTAGACCTACAACAATATGACTGTAGCCTAATGATGCAAAAAAGAACTCATTTTAATCAACAGCTATGTATTCCTCAACAAAATCTACTTTCTTGTCAATGCACATAATTCAATGGGGAAAATGAATTAGAACAATTAAATATTATCATTTTATATCATCTTTATCAAATGTCAAATGTTACATTTTATTCAACGTATATCCTACCGATATTCCTGTTTCAATTTGATTTCAACTGCCATAATGGCTTAGACGAACAAATTTAAGTGAATACAGGCACAGTAATGCAAAAACTTATCACTGATCGCTGTTTAAACAGTTCAAACCTTTCTTGTGTCAATATGAATATAGCTCGATATGGACGCTAATCTGTTTCCATCACTGGAACTGGTGTATCTCTTAGAAACCATATTTTAGCTTGAATGTGTAATGGCTCCTTTTTAAGAAAATAAAGAAGATGGCCAATCCTGAGGTTTTTTTCACAACATTGATGTAACTAGCATGTAACAAGTCCTCTTATTTATTTTTTTTCTATTTACAGATAATATTTTATTGAAAAATTTAAATTTAAATTTAGAAGTTAGTGTATAAAAATGAGTGTTTATAAAATAATAAATTTTCTGTTATCAATGCAATAATTCTTTTCAAAAGTCCTGATAATGAGTAATTGAAAACCTCTTTGTAATTGTTCAGTCCACTTGTCAAAAGGTATCAGGTATTGTGAGGGTGGTCTGAAAAGTTCATAGGCTGACTATGAAGGAGTGATGTTAGAGCTGTGAAATCTTAGATGATTAATTTCAACTCTTCTTATTAATAACTGCATTGTTTCTTTCCAGGTAAACTGACATCTGACTGTTAAAAGAAGAATTCAAAAGTAACTCGTAGCTACTTTGACATTGTGGTTTTAGCAAGTAACTGCAGAAAAAGGGTTTAAGCCCCAAGGACATTCATGCTGACATAGTTGCTACATTCAAGGATGAACTTCCAGCTTTATGAACAGTGCAAAAGTGGGCAGCTGAATTTAGGAAGAGAAGAGAGTTTTGAAGATGATCCAAGTTCTGGACATTCTGCAGATGCTACCACCAAGGAAAACATTGCTCATGTTCACTACATGGTGATGGATGACAGGCGATTGTCTATAAATCAAATAGCCAATGCTATTAGCATATCTCGTCAGAGAGTTGAGAATATTCTTCACAATGAACTTGGCATGATGAAGGATTTTGCTTGATAAATGCCACGTCTTCTTAAACCCAATCTAAGGTGCACTGGTTTGATCATATCACAAGAAAATCTGACATTGTTTGAGGTAGATTCATCTGGTTTCCTTGAACATTTCCTAAACCAGGATGAGTGTCAGGTAGATCCCTTTGAGCCAAATATGAAACAATTCATGCCATGAAAACACCACTCATCACCTGCTCCAGAGAACACCAAGTTTATTTCATCTGCAGGGAAGGTGATGGGCAATCAGTGGAGAGTATAATGCTAACTTGTTTAGACACATATAAAAGGTTATCAAAACAAAAAATGGCCTGAAGATTGAGCTTAAGTATGAAACAATGTTGCCACTGAGTGTTGTCCTCAATGTCCATTCTTATATTTATATATGCTCTATCATTGATATTGAACACTTTGATCCATAAATAGAGCATAATTTCAGACAATATATTTTATCATATATATATATGTACATATGTGATAGGATAAAGAACAAATATCAAACATTTATAAATTCAAAATGATTTGCTTTTTTTTTAAGATTAATCAGAAATGAATTTTCATATTAGTTTTTCATTGGTTATGTAGACCACAGATATATTTGTCTTGTTTGGTAGCATTTGTGTGCATAATTCACATGTCTGTGTAACACAATTCTAGCTGGTTGTGCATATGTGTGTGTGTTTCAAGTAGGCATTCTTAATTATGCTTAATTAATGAAAAACAAAACAAAGTACATATGTGTGTATATACATATATTTATATATATAGATGTACATATGTGTGTATATACATACATGTATATATAGAGATGTACATATGTGTGTATATACATATATGTATATATAAAGATGTAAATATGCATGTGTATATACATATATGTATATATAGAGATGTACATATGTGTGTGTATATATATATATGTATATATAGAGATGTACATATGTGTGTATATACATATATGTATATATAGAGATGTACATGTGTGTATATATATATATATATATATATATATATATGTATCTGCATGTACATATATATATGTATGTATATGTATCTGCATGTACATATATATATGTATGTATATGTATCTGCATGTACATATATATATGTATGTATATGTATCTGCATGTACATATATATATGTATGTATATGTATCTGTATGTACATATATATATGTATGTATATGTATATGTATGTACATATATATATGTATGTATATGTATCTGCATGTACATATATATATATGTATATACATAGATACACAAACACATACATACACACACATACATCACTTGCTTTAATTAACATATTTCTACTACTGAATGTGTCATCAGGGTAAATAGTTTATCTGGTTTATGCTCTGTCAACTTGTCACTAACCTTACAAACTTTGGTCTTTACTTCAATCAGTCATAATAAAGATGACTTCAAACTTTTCATACGACATTCTTGTGAATTTCCTGAGACATTGTTCCTCATTTCTAAAACTCAAACAACAAGGAGGGTAATTGTGGAATGTATTTATCTTAAACCTATCTTCATAGTCCCTTTGCCTATAAAGATTTACTAGAAAGTTGCACTACCAACTGGCAAAATGTGTGTGTGTATGTATATTTATAAATACATATATATATATATATATATATATATATATATATATTATTGTATGTATTTAGTTACCATGTTTTCATTCATACACGTTTCATTAAATAATATAGACAAGTGTTGTCTATTTATTTTATGTAATTTTTTTTCGTATCATCTGATAAGCTTACATTGTATTAAAAAAATATGGATCACTATTGTGAATTTCTTTCTTTGTTCAACGATAATGTTCATAAACTTATCAGATGTTACGAAAAAAATTTACATAAAATAGATAACAATTGTCTATATTATTTAATGGAACGTGTATATATATAGTGTATATATATATATATATATATATATATATATATATAGTGCATATATAAATATATATATATATATATATATAGTGCATATATATATATATATATATATATATATATATATAGTGCATATATATATATATAGTGCATATATATATATATAGTGTATATATATATATATAGCGTGTATATATATATATATATATATATATATATATATATATATATATAGTGCATATATATATATAGTGTGTATATATATATATATAGTGTGTATATATATATATATATATATATATATATATATATATATATATATAGTGTGTATATATATATATATAGTGTGTATATATATATATATATATATATATATAGTGCATATATATATATATATAGTGTGTATATATATATATATATAGTGCATATATATATATATATATAGTGTATATATATATATATATAGTGTGTATATATATATATATATATATATATATATATATATATATATATATAGTGCATATATATATATATATATATATATATAGTGCATATATATATATATATAGTGCATATATATATATATATATATATAGTGCATATATATATATATATAGTGCATATATATATATATATATATATATAGTGCATATATATATATATATAGTGCATATATATATATATATATATATATATATATATATATAGTGCATATATATATATATATATAGTGCATATATATATATATATATAGTGCATATATATATATATATATATAGTGCATATATATATATATATATAGTGCATATATATATATATATATATATAGTGCATATATATATATATATATATATATAGTGCATATATATATATATATATATATATATATATATATATATAGTGCATATATATATATAGTATATATATATAGTGCATATAT
>OZ010595.1:15392263-15442263 GCA_963932145.1 Acanthosepion lycidas | reverse complement strand
TGACATCCATTAAACATAGCACGTGGAACTAGAACAGTCTACCCCAGTGATCGAAATAAAGGGTTCAGTTCAACATTCCAACCACCTGAAGAAGGCTGAAGCGTACAACGGCTGAAACATTGTAATAAACGTGGTGACAAAGATGAGGACAATAATGTAAATAATGTACATAATACCTCATCTCAGAAATATAGACAGATATTCAACATTCACTTATGCACATACATCCTTGAGAAAAGGACCCTACTGTCTTAAGAATTTTTTTTAATCAGAATAATTTTTCATGATTAAATAATTTAGAATTCTGTATTAATTTGTAGTGATCAATTGATACAATTAAAATTGCATTTACTAATCATAAATGGAAAACCTAATTACAATTTAATGACTACCAGCATTTTAAAAAGAATTGATTTTTTTTTTGCATGTGTGCATAAATAAATGTGCCAATTTTTGTATATACAGATGATCTGTATATACAAACATAATATCCTCATCCACATGTAAAAAAAGATTAAAAATAATGGAAGCCTTAATAAGAAAAAGCCAACATAATAATATTAACTATGAACATGGCCACAATGTGCTGTGTTCGGAAAATAAAACATCCTTAACTCTACAGTACACACAATCCATACACCCAGTTAAAAGGCAAAAATAAAATCATCCCTGATAATGGCTAATTAAAACTAAAAAAAAAAAAAAGTATAGCAGAAAGCACTCGGAATTACAAAACATTTGGACAGTTTCTACACACTGTGTCCAGAAAAGAAAACACTTGCTAGAACACAAGAAAAATTAAATAAAAAAAAGGTTAATCGTAGTTAAGTACCTTGTCAAGATATGCTGAATGCTAAAGATATTTTAATTTCTAAATGTAAAATTTTTATCGGATAAGCAATCCTTGTTAGAACAAGGATTGCTTATTCTATACAAATTTTACATTTAGAAATTAAAATATCTTTATTTGACATTTTCGTAATTCTCATATTCAGTGTAATACTCTAAAGCTCAACCTTGTGTCACATTCATTCAATAATCACGTAAGCACACATATTTTTTTCTGAAGCTACTCCCACTGACTCACGCGAAATTAACTAAACGCAGTTTTTAAATGATTATCTATTCCTTCTCAAAATTTCACTTGCAATCATTAAGAAAAGTTAAATTTTTTTTTTTTTTTTTGCACACACTAAAAGAAAAATATTTACGAGAAGGAAACTCTTTGAATAAATATAAACAATTTCTCCATGTTGCAGGATTGACTTTTTAAATTGCATTAGATTTTTAATTCATAATTTTAAAAATTGTTTCTAATTTTCAGTTGTATTCTTTGTACACGTACAAGAAAGCAAGCACACATACATTTTAGGAACAAATCGAAAATTAAAAAAAATTATCACGTGAACTTCTCTGCAGAAATATTTTTTAACTTGAATATTTTTACACATCACACGTAAAATACTTTTATTTACAAACATTCAGTAAAAGTGGAAAAAAAATCTTTTGCGCTAAAAAAATAATAAACAAACTAAAAACATAATAAAAATAAAATAACCAATTTTCATAGGTCCAAAAAAAAAAGAATAAATTCGAATACACCTGTAGTGATGCCCAAAAGAATTATGATGATTCTTAGAGTAAACCATCTGTTATGATAAAGAGAAATTAATGTCAAGATAACTTGATAAAGAAAAATATTACAAATATCGGAAAGCCAAAAATCGTATTTGGAATGAAAATTAATCTATAGCGAGTGGTCTCCCTTTATCCGTTCTTTTGGAAATTTTAACGCTACTGAATTTTGGATAGGTTAAAAAAAACAAAAAACGAAGTTATTCGTGGATTCCAAGTTTGTGATATTTTCACACGTAAACATTAAAGAAGAACTGTATTCGTTTGTATTTACTAAATTAGATTAGCATTCTGCTTTTGGATGTGGTATAAGTAAATGTCTATCTACGTTAATTCAGATTTTTTAAACGATATTTTATTTTTAATTTTACAAAATCTACAAATTTTTACAACTGTTGAACTAGCTTTATGAGGTGATGCCTTACAAAACTTTGATATTTGTCAGATTAAGATTTAATATCTAAGACAGCCATTAGTAATAGTTTGTTTATTACTCATCATTTTTCAGTATCTTTCAATTTGCTGATGAAATTCCTAGAATTTTTAAAGCTTTTTTGACTTGTTAATTGTTCCTAAAACAGGCGTTAATGTTTTAAAAGGAGATTTAAATGGTATATTCAATCAGGGTATCCTTCTCCCGACCCAGAATAATTCAAGTATAAAAATTTTAGGCTTTTAATAACATTTCTAAATTTCATCACAGAAATTTGACACCTGAATGAAAAAAAAAAAAAAAAAAGTTAAAACTTAATAATTTTGTGGTCAATTTTCTCTCCACGAATTGAAAACAAAAATAGAAAAATCCTTATATATTTTATAATGAGTGTTTGGTTGCAAAGAAAAGGAACAAAAGATTAAAATTTCAACAGTGTGTATTCATCAAATTTTGGAATATATAAATAGTTGTTCTAAAGGTGGCAAAATTGTTCATATGCTGTTCTTCAGTTGCTGTTGGTAAGGAAAGCAATTAGGTGTAAGGGTGTCATTGGCAGGGCTGGGAGCTGACAAATTTCTTGGTTTGTTTGGTATTAGAATATACATCTAAATTGGATTAGTGAAGCCAAGTGTAGTGTCATTGGTGGAGTTTTGATGTATGCCTTTTATGGTTGAAATCCAGACCTGTGAGGTGTTTGATGGACTGGTATTTGTGTGATGCTGAGATGTTGAAGCTGAATTGTCTGGTAATGTAGTTTGGTGATCGAGGTTACGGTGGTGGCAATGAGGGAGGCCTGGAGGAGGACAATGAAGGTTGATTGAGTAGAATGTCTCTGTTGAATTCTGGCTGAATGTGGTATCAACAAAACAGGGTCATGGTGGTGATGATGAGGGTAGCCTGGAGCTGGATAGTGAAGTCTTGAGGTATTAGAACACACGATGGTGGTGTTAGAAGCCTGGTGGTGTCAGAATTGGTCCATTGGTTGTATTCTGCCTGAGAGTTGTAACCAGAGAAGCAATCATGACGGTGACAGCACACCTGCATGCTGATAGGTGACCTTTGGGCACACAACTGTGTCAGTTGTTTATGAGAGGCTTTCTCTTTGCTACCCAGGGTCATTTTTTTAGGTAAGGACATTCATGATAGTATTTTATTGTGAGGATTTGTTTTGTACACCAGATGTGATGCTCAGAGCCCCTTCACAGAAAATGACTTAATTATTTTGTGTTTTGCTTTCTTAGCATCCACATCCATTTGACATGTTGAATGAATCAGAAAGAGATCTAATTGCAGCATAGTATAACATATACATATTTTAAAGAGAATTGGATATAATTTACATCTAAATTTTTTTATGTTGTATAAACATGCAGTTGTAGTATTTTATTTAAATCCTGGAACACTGATCCACTAGAAAAAAAATAGAGAAAACATTTTTTTTAATTATTTTTGTAATAAAAATTCATTAGACATTCCTTAAGCTCTTAGTATGGAACATGAACATATTAAGTCATTATTTTCTCTTTGAGTTACATGGTGATATCTCTCTTACTACTGTTGAAAGTTTTTAAAAGTGATGTAGTTTCTGCCGTTACAGTTCTTTGTGATTCTGTAGCACAAATCTATAATGTTCAAAGAAGGATGGCTGTGGTTTATTGTGGTCTAAATTAAAGTGAATAAGAATGAAGAATAACAAGTACTTACCAATTCCTGCCACAGAAGTGAGCTAGAGGGGAAATTGATATATGGTGCTGTAAGTCTGAGCTCTTTTTATTCATTCATTGAAGTTTTTTCTTCACTGCTTCTTTTTAATATCTAGCAATCACAACATGTTCCTGCTTGGTATTCCAAAACCAATGTAAAAAAACAGAGAAACAAAACAAAAAAAAAATACAACCACCTATATGAACATGTATTACCCACAATGCTTTGGTCTTTGTCCATAAAACCTCTTATCATTTACTCAGTTCCTTTAAATTGCATTCAAGTGACAGTTCGTCCTCTATTAAAACCACAATGCCAAGGGTCTTTGCACATTCAAAGGCATTTTTAACCATTGATCTTAGAAAGTGGTAGCATACAGCCTAAAATTTATATATACAGTTTATTTCTGAATGTGTTTGGCATCATGCATGACATTCATATGAAAGTCTTGATCTGATGAGGCTAAGAACATGACTAGAATTTTCAGGTTAATTAATGTTTTGGTTTTGCAGCAGTTTCTGGTATTAAGCAAAACTACAGTGCAGCCTGTTCTGTTTCCTTATCTCCTATATTAAATTTGTTATATAAATGATCTATGCACCAAGGTATTTGAAGTGTTTGCTATTTACCAATTCCACATTCTGAATTTTTATGATGGATTCAGGGTGTAGGTGGCATCATTACTTTCATTCCAATTCTAGATCTTAATTTCTGTTTTGGAAAGGTTTATCTTAAGTTCTATTTCTTGGAACATTTGGTAGAGGATGCCATTGGCATAGTGCCCCCCACCCCCGCCCCAATCTATGACATAGTACCTCCCCACTCTACATCATCTCAATTTTTCATATAAAAAAAAAAAAAATTTTATTGTAACCTAATTATGTAGAATAATGGATCATGTGCAATATAGGTGAACAATTCAACTAGAAAAATTGAAAATAAATACAATGTATCAAATTAAAGACATCATAATAGATCATTCCATCTTAAATAAATCAAATGTTTTGTGGCAATTTTTAACATCAACTAAAAAGTTGAATAATTTTAAACATATTTGACATTATGGATAAAAAATAGTGAGTTTTGTATCACCATTTCTTAATGTTCCAAGCTTAATAAAGCAAAATTTTAATCATCAAAATCTTTCTTATTATTCAGAGGAAAGACCGAAGGATTTTTTTTTTAATAATAATTTATATTTTCTCTATCTTTTTTACAAAGTTTGAAATTTTGGTTAAAAATCTTTTGGGGGTGGAGTGAGGGGGACCAAAAATGATTATAGGAAATCTTAGTGTCTTTTTTTGTGGTGAAAAACACATTAATTTGGAAATTCTTGCAAAAATATATTGTTGGTTTTTAATGAAACTTTCAGGAATTAATTAAATTATTTGTGAAATATTGTTGTTTTTTTTTTAAAGAAAATCCTTGAAAAAAATAATTGTTTTTACATCTGTTACCCCCAACTTATCTAATGTTAAGAAATTTTGAGTAATAATGAATTTTTGTGCCATTTAATTATCATATTAGTTAAAAGGCAGAAATCCTTGAAGAATTCAAAAAACTGAAGCTCCATTTAATGAAAATCTGCCATCAATTGCAAAATACATTATCAGAAAATAAGAGCAATAGCTATAGAAAATTTAAAGCCAAAGTATCTAAAATTCAATAAAGTATTAGATTATGGAGAATATTTTCATAAATTTTTAAGATTACCGAGTACTTAAAAATTATATAAAAAAAGTGCTCATGTTATATTCTTCAGTTATTTTTTTATGGATATAGCCACTGTAGATAAACAGATAAATTAGATAAACATCCATTTGTCATTCAAGTTGTCAACATTTTAAATAAACAGTTAATGCTATGTTAAAAAAAATGCATTTCTACAATATTTTAAAGTAAAAAAAAAAAAAAACAAACAAAAAACAACAAAAACTCCTCCAGTCAATTTAAATTAGTTTTGAAATAAGCAAATTGGAGATTAAATTTAATATATTAACTTGAAATTAAAAGTAAAATAGAAACTTTTAAGATTTTCATTTTAAAAAATGCATTTTAAAATTTAGCTATCATAATTTTTGTGGAGGTACTTAAAATATTGATAGGAAAACACAAATGTTGATAAAGCAATGGTCACAAAGCACTCCCCCTCCCTCATCGGTAAATTGACCTCAGGAAAGCAGGATCGCTGTCTTTTTTATTAGTTGATTTGTTTGGGATGTGGTATAGAATGCATTCACATCAAAAAGATTAGACTGGGGTTCTCATTTTCTCCTTGTACTCCTGATGAGGTTTTGAAATTTTTTCATATTCAGTGAATTTGGAACTTGGAAGGTGGTTTCTTATGGATGAGAAGAGGATGTAGTCATATGATGGTGTAAGCTCAACATTTTTGGTATCCCCCAAAAATCTTAATGTCTTGTTGAAAAATATTAATTTAAAAATATAAGTTCTTACAATAGGCACACAAATTTTCAACTTGCAAAAAAAAACTTTTTTTTAAGTTTTACATTCTGATGGAATTTAACGATTACAAAATCAAAACTTTTACATGAATCTACAAAAATTATGCACCGACACATATTTCCTTAAAAAAAAAAAAAACCCTGAACAATTTAAATAATATCTTATTTGAAGTTAAATTTTAGTTTTATGTGAATGATAATAGCCTAAAGCTAATATAATATTTAAAAAAAAATTAATTTCTATATATAAAAAGTTTTTTAGGCATTTTTAAACATTGGCACATTCATTCATTGACTTATATAACTGACTTTATAGATGAAAAATGTAAACAACAAATTTTAAAAAATTTCTTCTTAATAATCCCATATCGGTCCGACAGATGTGTTATGAAGTCACTTAGTAAATGTGAGTATTAATGTGTTAACTGGATTTTGTAAGTATAATACTTACTTTTTTTTCCTTAAAACTTAATGAAAATGTTTATTTACACATGGTGAGTGAGTGCTGAACAATCTCCTCAAAGATGAAGAAGAGACTTGAAGCAACAGAAATGTCGTTCTACAGGAGGATGCTGAGGCTAGCATAGACTGAACATATAAGCAACAACAAAGCTTTAGAGAAAATGGAAACAAAAAGGAGACATACTTAACATCTGAAAGAAACAGTTGAGGTTTCTGGGGCATATAATGAGGAAGGGGGGCTTGGAAAATCTGATACTCACAGAACAGATAGAGGAAAACAATTCATAATATACTTAGTGAGTTTGAATAAATGGATGGCTGAACAGGGTTTAGGGAAAATAACAGAACAAAATTATTAAAAGCAACAAAAGACAGAACATTTTGGAGAGCCATGATCGCTGATGACACATAGAATCAGTGATTGGATTGGCAGGTAGGTCTCATCATTAGTTGAAAATATTCTATACTAACAGTTTCTTCTTTTGCACTTCTCACTTATGGAATTTTCTTCTGGCTTTCCAGTCAAATTTGATCTTCAAAAATTTAAATGCAATGTCAATCATTAACTTCTGTCTTCTTAAATTTTGTTTTTTTTTCTTTATCCTTAATATTTTTCTTTTTCTCATATTCTCTCAAACTGTAAACCCTTGCGTATTTATGGCTTTTTTATTTTGTTTGGGGGTGAAATTATTAAAAAACAAAAAAATCTTATAAAATTTACAAGAGTATACTAAATGCTTTTTAACAACACCAGTCATAGATATCTATGACTCATTAAATACTGTACAGTTTACAACAAGGACGGCTACCTAATCCTTGTTGTAAATGCCTGCTGAGGTACATTTGTTTTATTTTCAAAACTCACAGAGCCAACCTGTATTTTATACAACTATTTGTAACAAAGAATACAGTTAACCTGACAAGAGACACAGATTTGGTTGCACATGGTGCAATAAGCACTAAGAGTTATGTCCTTTTCCCCCAATTGGCTGTTGAGAGAATGTTCTACTTAGAGGTGGTACTAACAAAATTTGCATACAAATGATACAGGGAAGGTTTTAGCCAATAGTCAGTGTGGTTCTGGGATAGAGCTATACAACACCAGTTTTTTCTCAGTTGCAAGGAAGTTCTCTCGATGAACAGACTGTCAGAGTTTTGTTTCAAAGTGTTGAATTAGAGTTTACATTTACTTAGAAAACCTGACAAGACAATCTCACTATATCGATCCAACCTTGGTTACATTTTTTGGGAGAGCACGCATAATCTGGCATGATCCGTACTTGAACAAAACCAGTATGTTTATTTGTCACAATGACATGTGGGTCTTTGTGTTAGCAAATCATTAATGGCATCTGGATATCTGTACAATTTCACTCACAAGTCTTAGGCCAAACCAGTTTTGTTTTCAGACCTTTCCCAAAAGGTGTTGCATGCTGAGACTGTCTCCCCAGGCTGACATTATCAAGAAGTCACTTCATTTGCAAATCAGCATCAGCAAGATCTGAACCCAGGCCTTTCAGACAGCTAATATTCTAACCACTCGGTGACATGCCTATTTAAAAAAAAAAGCTTTAAAGTACAAATTAAACAATAGTTTGATCCAAAGATTTGTTTAGACCATTGTCTGTTCTTGTCTTTTTTCAATAACACAATATTTTTCCTGATTTCCTCTGCTGTAATGACAAGGACTTATTTGAAAGAAACTTATTAAATATATCAGAACAATTCAATAAAATTGAAATTTTGTCTTCTGTTGGTGAATAATTTGATAAAAACAAAGGGACATAACTCTTGAGAAATTCTTGTTTCAATAAGCTCGATAGATAACAATTGTTAGAAATTTCAAGGTATATAAAATGTAAGAAATTGTGTGGAGGGAGGTGTCACAGCACCTCATAATTAAAAAAAAAAATACAATAAACAAGTTAACATTTCCAAATAAGTTCCTTTCATTGGGGATTTTGTCCATGTCCAATAATATATATATATATATATATATATATATATATATATATATATATATATATAGAGAGAGAGAGAGAGAGAGAGAGAGAGAGATAATATAAATTTAAAATATAATTTAAAACTTCTCTCTGTTAAATTTTAATTCCCACTTCATCTTTAAACCTTTCTGTTCTTCTCTCATCTGTTACCCCTCCCTATAGCTTTCTAACATTCGTCCCAAACTCTCTTACATACACTCTCACTAAATTTTATTTTTTATTCCTGGTCTTTTTTCTGTTTTCTTTTTGAATTTGTAGGTCTGATGAATTGGATCGTATTTACGATTCCAATGGAATAAATTATGGCCATGGAATATTAGTGTTTAAGCCTTTTCATTATATATATATATATATATATATATATATATATATATATATGAAGGAAATTTTTTTTTTTTAAACATCTAATTAAAATACTCACAAGGAGAATAATGAAAAATATCTTGATAATAATTTTTCATTTACCTTATAGGGAAAAAAAAAAATAAAATGAATGAATTACCATATATACTTGCATATCATGCAACTTTTGAAGACCTAATTTTGACGCTAATTTTAAGAGTGTGGCCCTGGCTACACTGTTGACCAAACTACATATCCATTTACTGTATTTTACTTAACTGTATCCAATAAGACATGTAATATTCACATATTATGGTATTATAAAATAAACTGCAAATATGCATCTTTTCTATTGTTTACATTTATAAGATATTTGTTTCTCGTTCAGTTGTTTATGGCTGTATTTTTACATGAGTATAGTGTTACTGACGATACTTTTATCATTCTCTTTTACTTTTGTAACTTATTCAACTAGATGATGGAATAAAGAGAGGAGAACAGGTTAGTCTATTGTAATTTGGTCTCTCAAAAAAGGAACTCACATGATACACGAGATACATGATAAAATGATTTTTATAAGTGAAAATTTGGGGGTTACATGATACATGAGATTGTGCATTACACAAGTATATATGGCATATAGCAAATTCTAATAAAGAAAGAATCTGCAATGAGTAGTTAAAAATAAATGGTTGAATGTTAATAAATATCATAAAATAACTCAAAGGAATAAAACGTTTAAACTTTATAAAAACGTTAAAATTTAATAGACATAACAAGTGTTTCCACAAACAAAACTTACACTGGAAGTCATTTGTTTATAATTTACACCAAATGATTAGTTCATATTTTTTTCAGTCAGTCTAGTATAAAAAACAAAAAAATGTTTACCGACTGTATTATTGGGAATGTGAATGAAAACAAATGCACTCCTATTGTGAATCAAAAAGCACTTTTACAAAAGTGAACATGCGACCTGATACTGCATAAGAAATGAAATTTATATTTGATTACAACCATCATTAAAAAAAAATACAGCAGAGTCGTCAGGTGACCTGGATGTAACAGCCATCACTATATATCTGTTAAACCATCCTACCAAAAATCACTTAAAACATTTGTGTTTGAGGAGAGCTGCTAGATTTGGAAATAGAAATTAGGAATACAAGGCATCTTGTTCAAATTTAAATTCAAATGATTTCTAATTTTTCAAATACCGCAGAAAACAGATTATATTATTGCTTTAGACAAACTTGTAGACTAAATAAAAAACAACTTGTCCTGTAATAGTTGTTACATTTAAATTATGAAATCTGTTTGCAAATCTAACAACTATTAAGCGACAGAGATACTATTTGAAATAATTTAGATTTGAACAAGGTGTTTCATATTTCTACTCTGCCAAACTTTGTGTATGAAGCTTAAAAAAATATGCTGAGAATTCAATCATTTTTTTCTGTGAAAAAGCAAAGCTGATAAATAAATAATTATCAGCTAAAGGGAAAGCTTTTTGAAAACAAAATGAAATCAAAAGTTCAAAAAGGAAATTTCTATCTTGATAATATAAAATGTGATGTAATTTAACTCTTCCTCTGCTAAATTAACACAACATAATTGCATCCTTTTATACAACATTGTTTTGTAGGTGTACATTAAGTCAAAACCAAGTGATGTTCTCAAAATAAGGAAAATGGCTGTGTAATTTGTATTCAGCAGTAAAAACATTTTCATTGTATCAACTCTACTGAGGCGGTAATTGAAATAGTGTCTTCTTAGTGGTTAAATCATTTTCCAATTTCTAGTTAAAAAAAAAAAAAAAAAAAAAAGAAAAATAAAAAAGAAAGAAGTCTAATTTACTAGTAGAAAATTATTTAAGTTGGCGTGAGAACTAATTTTGAAAATGCAATGGTTAACAGAAGTCTTTATAAAAATAGAGACATTAGCAGAGAGATTTGCACGTGATATGTTTGTAGTTTAAATACATTTTCCCCAAATAAAAAAAGTTCATATTTGAAATTAATAACAAAATCATTAAATAAATGTGGAATTCTTAAATTTAAGAAATCAATGAAATATTAAAACACATTCACGATGTTGACAAAAACAACATTAAAAATGATTTTTAAAGAAACAAAAAGCAGAAAAAAGTCAACTCCAGGGAGATAACTAATGATAATAATATTCAAGTCGAAGTGTTGTCTCCTATCAGATACTTTTCTTACAGGATTAAACACCAAATATTTTTTTGTTGTTGTTGTTGTTCTACAAAATAAATTACTGGAATTTTACATAAAAAAATTAAGTGTATATGACAAAATATTAGCTTATTCTAAAAGTAATGTTGTATTCTTGGAGGTGGAATAAAAAAAATTATCAGAATCGATATTGGCAAAAGTCCACTGAAAGTAATTCTTCACATTTCTTAATGAACCTGAAATTCTACATGAAACAATTTCTCAGTGTACTGAATTTATCACTTAGCTAGTTTTAAATGCCTTGTAATAAAGAAAGTGGTGCGGTGATTACAATTAATAAAAATGTGAAGTTGTTTAGACATTACAGTTAAAACAATACAATAAAATATTACACTCGAATAACTTAATCTTCTCCCAAGTTTAGTTTATTGAATATAAAGATGGGAATCTTATTTTGAAGGGTGGAATTTTCAGAAATTATCTTCAGAAATTAATTCACATTTTGGGAGATTGATTAATTGTTTTATGGCTTATTAACCTTTTTCAGGTTATTCAAAGACAAAAGATTTTTTTTAGATTGAAATAATTTTGATTTACTGATACAAGTCCTACTAATTAATCCATAGTTAGAAGGAGAGGGTGGATTCATACCTTTCCTAAGGGTATTTGCACAAAAGGGAATATAAAGAGTAGAATTGAAACTTTGCTCTTTGATTTCCAATTCCAAGCTTACAGCTTCTGGAATTCACAGTCACCCATATAGGTACTGACCAGGCTTGACATTTCTTAACTTTGGTACTCTTGTGAGAACCAGTGTTTCAATGTGATATGGCTTGGGAGATGGAATAAAGACTCATTTCAAATGCAGCCAAAATTTTGGTAAATGCCAAAAGTCCAGTATAAGACATTATTTTTATTAAATGAATCATTAAATGTCAGCTTGAAAGAATTCTGATCATTTGGAATTGATTTTTGTTTGACTATACAAAGAAATTCTTTCACAAAGATGTTCCAGTAAAAGTTAAATCCAGAGATGGTCAAGTGAATTCACCCTAACCTAATAATTTGATCCAAGTTTTAATTCCCAAGTATCGGTGTGCATTATAATTCTGAAGAATCACATTATTATTTTATTATCAGCAGAATATTTTTTCATTTGTTGTAATTTTTTTGCCTTGTTCTAAAAGCTTGCAATAGTAAGTCCTTAAACGCAAAGATTAAACTTCAAATTTAAATTCAGCAATATTTACACTTAGTGTACAGTTCAAGGTGGGTAACTGGTTGCAATTGCAGAGTGTTACTTTTAAAAGGTTTCTCTCCTGTAATAAAATTGGAGTGAGGGCATTTCTATCAGAAACAATGGAACAAGGTTGACAAAAATTACCAATTGATGTATCAAAAAAAAAAAAAAAAAAAAATTTTTTTAAAGAACAAAACCTTTTCTGAGGTTTTGCAAGGTGTATATATATATATATATATATATATATATAAAAACAACAATGGTAACTACTGAAATTAAACAAAGAATAAATAAGCTCCTAAGACACCTGGGCCAAAAATGCGTATTAAAAAAATTTGGCAGTTAATGGGTTAATGTGGAAGGGTTTATTTTTACTCATTCTAAAAGAAAAACGTTTACATCTGCATTCAGCAGCCGAAATGAATATGCAAATGAAGTGGGTGATAAAAATATGCACAAAAAAGGTTTTTCTTTAAATATGTATGTAATGATAATTAAAAATGGCAAAAATTGCAAAACCTGAAATTTGATAAGTGACCAATTAGAAGAAAAAAAAATGACCACAGCTACTGCATTAAAAAAATAAAAAAAAAAAAAATAAAAAAAATAAATAAATAAATAAGATCTGTTAGCTTTTTTCCTTTTGTTTTGTTATTTTCATTTTAATTTTCTGCTCTCCTTGACAAATCTTTGGAATTTGACTCATCTGCAGAGTGTGCAGTTTTATGATGCCTGTATTTGGAAAGACATTTGCGATGTGCAAATCGTAGAATAGTTATCCAGAAAATGCAAGAGACAACATAGAAAGCAAAGCTAGCTACCTTCATAAATTTAGGAATGTGTGACATAGTCAAATAACAATAGAGTAAATAACTGCCTACAACAATGCGGACATAGGTGAAAATTAAAACAAAAAGGACATCGACAACATTGCCAATGATACTTTCATAGTAGCCAGACTTTTTAAGGAACCACCGAGATTGTAGTAGTGGATTAGTAACTTCAGATCCAAAAATTGTTGCAACAACTTCTGTACCATAGAAACCAGTCAATAAACTGATTCCAAGAGTAAAGATTGAAATGAAATGGTGGCACAGCATAGCAGGACCTGAAGAAAAAAGAAATTGAAAGTATTTTTAATATATACCAGAAAAATAGAATAGATGTGGAAGAGAGGCGGAGGAGAGGCGAGACTGAAGAGAGGCGAGGCAAGGCAGAGGCGAGGCCAGACTGAGGCGAGGCGAGGCGGAGGAGAGGCGAGACTGAAGAGAGGTGAGGCGAGACTGAAGAGAGGCGAGGCGGAGGAGAGGTGAGACTGAAGAGAGGTGGAGCAGAGGCGAGACTGAAGAGAGGCGAGACTGAACAGAGGCATATAAAATACTATACATTTTTTACCAAAGCACAAAAAATTTCTGCTGTTTATATACTTTGAAGTGAGTAACCACTTATGTGAGAAGCCATTTGAAAGTGGCGTTCCCATTTGTAGCAATTATTGCACTGATACAAGAAGAAAAAAAAACAAAAAAACCTGTGGTAACATTGTTTCAAGCAAACTTTTTTTTAATAACCTGATATAAATCATTATGGATTGCAACATTTATCTTCACAGATTGTCTGCTTTTGGCATATTTAGTTCCAATAATGAAGTCATATGATAAAGTTAAAAAGTTATTCCCTTATGGTTCCATAAAGTAAAGGTGTAAATTAATATTTACCTTCAGTTTGGAAATAAACACACCAGCAGAAATCAAAGATAAAATATCCAATGGAAATAATCACTACTTGCTGTTGCAGGTCTGTGTTGGGTCCACCTAAAAATAAAAATGTTCCAAGGTTAGCAAAAAGACTACATTTTTGTCACTTAGATGTTGTAAAGAAGAAAATATAAAATGACTGAAAAATATCAAAGTTGAGAACAAAAACAAAAAGATGGTTTATAAATTTCATTAATATTTGCCTATTAATGAAAGCTTAGCATTACACAACAGCTTTGAAATATGATTTTTTTGAACTTGTCATGATGACAGGAACTTAAACCTGATAAATCGATTAAAGTGGCATAGGTGATACGTCTACAGATGAATGGTCTGAAATCAGAAGTTCACAGTGCTGTCCAATTTTTGTTTGTTCGAGCCATTGTACAAAGTCCAAGGATTCCATTATTTTCTGTCATGACTCAAAGTAGTGGGGTCAGTTTCTGACGACACGCAAGGTGTATTTGTATTCAGTTTCATTCTATAAAGAAGGATTAATGACCAGATATTAATTCTTTGAATTTACTATTAGAAGAAACATTGTTTATTATTAATTTTGGACCGATTCCTCTTTTCTATTAATTTCAATTGCTCTTTATCACATATTAATCTATTGTTGTTAGTCAGCAACATGGCTTGACAAAAAAAAAAGAATAAGATGAATAAAATACAAGTAATATGTCAATATATACAAAAGTATATGTATTTTACTTACCTGGGTCAGTGAAAGGCCAGGGACCTTGTACAAATGTGCAGTAATAAGAAAGGGCAGTGACAAGTAAAGCATGTCCCATACTTATCAAACGGCAAAGCCATTCGTAACTTCTGTTTGACCACTTCCAACATAAACAGATATACAATCCTGTCCACATTGAAGAGGACAAAACAACTTCAAGTAACATGTTCGCATTATTTAGCTGCAAAATAACAGAGATGATAAGTTGTCATAAATAGATGGAATATTATTTACTTCATTATTAGAAATTAAACAGACTATTTAAATTAAATTTGTCTTCATGAGCCTATTAAGTAGACTCATGAAGATGTATGAAATAAAATAGGCAATATTCATTTTCTTTGACTCTTTCTCCTAACCTAAAAAAAAAAAAAACTAAATTATTTTTTCCTACAACCAAATGGATAACATGTTTATATCAACAAAATTAACAATTTCAATAAAATGTTAGTTGTACCTCACTACACATCTATAATGGTTTTAGTGTTTCTTTACAACTCCAGAACATACTGAATCTCTAATTAAAAATGACCTTATCAACTTTGGATCTGTGACACTGAGGCTGTGAAGTGGTTAAATATTAATTCTAAGCAGAAAAAGATATAAGCCCCAAATGAAATATAAACTGAAAGATAGAGAAATAGAAAGAAAGAATGGAAGACATTTTCCCTGGTAACATGGAAGTGAAGAAAGGGCCATTTGGGTTGCCTCACCCCTATGAATTGGAATAATGCACAGAGAATTTACTTTTTTTTTTTTATCGATTGAAAAACTTGCATGTGGGTAAAGCAAATTGGGAAATGGCTTTATCTCTTTCTTGGGAAATTAGAAAAAAACAAAAACAACATGTCACTGGTAACAGACAGGAATTATATTTTTGTTAGTAGTTATTTTTGTTATTACAAATAAATTTAGAAATGAGAACACAGAATGAACCTGCTGCGAGGGTTATGATTATGAAAATTGATCCATCATAACAGGCAGGTGATCTGGTTTATGTTTTCACTAAGACGGCTACCAGTCCAAGGAGGGAAAACAACATATCTCTTTGTTGAGAATTTAGGTAAACAAATATATTTTCACTGAGAAAAACAAATTGGGAAATAATTTTATCTATTGCTCAAAAAGTTAAAATGAGAAGGTGATCTGGTTTGTGTTTTTTTTTTTTATGGACAAATGGGTCCAGGAAAGAAGTCAGAGAATTGGAATTAATGAGAATAAACCATGCCCTTTTTCCTATGCACTTCAAAAATTAGATTTGTAACAAAGAAAGTGTATGCAAGCATAGAGAAATGGGCAGAGTTAGAATACCGAGAAGGAAGGAGAAAGGGGCAGAGTTTATCCCTGTCTGTGTGGAGTAGTGGTGTGAGATGTGAAGTGAAGCAGGTTGGAATTAAGGAAGAAGCTATCCCTGTGACTATTCCCAAGGAAAGTGGATAATTCTCCAAATTTGGAAAGTTGATCAAGAAAGCAGAAATAGGGAACAAAGAAAACCTTTATTGGAATTAATGAAAATTGGGGAATCACTGAATCCCAAGAGCCCCTCAGCTCCATGCCAGTTTTGGGTCGAAGTGCATATAAGCAGATGATTTTGGGGAACTCAGAGACTTTGGGCTGAGATCCTGCATTGAGTGTCTCTGAAATCCATGTTAGTTTGAACCCAGCCCCTCCAGAAGTTTAGACCCATGGTCACTATAAAGATTGATGTGGGAAGGATTAATTTTTGTTGTAACAAGAGCAATAAAAAAAAACAATTGAAGATTAACCCCACAATCTCTAGTTTTATTTTTTGTTGTGAAGATATTTTTTTTGTCAATATAACACCTTCCATGGCTTGAACTAGCACTGCGAGACTACAACCTTTGATTTTCCACTGCTCTGCATAGGCAGAGCTGGTGTGGACTGAGGTGGCCAGCAACCAACAACCAACTTGAGCTAGTGTCAGTAGATAATCCTTTCCCTTTTGCCTTCCTCAAGGCAGACATTATCAGTCTCTCTAAGCAAATTCTTCATAAATCCTTTTAAATGAAAACTGCACTGTTAATCTTTGAGAATGCAAACCAAATTTTATATTTTGAAATTTCATGACTAATTTCTCTTTATTAAAACTTCAGTACACACCAGAGTTTTAGTTATACTACAGGTGTATCCTAGGTTGAGAAATACTTCTTTAGACAAACTTTAAAAAAATATATAATCCATTGCTAAGACCTTCACTAACTTTTTTTTTTTTTTTTATAAATTCAAGAAACTTTCATGACAATTTTTTTTTTTTTTTTTTTACTTTTTTCAGGTACGTAATTTTTATTTTATTTTAATTGTCGGATTTTACGTTTTTTTCGCGAATTGCGCAGTAATCAAGACAAGTGAAGCTTCTGCTCCTCATGACTACGCGAGGCAAACTAAGCAAAGCCAGTAATGGCGAACATTCTGTGTACGCGACAAGAAAGAAATCGAAATTACATTGTTGTCTATAACTTCTAAAAACGGTAATCGAGCGCAATGTTTTAATGTCATTTTCGAAACAACCAGGCAATTTCACACCAGAATGGTACCGGGGGTTTTTGGTCATTATACTGTAAACAGCAAACTAACCAAAATAATTACAAAAACAAAAGTAAAACCAAGTAACCACCCCACAAAAACAAACCTGATATTCTCAAACAAAAACGAATTCTTACAATTTTTTTTTTTACTCTATTGCCCCTCTCCCCATTCGTTTTTTTTTTTAAGACGATGATGGTGGATTCCTCTGTTTGTCTTATAAACAGTATTTTCTCACAAATACTGATATTTTTTTTTTCAGCAAGTGATGAAGTTATGAAAGATTTATAAATAAAATTTTAAAAAACACATTAAAAATAAAAATAAAAGAAAGGGAAAGGGAAGAGCAAGATAAATGCACGAAAATTTCTTATTGATATGACAACAAAAAGGACATCCGTGTTGAGAACGTTACCAATACATGCAAGTAGTAGTGGAATTATTTGGGTTTTTTTACGGTTTATCAATCTTTTGTTTTGAGAGTTTAACTGCCAAATAGCCAGAAAACATATTTTGGATTATAAGAATAAATAATGGTTTTATTGTTTTTGGTACTAGTTGACCACTAAAAAAAAAAAAAATTTTAAAAACTTAAAAAGCGTGGTGAAATTTGGTGGGAAGGGAATACTTTTTTTCGATGATCGTCTTTAGTCCACAACACTTGACTTGCAGAATCGAAAAATATTGTTTTTTCGTTATCGATTTAGAAACGGTCTCCGATAGTATCGATATAGTCAAATCGATTTCTAACTTTTCAACAGTGTTATGGCCTGTTTTGCGTAGAAAAAACAATTTTTGAGGTGGGTTACAAAAAAGGAAAAAAAAAAAAGTTTCTCTTAATTCTTAAATAACGGACAAAGAAAGCGGATGTACATTTTTAAAAGAACAAGTAATAAATAAAATTATTCATTCGTTTTCCCTTAATTTAAAATTTAGGGAAGATTTTTTGAAATAATTTTGTTGATTAGTATTCTCTTAAATTTTAGAGACTTCTTTCCGCCTAACACTTCCAGAAATGAAAAATATTGATTTGTTATTGTATTTTTATTTTTTTTTGTATGGGATTTTTTTCTGAAGCACATGCACAAAGATTTTTTTTTTTTCAGCGAATGGACCAATCAAGTAGTGCCCTTTTTATTGCGAGTGAATATTGCATTAAGTTTTTTTGGAGATAATGATTATTTCCAGATATAAGTCCTTCTGTTTAAAATAAATCCATATCTGGCAAAAATAGAAGGGCGTAAAAGTGAATGATAATGACTACTGCAATTCGAACCCGGCTCTTCGTTATCCATTTACACTACAGTACACATCCACAGTACACATAAATGGAGAAATAGTCGGAAAAAAAGTAACGCAGAAAAAAAAATTGTCACTCAACAATGTAATTGTAACCATCTCATTTCATTAACACTTAAAATATTTTCAAAATTTAAAACATTTTCAAATCCAATTTTTTAAATAGACGAAATTTTCAAACATTTCAAAATAAAAAGTAAAAAAAAAAACTAAAAATTCATTTTTAAAATTTGGAGATAGAAAAATTAAACATTCATATTCTGAAATACATTTCAATTTCATAAATGATGCCGATATTTTTGTCTTTCTTGCATACATGTTTAAAAAGCAAACATGATTATGTTTCCAGTGTAAAACAAAAACTATGATTTACTTTTCGAACCAAGAGAAAACTAAAGATTTTTCTTTTTTTCACAAGGAAATATTTGTGTAATCACCGGTACTAACCATTTCTGGTAGAAGTAGCAGTCTTTTTTTATCACAATAATAAAGTAAAGGAAAAATGTACCTTGTTTCAGAGTTGCTGGTTATTTTTAAGATCTGTTTGTACAGTTGTAAGGAGGTGGTTGAAAGATCTAAAAATACCAAGGTGTTTTTTCATAGGATTTTGTTCCAGGATTGAATGTTCAAGTCTTTTTAAAAGCCAAAGGGTTAGCAAGCATTTAAATGTGCAATTTTTTCAATGTTTATGTTTTTAAAAGCAGAATTTATTTCCACCATGGTCAATAAAAAAATCTGTCTGTCCAGCTGAAATATATTTTTATTCTCACTTGATTTCTGGTTACATTTTGCTGCTACTCTCAACAGACTTTTAAAGTGATCACAAAGCAATTAGTTTTTTTACTTATTTTTTTTTTTGGTAATTAAGATTTGACAAGCTTCAGATAACTAATAAATAATGAATATTATGAATCAAACACCAACAAAGCAGTCCCAAAATGCACAAATGTCGACGATTTTAAAGTTAACAAATTGTGTGAATAAAAATCAATCAATCTAACAATGGCAAATGTCCATTATTAAAGCAGAAAAGATGCACATACGAAAAAAATTGAAGTCATTTTAAAAGACAATGATGAATATTTCTTTCGTCATTAAAAGTAGCACAATCGTTGTTGTTCGTAAAATGTGTAGTAGTCAAGCACGGTAATAACTGAAAACTAACAAAGACATCGATCAATATTCAATTTGCTTAAAAATTTAAAGAGAAAAAGAGACATTTAAAGGAAAGCTAAGATACAAAATTTTGATTTTAATGTTTTTCACGTGATTGTACCAAAAATAAATAAAAATTGTAAAGAAAACGGGAGATTAATGAAGAAATCAAATAATGTGCGTTTGCTCTGAGGGGAAAATTTAATAATTTTCCGATAAAAATGAATTTAAAGAATAATTTTCTTTTGCATAAAACAAGTTAAAAGCATGTATTTATTATTTTCTATTATTTAACATAGTAGAAGAAAAAAACTGTAGACATGTTACGTACAACAACAGGTACTGCGATCCAAAATAATTTTGATTTCGTTCATTCTAAGTGCGACTTGAATTTTTTTTTTTTTTTTTTTTTTTTTTTGCATTAAGTTAAACCCTTCCAGAAAATATTTTTACCTGTGTATATAAGTGCAACCGGTCACCGGCGAAAATGCATGATTTTTTTTTTTAAACCTCATCCAAAAAAAAAAAAAAAAAAGAAAAAAAAACCCTGTGTAATTTTTAAGTGGTGCGACCCCTTATTTTTGCGTAAAAAAAAATCAAAACAAACTGATCCTAAAAACTCGCACTATACTCGAGAGTCGAGTATAACGTCACGATATTCCAAATCACGAATAGGAAAAAAAAAAAAAAAATAATAATAATAATAAATTCTCTAAAATAAAAAAGTTGATTGGGGGGGGGGGAGTAGATTGATTCCCCGTCGGAATCCAAAATGTGCTGAGCTTACAACATGATGTAAGAAAAGTTTAGAAATTCGTAATTTGGAGTTGTTTTCTTATCGATTTAGCAGTGTTACTAACTTCTTGTACAAGAAAACTTTTAAATAAGGACGTTTCAAAGTTTAATTTTGGTACGGGCACAAGATCATGAGGAATGAATGCGAGTATGAAAAAAAAGAACAAAAACTAGCATATTTTCAAATTTTAATCATTAATAAGCAAAAAAAACAAAAAAAATTCAAGTGTGTGTGTGTGTGTGAGAGAGAGAGAGAGAGACAAAGAAAGAAAGAAAGAAAAGGGAAAAAGTTCCGGGTTAATCAACAATAGAATTAAAAATTATATATTAATATTTTAAGATTCGTTCCTAAAAGCCTTTTAGGAACGAATGTTATTAAAATATTAATAGTAATTTTTTTTCTTTAAAAGTTTTAGAAGTTAAACTTCTATCTTTAAAAAGTTGGAAGGGTGAATGGAGAAAGTCGGTTTTAGTTTTTCGTTTCAACAAGTTATCGATCGGATAGATGCTGTTTCTTCACTTTTTTACGGCTCCTACAAGAATTTGGTTAAGTTGATCAAAAAATATTCCAAGTTTATTCTAATTTAAAATGAATCTCTAACTGAATTTAAAATTTTCTTTAAAGAAACTTAAAATTAGAAAAGAAAACAAAAAACGTATTTCAAAGTTTCTATTCGACTCAGACTTAAATTTATTTAAATAAATACTTTTGGGTTGGTTTTTAAATTTAACCAAGACAATCCTCAGTACATGGGAAAAAATGGCTTAGTCAAGAAAAACAAACAAAAAACAAAAACAGAAGACTGAAATGAGAAGAGGAAAGAACAACGAATTTCATTTCTTAGCTTAAAAAAATAAGATTGGATTAATGAATGTAATTGTAAATTGAAGATGAATAAAAAATACTACGGAAGTATTTATTTTTTAAAAAAAAGGCTTTGTTAGTTATATAATTAGTTATATTTAATCTAAAGAATAATCATTTATTATAAAAGGGTAAATAATTTTAATTTTATTAAGCTTAAAAAATAAAAATGAAATGTCACTTTTAGAAAACGAAAACTGGTTGAACAAGAAGACAATTCTTCCAAGTCGATAATTTTTTTTGCTTTTTGTGCGGTGGGTGTGTCATCTAAATAAATATATTAACCAATTATTTACGCGTATAGCGACAATAATAAACGGGAAAAGATTAAAAAAAAAACAAAAAACAATTACCTCCAAAGGATTCTTTTGATAATAAAATAACAACAGCTGATTTCATGACATCGCCTCAAAAATACACTGACCTGCTTGCACCCCCACCCATAAAAACAGTAGCATAAGGCAAAGGGGCAACCTGTATGATGCTTACAAGTATGGAAGGCCAAAAAGAGCATCTATTATATTTCAAACAAGTAAACTGGCTTTCTTTTTATACAGGGTACGGCAGAAATAGTTCACACATTAAGACAGTAAGAGAAAATATTTGTGGGAGGTATTTCTGCTGTACCTTGTATTTATTTTTAATTATTATGTTATGAGACAAAGAAAATTGGTTAGTCTATATTTCAACATTTCAAACTATTTAAGACACTGATTTACTGCCATTATATAACGTGTGTGTGTGTAACTTATATTCTGAATCCTGAAATGAGATAATTTATTTATTTCAATTATTTTTTCCCCTCAGTAAAAGCTGAAATTTTATTCAAAATTTGTGGCCAATAAATAGAACTTGAAAAAGAAATATACATAAAATAAGTAAAAATAAAAAAAGGTGAACATATCTGCCAGAAATAAAACAAAAAAAAAATACCACCCAAAATGGATTATGATTTATTTCAATGATCATCAATACATTCTTCATCTCTCAGACAAAACTTTTTGAGGATCCTGTCACTCCCCCCCCCCAAAAAAAAGGTGGGGGGGGATTCTCTGATGAAGCATAGCCGGAGTTCAGAAAACCAAAATTGTGATGTGATGGATGATTTTAGAATTAGGAAAGGTACCAAAATTCATATAATGAAAGAAAAAAATGTAAAATCATATAAACTAAACATAATAAAAAAATAACACCATAGACTTGGTTTATTATTACATTTTCTTTTAAGGGAATCATTTAAAAAATTAAACTTAGAAAGTTACTAACATGTATTTAAAAAAAAAAAAAAAAAAAAAAAAATCTGGTAAAGTGAAACCAAATGTTTAATAAAAAAAATGAATGAATAAAATTTGATGTAAAAAAAAAAAAATTGCCAAAATGAAGAAGTAAAAGAAAGCAGAAGGGATTTGACTTTCAGAAGCAAAAGTTGTTGGCAATTTCTGGGAGCAGAACAAAACAAAAAATGCTGACATGAACAACTATGATGATGATGAAAAGGAAGACAAAAGAAAAAGAAGTAACAGAAGAAAATGAAAAAGCAGAAATTTCTACAAATTTGAAAATATGATTATCTTTCTCTTGTTGTTTGTGAAAGTTTGTCACAAAATTCGAACTTTATGAAAATATGAGATTTCTCTCTTTTTTGAATTGCTTTGTTAAAATTGTACTGTTGTCTATACCAGTGGTTCACAAACATTTTGAAGTTAGGGTGCACTTGAAATCCTACCAATAATTGTAGGGATACTATATACAAATTTGGGAAAAATATATTATAATGAAGTCAAATAATGCAGAAAAGAAATAATGCAATAAAAAAAAATATAAAATGAAACATAACTTAAGTTTATTCATTCTTGTTTTTATGAGAAACATGAGCTTGATGAGTCTTAGCGATTTCTTCAATGTTTGTGTATATTTGATAGACAAATTCATTTCTTCATCAATACATTGAAGAGTTCCTCTCTTTTTGCACTTAATTGTGGTGAGAGCCGAAAAGCCTAATTCACATAAATATGATGTTGCAAACTATAGTAAAATGGTTAGAGCTTTTTTAGATATTGACACATATTCTTCTTTTATAGAAATCCAAAAAGCTTCGAGACAATTCATTGTTTAATCATCATTAGTGGATATAGCAGTCAGTTCTTCAGTTAATGTTAAACCAAAGTCACTTGAAGTTTCCATGAATAGGTTTCTAATCCAATCATATTGTTCAGCGTTAAGTCATAGAAAATAAGAACTCAGTTTTTCCTCTAAACTTGTTAAACGTTCAACAATTATTGTATTTCATTTATGCAAGTGTTACTTACCAATGGAAACCTTTCTAAATTACATTCAACAGCTTTTCTTTTCCAACTCTGTTTTCTCTGAAACACCTTCATATTGTCAGTAGATGTGACAATATTTTCTTCTTGCTCTTACATGCTAGTATTCAAAATATTGAGCTGCTGAAATATATTGGACAAATACTGTAACCTGGCAATCCAAAATTTGCACCGAAGGAGGTCGCAGTAAAGTGATTGTTTCATCTCTTCAAACAACGCAATAAGTTTTTGTTGTAACTTGTGTACACAAGTACTTTCCCCCTTGACAGCCACCTCACCTCGGTGTGTAAAACCAACCATCAGTGTTGAGAATCCATTTCAATACAAAGTTAGTTGAATAACATGATTTGACAGGTCTTGTTTTGATAAAATTTACCATCAGAATAACTTGATCTAAAACTTCTCTTAATTTTTCTCCCAATGTTTTTGCCATCAAGGCCCCCTTATGAAGAAAGCAGTGAGTTACAATAACATCCTCATTTTGTTTTTTTACAAAAAGACATAATGCCCTTCATACAACCTACCATAGAAGAGGCCCCCATCTGTGCAAATGTCTACACACGACTTCCATGATAACTGCCATTTATCAATATAGTTATTCAGAATGTTAAAAATGTCCTCACTTTTTTGTAGTCACACTTAATTCTTTACAAAAACGAAACTGATTTACTATTTGGTCATCATTAATAAAACAAATGGATGCTAATAGTTGTGCCTTGCTGGTAATGTCTGTTGACTCATCAATTTGCAATGCAAAATTTGAATGAAGATTTTTTTACTGCATACATTTTTCTCAATATCAGAAGACATTTCTACAATACGTTTGTGAACTGTACTGTTGAACAGAAGAATCTTGGTTATTTTCATTGCTGCTTCATTTCCCAGCATCGTCATGACAATTGTTTTGCATGCAGGCAAAATAAGTGACTCACCTAAAATATGAGCTTGCATACAAGAGAAAAATGTAATTATGCTAATTAAACTGTTTTTATAATTAAATTATTTTCTACGACAGTTTGTTTGATTAAGCATTGCTAATTTAAATTCTTCTAAAGTTTTATCATGAAATTCCCTAAAAAATGTGAAAGAAGTGCTTCAATGATATTTAATGATTGGTTGGCAACGAGATGGGTACTGCACTATAATAAAGTAAATATATTTATTTCTGGTATCTGGACACATATTTCTCTGGAATGCCAGGATGCACCATTTGAGAACCACTGGTCTAAACAAACCAGATACCTAGCAACACGTCTGAATCATCAACCTTTTCAACAGTTGAATGAAGTGAACATTTTCTGGTATTATTTTTATGAGTCCAACAGAATTGTAATTAGAATTTGTTATCTTGCCTGTTTGACACACAAAGGAAAATTTTGTGTAAGCTTGTTTTGTACATTTTGTATTCTGTATTATTATTCATATAATTTAATAAATGTAAATTTCTTTTGAATTTCACACCAGAATAAGAGTTTTGTTTTTTCATTTATGCCATTCATAATAGGATAAGAGATTCAAGTCCCTTTTCTGTAAAAAACAATCCTTTTAAAGGAGCCTACTTTATTTTCTGGTGATGGTGGTTGTTTTTTTCCAACAAGGTAATGCAATAACATCATCATCATACATGACATAAAACTGGTTCCTGGAATATTCGACTGATTTCCAGTTACATGATTGACTCCTCATGCCCACAAGATTGAGCATGTATAGGATATATTGTAGAACTCATTAACTTCCCTACACCCAACAAACCCTTGAACATGCCATGACAGATATATCCATGCAATGATTTTGGTACTTTGCAGACTTCAAGCTGCCTTATAAGTCAGTATTAATCAGTAGAAAGGAGGAGATAGCACTTTCAAATTTTTTGGCACTTCACTTTATTTCTTGTCTGTTTCCATCAGTAATTAGTGTAACTGCTAAAATTTTACTTGAAATTGTTGCTTAAAATTGATAAAACTTAAAACATTTTAAAGTTACTGAAATAAAAGATTTTTTTTGAATTCCTTGGAAAAAGGCATAACTATATTTAAGGAAAATATCTATACTACATTCTATGTTGCATGCTGGGAGTTTTCTTGTTACAGTTCCATAATAGTTTTCAAACAAGTCACAAAAGTGTCTATCCATGCATCATAACATGGTTGGGTTACAGTGAACTTGTATTCACTTAATAAGATGAATAAAACTTATGGGCATTATGAGCCTTTCCATGGGGACTAATATTTTCATCTTGGTTTCGTCCATTATACTAACAGGCTTTTTTCAGTTGTATGTTGTTATACTCAATAACCTTTTAGGAATTTGGAATTGAATCTTTTCATCAGTCCATGGAGATGGGGTAGATGGTTTTCTTTTGACTTTACATACTTCAGGAATGTCTCCTGTCAGTCAACAGACATCAGTCTTATTCACCTTTCTGTTGCTTGTCTGTTTCTTCTACTGAAAAAATGTTTGCGATTTTCAGCATTACCTAATACAAAGATTGAACTCACAACTGCCAGAAAATCAAATATGCTTTTATCGATGCTTTAATTAATCCATACATGTCATAGATTAAATTTATGGAATTTTATAAATGAATTTTGCAAAAGATATTTTTGTAAAAGACATGAATTGAGACAGTTACAATGGCCAATTAAGGTTTTACAGAAAGAGTTTTTCCTTCCTATATCAACAGGGCATGGAGATATCTTCTGTTCCTCTAAGACAGTATTTCTCAACTTTTTTTACTTTCAGGTGCACTTGTAGAATAACTAAAACTTTGGGGTGCACTTTAAAGTTTTATAAGGAAAAATTAGTCATGAAATTTTGCTTTAGCATTCCCCACAAAAATTAGATTTCATTTAAAAGGATTTATGAAGAATCTGCTGTATATAATTAAAAAAAGAAAAAAAAAAAGGCTAATAATGATCAAGTTAATTCTTTTGAGAAAAGCAAAGTGGAGCAGATTATCCACTCCTTAAAGATTAAAGAATTTAGCATCCAGTTTAAAATGTCAACTCACAAAGACTTGACTTAGATGGAAGCCATGTGATTGGTTTCTATAGTTTTCTAAAAATCATTTTTTTTTTTTTTGATATATAAATAATATATTTTTAATACTTTTTAATATAGAATATAAAAATATTTTTAATATATAATAATAAAAAATATATAACAAAAAAAATTTATAAATTACACTTCTGTTAACTTGAGGTACAACTGGCTACCTTTCAGGGAATATTAGTGTGCCAAGGCACACAGGTTGAGAAACACTGCTCTAAGATATTGCACCTTCAAATTGGTATTGACTCCTGCAGATGGTGAAAAAGTCCAAGTTATGTTAAAGATTCAGCTGGACAGAAAAAATGTGTTCATAGAAACCTGAAGGCAATCAGCCAAACCTGTAAATATATTAGCATCCATGGTAATTAATGACTGAACAATTAGCTCTGGGTGTTTGTTTTCTATTTCTAAAAAAAAAAAAAAAAAAAGACATCAAATAACATTAAAATGAAATGAACCTCTGTCAGCAATTAATTTTATCTGCTTTCAATTTTCCAGACTAACATTTAAGGGTGAGTCACTAAGCTGAAAAAACATTTGGTTTTATTTTTGGCTATTATGCACATTTTCACTGGCTTTGGTTTTTTCTCAAACCGGACCACAAATTCATACAAACATTAGAACTGATAGTTCAAATTATTAGTAGAAACTCATTTGTCAATTTGGAGATCCCAGGAAGAATAGGTTGTATCAGATCATTGCAAAAGTTAGTGCACAATTTTCACTAAGATAAAATGACCCAAAGTTAACATCAGTGTTTGTTTTGGTGGAGATTTCTGGTGCATTGAAATCTTTTATTGTTCAGTTGACTTACTTTCATTCTGTCTCCTCATATCATATGCATATCATTATCTCATGTATTTTTATTTTCTGCTCTTCACAGATTGTCACAATCATCAGCTAAGAAATAATGTCATTTGAATGAAGAGGATATTCAGATAGAGAATACAATTACCTGGCTTGTGAAGGACTTCACATGCTGGGGAATTCAGTCAACCACTTCTGACTGAACTCTAACTTTGGTTATGTGGCCCATCTTAAACTTGGTGTACATCTCCCTTGTAGAGTCTTAATCTAGACAAGGTCTTCCATCTTATATGCTTCTCAAGTATTCCAGGGTTCAGGCAGAGGCATCACATCAATGCCCCATACACAGACATGATATTTATGTAGCGTGTCTGTCAGCACTGTAGACAGAGGTTATCCTTAAATGTGACATTATACCAGCAGATTGTCTCTGGTATGGAGCAATGCTTTCTGGTGGCAATGGTTTTAATGCTTCTGTGACTTCTTTTGACTATACCATTCCTGTCAGTACATAAGCACATCAGAATTGAAGCTGCACACTCCAGTCACTGAGGAATTTTCTGAAGTGACCACACATGAAAACCGTGTCATTGTCAGTTAAGATTGCAGTCAGTGGACCCCATTAAAAAAACAAAAAAGATGTTAATTGGTTAATGACATTGGTGGAGTTTTGTTGACAAAGCAATTGCCATATGGCAAATAGTGATGGAGCACAACCAGTAAGGGTTAGGAAGTGTCTCCTGCTGTAGTGCGTAATTAAATTGGAAAGGAATACTGCTGAACAATCGATAAAAAATTTGTCTTCATGTAAGTTTTTTTTTCTATTTGTATTGATGAAAGTACAAACATTACATCATCAGCTAGGCTAGTCATATTTTGTAGGGGCGTGATAAAGTATGTGAAGAGATGGTTGCCCTTATAACACTACCAGAGCATACTTACTGGTGCTGAAATATGTAAAGCAGTTGTGAACGAATTATCTACATGACAAATTCACATTTCAAAAGTAGTATCTGCCAAAACAAATGATCCCCTAGCATGACTGGCAGGATTTTTAAATCTGTTTGCAAAAGATGTTGGTCATTCACTGATAGGTTTTCATTGCATCATACATGAGGAAGCTTTATGTGAAAAAGCTGGCTTAAAGGAACTTCAGGAAGTGATGAAAACAGTTATCAAGGCTTTAAATAAAAGACAATTTCAAATGTTACTGAATGAGGAAGAATCTGTATATAAAGACTGAAAATGTACAACAATGTTCATTGGCTTAACCAAGGTTTGGTTCTGAAATGATTTGTTAAATGCTTAGATGAGATCTTTTTGAATGACCAACAAGTGTCTTACTAAGAATTGTCTGACATCATGTGAGTTTGTAAACTAATGATTTTTGCAGACTTTTGTGAACATTTAATTGACTTGAATATTAAACTACAGGGCTCTGGTAAGATACTGGATGTTATGTTTGGTTACATAAAGACTTTTCAAATGAAACTAGAAGTTTTTTTTAGAGGGATGTAGATTATGAGAGATTTAGATACTTCCCAAGCCTTAAGAGGTACATCAATGATCTCCCAAAAGATGGCAGAACAGACTGCCAATGTCTTCAAAAGCTATTTGTAAATATCATCAAATCAACTGTTGAGCAGTTCTTTACAAGATTTGATAAATATAGAGAAGTAGAAGAGACAGCAAAATGCATTAAGTTTCAAGACAGTATCTAACTAGATGAACTAAACTTGCAAATGTTTTCATGGATAGACATATGGATGATCTTTTTTTTTTTTTTTTTTTTTTTTTTAAAAATACAGTTGATTAAATTTCAGAGTAGCTCAATTTGGAAGCAGGAATTTGTTGACCTTAGAATTGACTTGGAAAATATTGAAAAGGCATTATTAAAGATGGAAGTATCAGAGAAAAATGCAGAAAACGAAGTATTAAATACCATTCTATAAAATTTTGTTTGCTTAAAAAAACTTGCAACAGCATTACTATCCATGTTTTCATCTACATATGTTTGTGAATCTTTGTTCTTGGAGATGAATTTTGTTAAGTCTTGTAACAGTAGTAGCCTGACAAATGAAACTAGTAGTGCCGAAGTCCCACTGATAATATATAAAAAGAGTCAACAAGTTTTCTGTCTCTAGTTTTATGAAAGTGGCACAGCTTCAAGGGTGTTTAATGAAGTTTTGAAGTTAAATAAATATATTTATTTTTTAACACATCATTTATAATCTTTTGCAGATTTTAAATTAATCAACAAGATTATTTTTAATAAACTTTTATTGTGTTTTAGTCATAAAAAATGTATAACTGGTAAAAAAATGATTAATTGAGAAAAAAAATAACAGTATTAACATTTTGTGCTAATGCTAATAATAGTTAATACTAGCAGCATGGCCCGGTGTTCCCCGTGCTTGATTAAAAAATCGTACGACTCATACAGCAATCACTATCACTTGACTTAAAATATTTTTGCCCTTCCTTGCCTTTAAAGGAGTGCCCTTTGCCGTGCTGATGTTGCTACATGCTTTACTTCTTGTCTATCTTGCACTGCAAATTTTTTCTAATCTCTATACTAAACATTAAATCTGTTATGAAAAAAGAACTAAACAAAATGAACACAAAACGATCAGCTTTAAAAAAGGACTCGTAACTGGAAAAACCGAATGAAAAAAGAATGTTAACAACAAACACTTTTTCACACATAACCCAGTTCTGCAGAATCAGAATCTTCCTGCCTATTTGTGGCAGCCAGCTATTGGCTCTCACTCTGGCCAGTACAAAATGGCCGCAAACTACATGAAAACTGCCGTAGAAGCATGAAAAAAAAAATCAATTATTTCCACTATTGATGGGAGTTGGGAAATGCAAAGTCAGTCTTGGCCTTCCCACTAATTTGGAGCATGTGTGTGTAAATTTTGGTGCAAATCCATCAAAAATTGCGGCCATGCATTCATCACACACACACACACATCCTGCTTTTTATAGATAGAGATTGTCTTTAAATTTTATGAGTATGTATGGGTTATATATTTACAGGCTAATAAAAAAATATCACAAAACACTTTTGTAAAACTGGTCATAATTTTTTTTTCATTCAGTTTTATATAATTTCTTTCAATACTGTGTCTTTACTGTTCTGGGGTGATTTTTTATCATCATCTAAGAGATTTCTTCACATACTTCATAGATATCAAATAATATGTTATCAAAAAATTTTATGTCAGAGATGTGGCCAGTTTTGGCACATAGTCTCAAAAAGGTTGCCCACACCTGACCTAAACAATCAACATGTTCTGGGCAATTATCCTGACTTAGACTCTTCAGGTTTTATCCATAATTTAAATGACAAAAAAAAAAAACTACTTCACAACCTTCTTCCTACAGATAAAAGACAAAGTCGATGGAAATGGCAACAAGATTGTAGAATGATGGGTGACAGATTATGTACTTTACTAATAAATGCTTTTTGAGAGTAAAATTTTGTTTCTAATTTTCTAATCAGGCACAAACTTTTGCTATGATCTAATAGCTTGTAAAGATGAGTTATAAGAGATTGTAATCATTAATCCAAATTTTATTCTGTATTTTAATCTCCAGATCACACTGTATCATTCACTCAAATCCACATCAAATAAAAGCTTCCATTTAATGTTCCCAGTAAGTTATTTACTGTAAAAGATAGACACCTAAGGATGCTATACTGGTTATGTATTTGGATATGTAGTAATCTCCCTTGAGCTTTCCTCTCAGAGACATTTCCTGCCCCAGTGCTTATAGCACAAGGGTCAGCAACCCCAGGGCCACATCCGGCCTGTGAAGGATTTTTGTCTGGCCCACCAACTTCACACCTGGACACTAATTATCTAATTAATTCATGGAGCAAGAGGCAGAAAATATCAGTTGGAGTTGATTGTCTTACAATGCAACAAATTTTTTTTAAATCAAAATTTAATTCCAAATCCACAGCTGAATTCTACAAGAAATATTTTTTGCCAACCAGAAAATATAAAAGCCTATTAAATAATGCAAAAAATGATGGTAGCATTATTTGGAAGTACATATGCTTGTGAACAACTTTTGAAAATGAAATATACCAAGAGTCATTTAAGAACAAGGTTTGGTGATGACCACATGGATGATGTTTTACTCATGTCATTGACAAATATTTCACTTGATGTAGAGAAGTTATTGAACAATAAACAGAAACGAATGTCTCATTAAATAATTTGCCATTTCTAACTGTATTTAGTTTGTAGTAAGGAATTTGCATTTTTTGTTGATCGTGTTAGTTGTTATCCTGTTATTCCTGCAGTTAAATAAGGAAAATTGTTTAAATAAATTTTCTTCAAAACTCCAGACAAAAGCAGCCTTCTGAACGGAGCTGTCTTGGATCAAGACAATTTATTGTAGTACACTTGATATCATGGCCCTTGACCAAGACACTGCATAGTTTTCTAGCCTGCTCTTTCCAAAAGGTCTCTGACCCATTATAATATCTTGTTAGCACCTTCATTTTTCTTTTACAGTTCATGGATTAATCTCCTTTCAACTAAGACCAGTAAAATTCAAAGTTTTTTTACGGTAACTGTTTTGATGAGTTATTTTTTGCTAGTTCCCAAACTGCATGAATTTAAATGTGCCACTAGGTCAGCATCTCAGTCCCACCATTTCACTGTCAAAACTGTTAAATGTAGCCATCTCTTCTACTCCAACAGCTTCATGTCTTGCACTTCCTGCCTGTGGAACTCCCTTCCTCTTAGTTGCTTCCCTGATAGCTACTCCAACTATTCAAATGCAATGTCAATCGATATCTCCAGATCTATTCCCCATCCTTCTCTTCACCTTTTTATCTTGCTCCCACTCTCTGTAACCCCTTGCATGCTAGTGGCACTCCCACCTTGCTTGGGTAGAAATGTTTAAAAAAAAAAAAAAAAAGAAAAAAAAAAAAAGGTGCTCATGTTATATTCAAGTAATTTTTACAGTTATATCCCCATGGAAAAAAAAAAAGAATTCCCAAACACAAGTCTATTGAGATAGTTGAAAACACCTCATAACTAAAAGTAAGTAGTATTTGTTTCAAATCAGATTAATTAAACTTTAAATAAGCTAATCTTACTGAAATAAAGTTTCTGAAAAGTACATTTTATTTGTGAAGTAAAAAGAGGGTAGAATGTAGCCACGACCTGTCAAGAGACACCCCTACCATATTGTATCCTCTGTCAACAATTCTTAAACACATCTTGACAACTGTTCTTTGTTTATGTTGTACTATTATAGAATTCATTTGATCCATCCTCTCCTCTCTCTCTACTGGTGTGAGTTTGAAATTTTCTTCCTGGAACTGGATGTTTTTCTGCCCTCCCACAATCTTTCAGGGTATGGGCACTGCCTACCCACATGCCCAAGTCTTCAATGTTTGCAACATTTAAGTTCACCCCAGACTGATGCATGTGGAAGAAGTCCCTCATTCATCAGAAACCACTTTCCTCTATGACTGTTTCTATTATAAACACACTGACTTTTCTACCTTGGTTAGAGATATATCATACTTCCCAGTATGACCAATATTCCCTTACAGGAACTTCCTTCTACTAAACTTGCTGCTAGTGTGGGTGACTGGTTCCAACATGTTGCATTTTTCTGCAGTGATAACATATTGAAATTTTTTCTTAGTTGACTGTTTATTCTTAATTCTACCAATCTAAACAATAGACTTTGCTCCTTGCAGCCACAAATACATTATCCAGTTGGTGTCTCTTGACAGGTCGTGGCTACATTCTACCCTCTTTTTACAGCATCCCTTGGTCTGTAAAATATTGACATTTGTCCTGACCCGGTATCTCAGCTTCAATCACTTTCCTACCACTGAAATGCAGCTTTCCTATACGTTTTCTATAAACACTTTCATGGTAATTGTTCTGATGAGCTTTCATCTTTGGTTCCTAGATTTTATGAATTTAAGCACAGTACTAGATTGCGGCAAGGTCTTATCACTTTACAGTTGAAATGGTGAGATGTAACCATAAAAATTCTATGCTTATAGTTTCTTTTGCACTTCTCACTTGTTGGACTCTCTTCCAGCTTTTTTTTTTTCTCTTCTTTCTTTCCAGGCATCATTGATCAAAAATTTAAATACATTATTATCTGTCTTCTTAATTTTCTGTTCTTTTATTGCTTTTTTTTTCTTAATGTATTTCTTTTCTCATATTTCTCTCACACTCAATAACTCCCTTGCATCTTAGTGGCATTATTGCCTTGCTTTGGATGAAAGGATTTAAAGAAAAAAAAAAATCATCTGAGTTTGAATTATCAAACTAAGTGTGCTACACCATGATAGGCCATTTTTGGTCAAAGCTAACATTCACCTTGCCAATCCTGATAAAGTTTTGCTCTCCTTACATCTTATTCCAAGTGCTCTAATACAGTAGTTTCCAATTTTTTTTACCCAACTCAATGCATCCTTTTCAACATAAATCTGAATATTATCACCACCATTTTCAGTATTATCTGGCTCAGAAGGTGCATTCCAAAAACATTAAAAATATGAATTCTTTTCCATGTTAGTACATATGTACATGGATTCTTTTGTATAGCTTTACAAATTCAATAGCAAAAAAAAAAAAATGTTGATGGATTTTTAAACTTAAAGACATGTACAGTAATTTGTTTTAATTCATAACTAATTATTATACAAATAAACTGTTGCATACTTCAATAATGAAAAAGTTTAACAGAATGCCAAGGTGTTGTAATTCAATAAACAATATTCTGTAAATAAAAAACAAGTAAAAGAATTCCTCTAGTGGCTTCAGACGTGCTAAAAAAAAAAAAAAAAAAAATATATATTCATAATCTCCTCTAGCAGTTCATCCCATTCAAAAGCCATGGCATCTAAGTGATCATACACAAACAATATTTTATCTCTAACATTTAAATCATAGATATGGAACTTGTGATAGCGATCTCGTGGAGGTATCTAGTTAAAAGCATGATGAAAAAGACACGAAACTTGACAAAAACAAAATTTTATCATGTAAATGTTTGTTATTAAGAGAAAAGATCAAAGTATTTTGGGAGTATTTTTTTTACATTTTTTAATCCTTCCTAGCACGTCCAAAATTTTCGTTAAAAATCTTGTATTTTTTGAGTCAGCAAAATTAACAGATGGCAACCATTTTTTTTCAATTTTATTAAAAAAAAAAAAAAAAAAAAAAAAAAAAAAAAAAAAAAAAAATGAAATTCTCACTTTGAAATTCTTTTAAATATCAATTATCATTTTTTCAAAAGTTATTTTAAGAAAATCAGAAATTATGTTTATTTAAAATATTTTGAACCAAGCTTAACTTAGCTTCTGTGCCAAAAAGATGTAGTTTGAAAATAAAACAAAGCAGGTCAAACTTTCGCGTCACTTGACAGGTGATGAATGACATATTGACAGATTCCGTGAGACTAATTTGTTCTACGGAAGGAGAAAAGTGAAATTATTTACATTTAAGTGAACAAATTATTTACCTTGTTATTTTTAAGGAAAACTTTCAGCACTCTAGTTTGTTTTTTTGTACTTAGCTTTCACCTTTACGATGCTTTATGGAAAATATAGTATAAAGAAATTAAAATAATACTGTTAAGAGTGAGGTTAAATTTCATAAGAAAGGTATCTAATTTATAGGTACCTTTCTTATGAAATTTTATCAGAAGTATACATAAAATGATGCCATAGATTCCCAAGTGGGCATCTACACGGACGGCACTACAATTTACTCCTGCCTCAAAAACAAATCTAGTGTCGGTGACAAAACTAACCTGGCTGTGCATCTTGAAATGGACCTCCAATTGGTTGTTAATTGGGGTAAGAATTGGCTGATCAACTTTAACGCCTCAAAAACTAAACTACTTTCTATTAATCACCATAGAGATCCTTCCCTGCCCTCCATTAGAATGTCTGATAGTCAACTTCTTGAGAGCAACTCCCTGCATCTGCTCAGTCTCATGATGACTGCTGACCTGAGATGGAACAAATACATTGAGTCAATTGCTTCTTCCACCGTGAGGAAAGTTGTCTCTCTGTGCCACGCCAAGAAATTTTTCGGAATCGATACTTCAAATATACAAATAAACCATTCACCCTTGCATGGAGTATTGCTGCCATATATGGTCTGGGGCACCATCTGTTTACCTCGGAGTTCTTGACAGGATCCAGAGACGGATATCTAATATAATTGGCCCTGATCTGGCATCTCGTCTACAGTCACTCTCTCACAGACACACCGTTGCCTCTCTCTGTCTTTTCTACAAATACTTTCATGGTAATTGCTCCGATGAGCTGCTTTCACTGGTTCTCAGACTCCATGAATTCAAGTGCCCTACGAGGCTGGCATCCCGCTCTCACCCTTACACTCTAGAAACTTTTAAATGTAGCCGTCTCTTCTACTCCAATAGCTTCATACCTCGCACCTCTTGCCTGTGGGACACCCTTCCCAATTACTGTTTCCCTGAGAGCTATAATCTCCAACTATTCCAATGTAATGTCAATTGACATCTCCAGTTACCTTGATCTATCCACTATCCCTCTCCTCATCCTTTCTTCTATCACTCCTATCTGCTCTTGCTCCAAATCTTCTGCAACCCCCTGCATCCTAGTGGCTTCATGCCTTGCTCGGGGCATAATGCTTAAAAAAATAAATAAATAAAAAAATATACTACTATAATTTTATGTACATTTATTATATTTTACTGTTATTTGTATTTCCATTCATTTTAGTATTAATTTTGATATTTCATTTATGGAAAAATGTCATAAATGAGATTAATAAAAAAAAAAAAAAAAAAAAAAAAAAAAAAAGATCATATAAATTTCAGATGATACTGATGTAGGTACCCTTCTCAATTGAAATTGAAAAATCAAATTAACTTCACACGTTTCACAAAAGTAAAGGCCTTAACAGCAGAGAACAATGCTTAACTCAAATAAAGCAACTTAATTGTATTCTGGTTGGTCTTCCATACTTTATAATTACAGCCCGATTATAAACACAAAATTACATTTCTTAATTATGGTGGATCTTCTGATTAGTCAAAATGATACAATTTACAATGCGCTAAAAAAAAAAAAAAAAAAAAAAAGGATCTATCTCATAAGGACACTTAGGAAACCCGATGTGGCTTTTAACTAATTTTATATTATAACAAATGTAAAAATCTATTATAATTGAAGAAATAACAAATAATTTATTAAAAATTCATTTTTCATCAAAAAGTTTTTTGCTTTCAGAAAATATTGTCCATATTCATAAAAACAATGAAAAGCAAATAAAAGCATTTGAAATTAAATAATATATTTGTTTTATTGAGTTTTGTATGTTACAATTCAGAACTGATTTTCAGGCAGGGGAGTCCAATTGAAAAAAAAAAAAAAAAAAATATGATTTGCATTCCTCAAAGCCTTGTGCTTTTAACTATGTAATCACTAAACCTGATGTGATCGAATTTCTAGCGTTTTCATAAAATTAGTTTTAATCTATATAAAAAAATTTCTGCCATGACTTTAATAATAATAATAAAAAAAAAAAAAAAAAAAAAAAAAAAAAACAATTTCAATCATCTGTGAATAGTTTATGAAAGTTTCATTAACATCCAACAATTATTTTTATTTTTGCAAGACTTTCCAAATTAATATGTCATACAAAAAAATGTGCTAAAAATTGTACATGTTATTTTACTAGTTCCGGTGAATGTTCTAAAAAGATGGGAAAATTTTTTAAAATAATTAAAATAAACTTTGATCTTTCCTTTTAATAACAAACATTTAGACGATAAAATTTTGTTTCCGTCAAGTTTGCCGTCTTCATCATGCTATGCTTTTTTTTTTTTTTTTTTTTAGTGATCTCATCAAGATCCACCCCGCTTTTAACCATGGTTTCAATTTTTCTGCTTTCTCAGTTGATAGGGATCTTTGATCTTGTATTGCACAAATTTGCCATCATTCTCTTGTGAGACCAGTTTTTCTATTAAAATCAAATTAGCAATGAAATCCACAATAACACATGAAAGAAAAAAAAAAAAAAAAATTTTTTTTTCTTACTATAATCTGTCTTGTCCATTTCTTGCTCTGTGTTTGAATCACCCTGGCAGTTGATTTAGTACTCTGAAGAAATACCAAAATGTTTATGTGACTTCTACTAGTGGCCAATCAGTTTTGATTTGTGGACTGGATTTTCTTCACTGCTAGTTACCTTTGTTTCTGATTTCTATCCCTTGTCAGGTTTTCCCCTGGTTGGATTATCGGAGATCCAGCTTTCTACTTTGTCTTTTCAGTAGTCATTTTAATTTGTTACTTTTTATTCTTGTGGGTAAAGGTGGGGGTGGTGGTCAACTCTAAGTTGCTACCCTCATTAATATAGCACCAATCATAAATTATTGTACATCATTGGACCTTTGAGCTCAGAGATCTTTCACTGGATTGACAGATATCTTAAAACCAACAATCTTTCAATGGTGGTCAGCATCATTAAGTGGTATTTGTCCTTGTGGTTATGTAGCCCAATTGCTATTATTATTTGTTTAGGAGTTATTTTTAAATGTTGATACAGTAATGTAACAAAAGTTTCTATGCTTTCCATAAAAAAAAAAAAAAAAAAAAAAAAAAAAAAAAGCATTTAAGTTTCACTAAGTGGTATGGGTTTACTTTTTAGCATTATGACTACTGGCTATATAATTTTCTTATTTTAGATGTTTTGGTGTAAGGAATATTGTGGTATGTTTGGGTCAGTGATTGCAGCTAGCTAAGTTTAAGACAGAAGAAAACCATCCTTCCTCCTCCCATTTGGCCTTGGGTCACATTTCTGCATTTCACAGAATAACTAATACTTAACTTCACTTGTTAAGTAAGCACAAAAAACATGCAGAACTATTCAATTATTTTTAAGACATGCCATATTTAAACATCATACAGATTCCATTGTGAAGATATTCAAAGGTAAATATAAAATTTGAATTAAAGTTTGTCTTGTAATTTAGTGCTAACTGTAAAAAAATTCTTACTTTATTGGAAACCTATGTAACAATATGATTTCTCACACATCTTTAGAAGATAAAGAGATAATTTCTTTTAAGTTCACTTAGTTATTAAAGTTTCATAGATAATTTGTCTCCAGTCCATCTTTGTGTAAATTTAAGTCAATGTTTTGGGGGATTTATATCTACAGCTGCTTTTGAATTGGGAAATTTAGAAATGATTTTGGATAATCATAAAAGTAGTCCTTTCAAGGTATGACCACTCCTTTGGCTTTGGGGTGGTCCCAAAACTTCTGGAAGACAAGTGGATGGAAGGGGTGGGATACCAGGATTACATATATAAACAGAGAGGCAGGAAGTTGAGGAAAGTGGGTTCAGCCATGAGAGAATTAGATTGGTGACCAGAGGAGGTGGAGAAGCCCAGTGACAAAATGATTGGTAGTGAGAAATCAGGAGTCACTGAAGCCAGTGAAGTTAAGATAACTGCACACCTCTTGAAGTTGAAGGAAGAATCCCATGTTTAAGTGAAAAATCATATTGTTGCTACTTCCCAACCAGAGAGTCTTGAAAAACAATTGTCTTCATTTTTTTTTTTTTTTTTTGTTGATGAAAGGGATCACGGCCGAGAAGACAAACCTGTGCACATAGCAAGTTAGGTGTATATACAATACACTCAATCTTGGATGTCATCACAGGTGCAGCAAGCAATTAACAATCAGAGAATGTCATCACAATTTAGCCACGAGTGGCGTAACACCTAAAACAAATCATGAAATGTTTCAAAACAAGGGGTACTTGTTTTTAAATACCATTTTAAATGTAAATGATAAAACAAGAATTCTGCAAATTTTACATTTTTAATTCTTAGCTTTTTTTTTTTTTTTTTTTAGTGTATCTACCCATTGTTACATTTTAGAGGATAAAAACAGAAAATAAATTAAATGGATACATTGTTTTTCACTAAGTCAAAAACTGATTTTCTTTTAAAGAAAAAAAAAGAACAAAATAAATTAATTTTTATTTTATTGAATAAATATGCAAAACTTTTCCTCCTAAACATTTTTAATTCTTTTTATTGTTATATTTTTAGAGGGTATAAAGAAAATAAATCAATATATTTTTTATCACTAACTAGTGGCAATTAAGAACTTAATTTAAATTTATCAAATGTAAAAAAAAAAAAAAAAAAAAAAAAAACTTTAAAAATAAAATTGTTTCAAACCATGAAACCATGCACAAGTTTAGGGTTACATAGAAAACTCCTAAAATGAAAAATATTGTAATATGAGAATTCTTAGCTTCATTTATCATTAAAATTAATTTTAAAACACTTAAATTAAAAATAAACAATTAAAAAAAACAAAAACACTGCACTCTTAAGTATTACTTATTTGCTTTTTATTGTTACATTTTTAGATTAAAGAAAAAAAAAAAAAGAAAATGAATGTTCAATCAGTGCAACTAAAACCTTTTTAAAATATTTCTATGAGAAACAAATAATTTCCATTTGAATGAATACATGAAATTTTCTTCCAACAACAAAAAAAAATAAAAAAATATTGTAATACGTGAATTCTTAGTGTCTCATTGCTAAAATTAAATTTAAATCCATGTAAAGTAAAAAAAAAAAATAGTTTTATTTAAACAAAGACAGAATACTGATGTTTTCCACCTATAAATAAGGACACATTTTTAATTCTTAACTTTTTTATTGTTACATTTTTAGAGGGTTTAAAAAAAAAAAAAAAAAAAAAAAAAAAAAAATCTCATCACTGTAACTGACTTAAGATTGTCAGAAAATTAAATTTTAACAATGTTTCAAACCATTCACGAGTTTAGGGTGACACCTTTTAAAATAATATTTTAAAAGTAAAAAAAAAAAAAAAAAAAAAATTCATAAAATAAAGAATATTGTAATATTCACATTCTTAGCTTCTTTTATCATTAAATCTTTAGAAGGTAAGTTAAGAATTTGAATTAAAACTACACTGCTTTACAGAGGTTATTAACTAAAAAATCCTTTTGTAACTGACCACTAATTGTAAAAAATAAAAATTTATTAGAGACAAAAAAAAAAAAAAAGAAAAAAAAAAAAAAAGAAAAAAAAAAATTCATGAAAATGTTTTAACCCTTTCACCAGTATAGGGTTACATATCTTTATATATTATTTAGATGTAAACTAAAGAGAAAAGAAAAAACTATTCATAAAATAAACAAATATTTTCATTTGAATTAATACGCAAATTTTTCAGCTACATATAAGGAGACATTTTTAATTTTTAGCTTCTTTTTATTAAATTTTTAGAGGTATGACAAAAACTGACAAATACATATTTATTTACTGTACCTCAAAAACTTTTTAATTTACTAATCATCTTCAAAACAGGAAATTGAGAAAAAATTAAATTTGACATTTTAAAAATAACGGCATTAAAAAAAAAAAAAAAAAAAAAAAAAAAAAAAAAAATTTATAAATGATTGAATACACAAAATGTTTCACTTACAAAACAGGACATTTCTTATTCTTTGGTTCTTTTTATTGTTATATTTTAGAGTGTGAAAAAGAAAAAGGAACAACAAAAACCCTTTTGAGAACGTTTGCCAAAATTCCCCTAAAGCTCCACAGAGGCACAGAGGAAGAAAGTTACAAGAGCCAAAGAATTTCTAGAAGATTAGACAGCAAGACTATAGGCAAGAAATGTAGCTGACTGTCAGAGCAGAGAAAGCCAGGCTGTAACAGAAAGGCAAGAAAGACAGAGTTAGAAATGCGTCCAGAAGACAGCTTGTCTTACAAGAGGAACTGCATAAGATTACAGGTCAAGTGATAAGGACCAAATGAGAAAGTCTGATAGATTTAGACATCAACAATTTAAGGACAGAGAACAATGGAAAATCTACAGGTTAGCTTTCTCTGACAATCTAACTCGGGAAACATTAGAATCTGATATTAGCAAAATGGAGGAAAAGTGCAAGAACTGTGGTGCCCTCATGTTCAAGGAAGAGACACTTGTGCTGCTGTGATGGCAAAGTCGCTTTTGAACCTTTTACCAACTTTCATTAAGGAATACATCTCTGGTAACAGTCCTGTCAGTAAACACCTTTTGAGCAACCTTAGAAAATACAATGGCAGCTTTGCTATGATAAGTTTTGGAGACAAGGATGCATCAGTTGAAGGCTGGAATTCAAGTTCTTGCATCTATGGTCAGGCCTTTCACAGCATCAGCAGTTTACTCCCTCCCCCAAAGGTGGGGAATGCAAAGTTTATTCAAGTGTATTTCATGGATTCTGTAGAAGAGCAGTTGGTAGCGAGAAATCACAGCAGCCTCAAACTAAACATTATCAAGAACCTCATTTAGTAGTTCCATGGAATCAACCACTACATTTGTGAACTGAAGACTGCAGATCTCCTAGAGGGAGGCAATGAAGAGTGCAAAATTGTGATTAGAGAGGACAAGAGGCCATTAAGAGAACACACAAGGCATTTCAATGCACCTACAGCTCCAGAAATTGCCACCATTATAGACTATGAACCTGCAGGTCCAAGAGACATTGCACTGAGACTAAATAATGGAAGTCTGAAGAGAATCAATGAATTGCATCCTTCTTATGATCCCCCACCAATGCCCAATCATATTCCCATATGGGACAGATGACTAACACATTTACTTTAAGAGCAGGTTACTCTTTGGACAAGGGGAAAGAAAAGTGACACAGACAAAGTACTATAGTTATCATTTAATGGTGACAATCACATCTTACATATGCAGCTTCTTCAGTTTCTGGTCGATGTTTAATGCAAAATTGAAATGGAATGTCTAAGCTATCTTCGCTATCACCAGAAGACTGATGACTACATTACTTATTTGGTGATGGTAATCCTCAAAATATAGGGAAAAGGGTGGTTCTTCCAGCATCATTTACTGGTAAACTTTGTTGGATGCATGCCAATCAATGTGATGCTATAGACTATGTGCATCACTTTGGAAGGCCAGATTTTTTCATAAAAAGGACAACCAATCCAAAATGGAAAGATCACAAGCCATCTTTTTCTTGGACAAGAGACCTGTGACTACCCAAACCTCATGTCTAGAGTGTTTGGTCAGAAATTGAAGAAACTTTTGAAGCTTCTTATAAAAGGGAGCTTTTGGGGAGATACAAGCGTATTATATACAATTGAGTACCAGAAATGCAACCTTCCTCATTCCTACATCCTTCAGACAAAATCCATCCTGATGATAATCACATGGTGATCAGTGCAGAGATCCCTGATAAAGAAGCAGATTCAGATCTTCACTACACAGTGAAGCCTCTCATGATTCATGGTCTCTGTGGAGCTTACAACAAGAATAGTACATGTGTGAAGGACTAGAAAATGCTGCAAAGAGTTTCCAAAGCCATTTCTGTGGTACAGAACAAAGCAATGATAGCTATCCAAAGTATCATCATTGAATACCACGGGATATTAGATTTACAGGAAGGATTAAGATGTGATAGCTAGGAAGATAGGTGGAGCAGGAAGTTACTAATCAGTAGGTGGTTCCTATGACAACCCATTCTTCTATCGTCAATTTCACTGCCACATTAATGTAGAAATTTACTGAAGTATTTAGAGCATTAAGCATATCACAAATTATGTGACAAAGGGAACTGATCAGGCAGCGTTTACCCTTCAGATATCTGAAGAAGATACCCATATTGTGGATGAGATCAGGTAATACCAACATGGGTGTTACATTGGAAGCAGCAAAGCTGCCTGGAGAATTCTTGAGCAGCTAATATCTCAAAATTTTCAAAAAGGACTGGCTATACACCTCAAGGATGGCCAGGGTGTTGTGTTTAATGAGAAAAATGCTATTAAAGTTACCCAACGACCACCACCAGCCACAACCCTCACAGCTTCCTTCAACCTCTGCATAAGAGATGAATGCGAAAAGACACTGAAATACCTTGAGTCATCCCACCCCGAGTACTACACAATAGGAAAAAAAAAAAAAAAAAAAAAAAAAAAAAATATATGGAACAGACGAAAACAGGGAGAATTACTTCAGTATTCAAATTACCTGTGACTGGTGGCATCTACAGCATTAATCTGAGGCAAGTTGATGCTTACTTTGTGAGACTTCTTTTAAATGAGGCATGTGGGCCTATATCTTTTGGGGAACTATGAACAGTAAATTCCAAGAACTGTCCTATCATGATGCCTGTCTTGCAAGAGGACTCTTGGAGGATGATCAACATATTTCACTTGCCATGGATGAAGATATAATTGTCACCTCTCAGTCTCAAACATTTGCTGGCAATCATTATGTTCTGTGAGCCTGCAAATCCATACAGTTATCAGAGGACTTTCTCCTACTGCATTATGGAAATATTAGCAAACCACAAGCTAGCTAACTGTGGACGTCTACAATCATGCCCTGTGTCCTCTTGAGGATATGTTGTTAATGATAGGAAGAAGGACACTGGCATCATTTCATGAGCTTTTACTGTGGCAAGAGAAGCCAATGATGACATCAGATCAATAATCTATGCGAGAGAGCTAAATTATGACCAGGAGCAACTCCATATCAAAAGATCTCAATCAAAAGCTGACCGAAGATCAGTAAAAGGCCTACAATACAGTTCTTGGAAAGCAGTTATGAAGACTGTAACGTTATCTTCTTGGATGCACTTAGTGGAACAGGCAAGCGCTTTGTCATCAATCAGATTCTCAAAAATATTCACTCACTGGGTAAGATTGCTCTTGGAACAGTTTCCAGTGGGATTGCTGCTATCTGCTTAAGGACACTTTCAAAGTCCCTTTTGACAGTCATTTGCAAGACCAGCCAACTGCAAATATCAAATGTGGTTCTGACATGGCTAAAGTACTCAGGTATACAGCTGTGATTGATGAAGAACCAATGAAATCAGTGTACAAAGCAATGGATTTCACACTTCAAGTCCTTAAAGTTAAGTAGCATATGGGAGCCATCCCTACACTTCTCTATGGAGATTTTAGACAGATATTCCCTGTAATCAAAGGTTGAACAATGTCAAACACTATCAATGCAAACTTCAAGACTTCATATGTGGAAAAACATCACTGTAAAGCACCTTACCACAAACATGAGGGCTCAGCTCTTTGGCAATGAAGAATCCAAGAGCTGCTGATGCAGTCACCATCAATATTCCAGAGAAACTGGAAAATAGTTTTCATCCCTTGAGGGGCTCAAGTCTACCCTTGTCTTGCCAGTATGGGAGTTAGATCAGAGTGGCTGACAGAAAGAAATATCCTTTCTCCTTTGAACACCAATGTTCATAAATTTAACAGCTGGCTAACTGGAGAATTCCCAGTGATGAAAAAATGTATAAGTCTGTAGACAGTGATGACAGAGAAGATGCAGTAACTTATCCTGTGGAGTTTTTGAACTCAACTGAGCTGTCAGGACTGCTTCCTCACATCCTCAAGTTGAAAATCAGTTTACCAATTATGATCTTGAGGAACATGGACCCTCCTTGAGTTGTGAATAAAACTTACTGCATTATTTCTCACCTCCATGCAAATATAATTGGTACATACAAAGGTGATACAATTTTACTTCCAAGAATTCCATTGGTTCTATTAAACAGAGTTCCTCTTCAAATTTCAAAGGCTCCAGTTTCCATGCAAGCCCTGTTTTGCTATGACTGTTCATAAAGCACAAGGACAAACCTTCAAGGAAATTGGAATTGACCAGTCCTGCCCATGGTTTTAACAAGGCTAGTTATATGTTTGAGTATTTATGAACAGGAAGTGCCAAAAAGACTAAGCATACTTACTCTAAATAATCAGATATGAAACAGTTTATCGAGAAGCCTTTTGGGATTAATCACAGACTTTAAATATCTTGATATTAGTTCACAAATTGCATAGCGCAAATTGTCAGGTTTATGTTTCAGAATGTTTCTTATGCTGTACACTGGATTGTAGATCTGGATAATAAATTATTTTTAGTTTGATAAGGAATTTGTTACAATTCATTTTTGCTTCGTCATAGACCAGGTACTTCTGCTATGCTATCTTACCTAAAAAAAAAAAAAAAAAAAAAAAAAAAAAAAAATAATAATAATAATAATAAAATTAGAAAAATTAATGCAAAATATATACTTAATAAGGATTAAAAAAAATTAGACTGATTTTTAGATGTATAATTGTGGTTTTAGAGTTAGCTACAGAGGGTGAACTACTCAGCAACTAGATGTGAGGATATAACAACATGTGCTAGGTAAGATCAGGAATCATACCTTTGTTTCAAATAAACTAATCCCAAATACCTACGGATCCTCAATTTGAGCACCTTTTAAACAACAGTAAGTGTGCTGTTGAACTCTGTGTTGACTGGTTTACTGTTTTGTCTCAGTCACATTTGTTATTTTACTGCAGACAATTTCTTTGTAAATGAGCAGTTCAAAGTTTGGAAACTGTGCCCAGGTGAAACTATAAATGTTTACCTGGCCGATTTGAAAAAGTTGGTGTTACTCTTCAGAGAAATACCCAACTGTGCAATGGCATGCACATTCATGGACTCTCCATACAATGACATAATCAGTCAGCCTCAGGGACAGCCGCTTGACAAGTTACTGGCCTAAGTGCTTATGAAGAGGAGGAATTGCTGATAGTGGCTACAAGGCCTTCCCAAAGTAAATATGTTGTTCCAAATGTGGGCACTTGTGGGAGGATTAAGTGCTGCAAGTGTAATGACCCCAGCCACCTGTTAAGAGACTGCATCCAGAAGGAGCAAGCAATTTGGGCATGTTGCTCCAAGTGCTAGGACACATGTCACAAGATTGCCCAGGAAGCACCAGCATGTAAATTCAATTCAATGCTACCAGATATGATGCCTCTTCTACCTAATCAAAATGATAGTCTCCTCTCCCTGTAAACAATGTGCACATTGGTGGGATGAAATGTACTACCCTTATGAATACAGGTTGTTCACGTTTGTTTAAAAACATATACAATTGCTGTCCATGGGGAAAAACAAGAGGTGGACATGCTGATGGGTGATGGAAAGGTCCTCAAAAGTTGAGTCACGAGCATGGAAGTTCACATCGATAAGGTGACCCTATCAATATAGATGTTTTGGTTGTGGAGAGCAAATTGTTAGGATTCAACTTGCTCAATGGGAAGGATGCCATTAAGAGGTTGGTGGTGTTCACATTACAAAAATGGGTGAAGTCAGATTTGTTAATCCCCAGATTTGTTCAGCTACAACTATAAATCAGCCCATCTTTACTGCAGAATTCGACCAATGTACCAGAACCTGCATGGCATCATGTAAGTGGTTGGATGGGCATCCAGCGGAATATAAATATAAAAAAAAAAAAAAAAGAAGTACCCGAGTACCTTGTGTCTAAGCAGTCAAGTGAATATCAGCACGAGATACAGGCATGGATAGAGGATGGGTCGATGATACATTACTCCAAAAAAGAACTGATCCCATTAATGGCAGGGGTTCAAAAGAATAAAGGAAAGATCTGCCTGGTGTCAGATTACTGCATACATGGCTGATGCAAATGTTTGTACTGAAAAATCGAGAGAATGGCAGAGAAAAGGATCCAATGTTTCCATGCTTCAGTTTCACAAAGCTTACTTACAGATATGTGCTGACAACTTACAGCAGCACAACAATGACATTGAAAGTAGATACAAATAAGAATAATCTTGTGGTAATTATACAGGATACCAACTGTTAGAGTCGGAAACTATATATATATATAGTGTGTGTGTGTCATTTGCAGACAGTACTGTTTTGCTGTATCACAGCTCATCAGTGCAACAAGACATCTGAATGCTTCAAGCTAGGACCAAAAACCGACCAATTTGGTGTCGGTCAGAGTTTCTACCACTGAACTATCATCATTCAGCAGAGAGAAACAGCTAATTCTAGCTTATTGTTTTTATGAATGTAAACAACTGCCAATCAGTCAGAGGGCTCCAAGCTTGGGAAAAATTCTGAAAATATTAAAATTTTCTTTTTTCTTGTAACTTGTTAAATGTTTATATATGTATTTGTATATAAATCAAAGTACCAAAACATTAGAGACAACAGTACACTGTAAGGTCATATCTTCCCCTAACTGAACCCATCTGGATGATATACCGATGAGTAAATACATAGTGTAGCTGTAGCAGCCCAGGGACACAGGATTTAATACTGACCACATTAGTGCACAAATGGTTAGTAAAACATCATCGAACTGCCAATCAATTCAAAAATTTAAATGCCCAAAATGCCATTGTTAATGTGAACTTTTTTTTTTTTTTTTAAACATTTCATTCGAAGCAAGGTGGGGAGACACTAGCATGCAAGGGGTTACAGAGGATTTGGAGCGAGAGCAGATAGGAGTGATAGAGGAAAGAATGAAGAGAAGGAAGGCAACTGGAGATGTTGATTGACATTACATTTGAATAGTTGGAGATTATAGCTATCAGGGAAACAGGAAAAGGGGAGGGAGTTCCACAGGTGAGAGGTGCGAGATATGAAGCTATTGGAGCAGAAGAGACAGCTACTGTTTTAACAGTTTCAACAGTGAGAGCAGGATGCCAGCCTTATAGGACGCTTGAATTCATGAAGTCTGGGAATCAGTGAAAGCAGCTCATCAGAGCAATTACTATGAAAGTATTTGTAAAAAAGACAGAGAGAGGCGACGGCACGTCTGTGAGAGAGCGACTGCAGATGAGATGCCAGATCAGGGACAATTACATTGTATATCCGTCTCTGGATCTTATCAAGAACCCTGAGGCAAATAGAAGGGGCTCCAGACCATATATGGCAGCAATAAAAGAGAAAAGTGGCAATAAACATGTATGGAATTGTAATCCATTTAAAAAAAAAAAAAAAAAAAAGAAGACATCTGTAAGAGCAAGTTCTTTTTACATAAAGTCTTCCCAGGTGGGATCAAATAAAAATCACCCTCTTTATATACTTCCCAAGCAAAATATACTGCAGCTGCTAAGTCTGAAATTGCAAAGTGTAAGACCAGTGCTGCATTAGCCAGGAACTGAAGGAAGGAATGTGAAGAACACCAGTCATGAAACCAAATTAAAATTGGTGTCTTTGACATGGTTGCTGAAGTGGACAAAACTTATATCGGAAAGAGGAAATACAACTGAAGGCCATAGCAAGGACAGTGATTATTGAAATTTGGGTTCAAATGATTTTCCTATTCCTTAGATCAATATTATCATATTTTCTATGCTTGATTTCAGCATACTTGTAACCACTATTTTTTAAAACAGTATCATAAACACGGCTATATTTATCAAATATATTTGTCAGAGGAGTTGTTGCTAATCCTACATTTTATAGATTAGGGTATATGGTTGATTACAGATGGATGGTGGTTAGAATTGGGGTGAATATATATTAGGTTAGCATTATTTTTCATATCAGATACATCATTAACAAGATTTAATATAACATCAAGAAAATCTACTTGTTTAACATTAGTAGTTATATTAACCTTAAGATTTAAGCTTTTTAATTCTCTATGAATCATTTTCATTAATTTGTCAACATTAATTTTAGTAGAATATCTTACTACCATAAGACCATCATCTCTGTATAACCCTGTACTATCAAGATTAACATACCCATAAGTGCTAAAATTATACAGGACAAATAAACTCACCAAGTTCTTAGAAGACTCTGCAGAATCTAATGATTACATAGAGATACCAAAATGACCAGAGTTTTTAATCCACTGTTCATTGTTGTTAATGAGAACAGATCTTCTACAGTTCATTATTATATTTATGCCGTCACTGGAAATATTAGAGTATTCCTTGGCAAGTTTCAAAGCTAAGGTGAAAAGATCCTTGGAAATGGAGGGGTAAAAATCCACAATATCAAACTGGATAAAAAGAGCATCTTCTTTTGTTAATTTCTTTGAACCAATTAATGACATCAACAGTACCAGTCCATTGTAAAAGTTCAAGGCATCATTTGTTTGTTGACTATCCAGGATAACTTTGCTTATTTTCCTGATTTATGGTCTGAGAGGGTTGATAATACTTGTGGGGGGTTTGGTCTCAAAGTCTGGTTTATGATCCTCTGAGTAGGATACAGGATTCTTTGGTACAGAGCTTACTAAGCTTATTGCAAGTTTATCAGTTATATTTTTACAGGCAGTGTTAATTCTATCAACTAA